>CM051260.1:55963987-56563022 GCA_027921565.1 Artemia sinica | reverse complement strand
AGAAGGCACTATGTGTATACTATTAATACTAATACTACAGTTACTTTAACTGATGACGGTAAGGTATTAAGGTGAAACTTTTAGGGAACATATATTCATGCAGGTTTTCAAAAGGGCATATAAGTAATATCATATCCAAGCACTGCTCTATTAATAGTTCTAAAAATATCATATGCAACTTTTATAAAGAAGCTAATTCGCTTCACAATTAAAATCTCTAGTGCCCCTTTTAAGAGTAAAAAAATATTGGATGCCAAGCAGCCCTTTCTCCCAAGCCCAGGGGCGTACCTTCAGCATTTTCATTGGGGGGCAAGAGGTTTCAACATCTGGAGAGTCAAGGGGCAGGGGCTATATAATAGTTTTTTTTCTTCATATTATTGGCGGCAACTGCCTCTTCTCCTCCCCCCCCAAACAACGCCACTGCCTAAGCCCATTCATGTTCCAAACACATCCAGTAAAAATTTTAAGACAGCCTTTTGTTCAGCACTATGTCTTTAGGGATATTGGGTATTTTAATCACCCCACAATTATGCAATTGACCCTTATGATTTAAAACTAAATGTTACTTTAAAACTAAATCAAAAAGCACTGTGTGTATGGGTCGCCAATAAGACACCTCAGCAATATTTCTAGAACAATCTGGTGGCATTAAGTTGAAAGATTATGAGCAAGTGCTTGATTCTGTTGATAGAAGACCCATAGCAAAGGTCTTATCCATGTATGGTATACAGGCAAATACTTTAAAGTGATTAGTCCTATGTACGAGAATAACACTGCTGCGGTTAAGGTAGGAAATGAGGTTAGCAGCTGGTTTTGTATTAATCAGGAGTTAAGCAAGGTTGTGGTTCTATCCCCCCTTTATATGGATCATTTTGATGGACTTTGTCTTAAGGAGCACAGGAAAGGCAAAAAAAGACCACGGAATCAAATGGGGAAGAAAACTTTCCTTGACTTAGATTTACGCTGATGATTTAAGCATCCTAGATGAAAGTGTGAGCAAAATGAATGAACTTTTAGAGTTTTGCGAGTTCAGGGTGCTAGAATAGGTTTGAAAATTAATGTTAAGAAGACGAAGTCACTAAGGCTAGGAATAAGTGAAGATGAAAAGGTGACGTTGGGTAACAAAACGATCGATCAGGTGGGCAGCTTCACTTACCTTGGTAGTACTATTAGTACAGATAGTGGGAGCAGTGAAGATGTTAAAAGTAGAATTTTTTCACAGTAAAAAAAAAAAGTTTGGAAGAATATGAAGCTAAGTCTGCAAACCAAGATTAGAATATTGGAAGCTACAGTGATGACAGTGTTTCAAATATGGCTCTGAAGCATGGGTGCTCCAAAAAGCAGATGAAGAATTTGCTAGAATTTTTCCAGAGAAATTGCCTACGGATTGTTCTAGGTACCCAGCTATTTCAAACAGTAGGCTGTACGAAAAATGTGGTTCAATCCTGCTTTCTAGGACTATGATGAAAGAAAGGTTGAGATGGCTAGGTCACGTTCTGCGGATGAAGGATGACAGATTGCCAAAAAACTGTCCTTTTCAGCCAACCGTCTAGGGCTAAACAGAAAGTAGTTTGTCCTTGTCTGGGGTGGGAGGATGTAATAAGAAAGATTTAAAGGAAATGGGAACTTCCTGGGAAGGTGTAAAGAGGGAGGTTTTGAATAGATTGGGATGTAGGAGGAGCGTGCGTAGCTGTGTTGCCTCAGGCGGCTTGGTGCTGCAGTGAGTTGTTAGTAGTATTAGTATTAAGTTGAAACTTTGGGCTACTACTATTATTACTTCTGCTCTTACAATTTAAATAAATCAAAAGAGTATAAGTATACCCAGGTGGTCAAAGAGTATAGATTTTTGGGAATGGTATTAAGTTTTATTTTTCAGATCAACTTGAGGAGGTATAAAATTCAATCAAAACAATATTATGTGTGTCCAGATTAAAAAATTGTTGAAAAGTTTCTCCAAATTACAAATAGCAAGCCAACAAAATATGGATTCTTATAGAAATAAATGAAAAGATATAGGCTAAAAAATATTATTTTGTCCCTGAAAAAAGACTATGTCATTAAAAAGGAACTGAAACTAAATTAAAAAACTTTTTCCACAAAACAAGTTTTTCAAAGAAAAATTTAAAATGCTCCATTAAGCCAAAATAAGCAGAAATAAATTCAAATAATCTTCCAAGCGTAAAACTTCCAAAAATCATCATCCAATAAATAAATGAAACCCTAAACAAACAAAAACTACAATAAATAACTGAGTCAAACTCGAAACGAGCAAAAATTACATAAGTAGGGCTGACAGCCCCCTTTCTCTCTCAAGACCAGAACATAATTTGCACTTTACTGAAAAAAAATGAGTGTGGAATGTTAGTTTAATATACATATACTAATATTTATTTCTTAAGGTTTTGATAATTTTTCTATTTACTAAAGTATAAAAAGTGAAAACATTTAAAATGTTCTTTTTTTTTCAGTAAAGTACAAATTATTTTATTCTTAATCTCAGGTGATTTCCCTCTTCCTCCTGGATTGGGTTGAATTTTTTCTGATCTTTAGTTTTTTACTTCTTTCCTTGACAACAAATTCTTATGCAGTTTATTATTCCTTAGCAACTTAGTTCAATCAACTGTAGTGAATCGAGGCGTGCGTCCTGAACATCAGATCATTTGCCCCTTTTCTTTCTGGGTTTGGTTGACAATGTATCCCAATCTTTGAATTTTCTTCCTTTCTCAGGATAAATTCATATCCTTCTTCTTGGGATAATTCACTTGCGGCTGAACAGCGATGTTGCCTTTTTATGTAAATTCACTAGTCGCAAAAATTACGTTACTATTAAAAATAAACGGCGTAATTGTAAACACTGCTTATAAATATTCGAAATATGGATGAATATGGTAAACATGTAGATTAGCTAATTAGGTAAAAAAAAAAAAAATGTGGTATAATCGTAGTAGGGTTTACCCAATTCAATAAGTCAGCATAAATTGATTGCTATATATAGTGTTGTAGGTTTAGATCCATTAACAGTTTGAAAGCATGTATGAAAAAATCTCTTTTTGAAGATTCGGTCAAAGTTTTTTACATTTGTCAGAGGGTTTGAATTCAGTCCTAGTTGAACTTTCAAATTGAGGAGATTCACTTGTTTTCTTTCCAGCATTTTACATTTCAGTAGTATGTGCTCAGGGGTTTCTTCTTTGATCTTTACAGTACCTGCAAAATGGGCTACTGGCAACTTCTCCATTTGGCTGCTTAATTTTATATGAGAAAGAATGGTGGTTGAAGTTAGCTGTATTTGTACTCAGGCGATGAAACCAGACTGATTGCATCCTGGTTGGAAAGGGGGATAGATTTGATGGCTTTAATTTGGGTAGTGTTTTCAGTCGCAATCTAGTTATGTCCCTTATAGTTAGAGGTTTCACTGGTTCATTTGGATTTTTTGCTCCTTGCTTTGCTATATTGTCTGCTTTTTCATTTCCTTCTATACCCAGGTGACTAGGTATTTATTGAAATTTTAATAAACAGCCTAATCTTCCAAGGCTGCTAAGGTTTTCTTTAGTTTGATGTAAGTCTATGTCCAGTGTTTCAAAGTTAGGGTCTTTGTTAGGATATTGAGAGCAGATTTGGAGTCAGAGAATACTACTATATGTTTATTGCTCTGTTTCAGTTTAATTAGCATCTCTAAGCCCAATTGGATTGCAGCTACTTCAGCTGTTAGTATGCTGGTCCCTGCCTTATGTTTTTCCATAATGCATAGGCTGTGCTCTCTTGAAAGCACCCACTTCCACATCCATCTTCACTTAATGATCCATCAACATATTAATATGATGACATATGGAATAATGATGGTTTTGTCCATCATATTCCTTTTTTAGGAGCTGTCCAAAATGTTGGATTGCAGTTTGGGATTCAATTTGTTCCTTTTTTGGGGGGAGGAATTCTAGTTTAACCTCTGGGGTGATTGATATCCAGGGTGGATCTTTTGCTATTTAGATTTAACATGCTCTAGTTTGATGGGGTATTGTGTCCTGGCCATAATTGCTGACATCAGTGGGTGATTTTTTTTGGCTCTAGTCGGCTAGCTCTGGCTTCTGGAAATAAGAAATGGTGAGGGGTTGTTTCCAATTTTGTCAGGTATCTTATGGTTAAAAGTTTGTATCTATTTTCAATAGGTGGAAGCCCTCTTTCTTTGTAGAAGGTTTTGAATCTTTGTTGTTTTCCTACATCCTGTGGCAAGGCGGATTGCTGTATTTTGCACACATTCTAATTTGTTGAAGAGCTGTTTGAGCAAGTTCCATAGATAATCAGGCCATACTCAATTACTGGTCTGATGTACTGTGTGTAGAGTTTGAGGAGGGGTCTATCCATACTACCCCAGGTTGTACTACATAGTCTTTGAATAATTCTCATCTTTTTCATGCATGATTGTATGATATGGTCAATTTGAGGTTTGAAGGTAATCCCGTTTGTCCAGAATTATTCCAAGGTATTTAGTTGCACTGTAGTTGGGATTGTACAATTTCCTAGGGTAACTGGTTGTAATTCTACTTTTCGTCTATTATGGAAATAAATGATCACTGATTTGGGGACTGATATGGGTAGTTTCATGCTGATAGAAATGTCCTGGAGGTTATTAGAAATAATTTGGAGTTTATTTGCAACTTCAGCAAATGTTTTCCCTTTTGCCCATGCTCCAATGTCACCTGCAAAAATTCCATGTGGTGAGTCAATTTTTAATGCTGTCATATATAATATGAATAATAAGCAGCTGAGTACAGCTCCCTGTGGGAGTCTCTTTTCAATAGGTCTTTCAGGATGATAGTTTTCCCATTTACTTTAACTTTAAAAGTTCTATTATGTAGAAAGCTATCAATCAGTTTTCTGATTGGTTGGGGGAAGCCTAATGCATGGAGTCTTTCCCCTAGTATGTCTTTTTGTGGTGCGTTATCATATGCTCCTTCTAAATCAATCAGTACAGCACCCAGTATTAATCCCTCATTCATAGTTTTCTGTGCATCTGTCACAAGTTTCAAAATGATGTCTATAGTTGAATGGTAAGCTCTGAATCCAGCTTGATATTTTGGGAGGATGTTATTTGTCTCTGTATACCACTGGACACGGTTGTACAGCATTCTCTCAAACAATTTACCAAGGGTTGGTAAACATACAATTGGTCTGTATGAATGTGGGTCATCTTTGGTTTTCCCTTGTTTGGCCACTGGTGTTATAATTGCTTGTTTCCATTGCTGGGGGAATACTCCTTGTGTGTAGCAGAGGTTAAACGTATGTATATAAGAGCTTCTTGGAAATTTCTTGGGGCTTTGATATCCAAGAGTATATGGATTTCATCTTCACCTGGGCTTGCTTTTTGATTCATTTTTTATTAAACTGCTTGCAGGAATTCATTTGTTTTAAAGGGCTGTGTTAGCTCATAAACTGTATTTAATCTTTCATTTGTGCCTTTGCTTATTTAACTCTTCTTTGTGGGCAAACTTCTGTTGGTAGATGTCAGCAGTGCTTCAGCTTTTTTTTGCTATCATCTTCAAGTTGGATATCAGATACAAGTAGGGGATGCTTAATGTTATTCTTCTTTTTCCTGCTCCCATGATTCTGTCTAAAAATTGGTGTATTTTTGATTCAGGTGTGTATCTGTCAATCTTTTCCAAGTAGGAAGCCCATGTCAGGGCTTTGGCCTTTCTTGTGTCTCTTCTGAGTCCTGTGCAGGCTTGTTTAAATTGGATGTATGTTTTGGGGTTTGGGTTTTTTCTAAAATTCGTTTCTGCATCTCTTTTTGCAGTAAATGAGGCTTGACACTGGTCATTCCACCATGGTTTTGATGTCTTCCTTGATGGTTTTGTTTATGTATTGTTTGTTGGTAGTTCTAGGTATTGATGATATTGCAGCTTCTTTAAGATGCGTAGTTAGTCTTTTGGTACAGAATTCTGTGTCTTGGCTTTCTTGAATTGGCATGTAGGCTAATCAATATTTTTGAGAATTTCTTTAAATTTAGTCCAGTTTTGCCCTGTTATTGTTAAATTTTGGTGTGTGCTCTTCTTCTTCATAAACAGTTTCTACCAATTTCTACCAGTATGGCATAGTGGTCTGTTAGTAGGTTAGGGACTGTACTTATTTTTGAGTATTAGATAGTTTATTTGGCATTAGTTGTAGGTCAATGGTGGAGAAAAGGTTAGTTTTGCAGTCGTAATAGGTGTTCATACCATATGGTGTAGCTATTGACATTTCTGGGAATTCATTTAGTAGGTTTTCTAAAAATTGGCCTGCCTTGTTGGTTTTCTTTCCTCCCCAAGTAGGGCTATGAGCATTGAAGTCTCCTGCTATTTATTATTTTTCTGATGAATCATCTTAGGTACAATTTTTTGTAAGGAATTCCTTAGCTTCTTGGTTACCATTGGATTGTAAAAGGAGTATGTTTTAGTGTTTCTCTATCTTTAAGACTTATTTTTACTCCAACTACATCGACCTCATTAGGGTATTCCTTTGGTATTATGAAGTTGTCGTAACATCTTTCCTTACGAGGATAGCCACACCCCCTCCTTTCCTGCCTGATGATCTTTCTTTCCTGTAGAGCTCTATATCCTTCTACCCATAGTGTACTTTCTTGGTCAAGGTGGGTTTCCTGAGACATATAACATGTGTATCTTTTACTTTAATATACATGAGCAGCTGGTCTAGCTTATCTTTTGATAGTGAGCGTGTTGTTCCATTGGAGGATCTTTAGTGTTGTTTTGCTCTGGTTTTGTAATGGATGGTTGTGGATTTGGTCTTTATGCGTTGGCCATATATACTGGTAAGCTTGATGGTTTTTAGGACGGTGATTAGATCTAGCTCTGCAGTCTCTACTAAGCTTTTAGAGAAGTATTTTGTGGCTAGTTCTCTCATGATGACTGCCTTAAGTCCTTGGGGCATTTTAGCTTGGGAAAAGGAAAGTACTTGTCATGGTGTAGGATATGAGGTTGGTGATTGCCTTGGCTGTGTTGATGGGCATTGATTCTGTGGGCCTGGTTTGTGGCTGATGCTACTGGAGCTAATGGCTTGGGGGTTTTGCCTGATACCTGGTAGGCTTGTGGGTCTTACTTGCCTAGTTTGCTGTTGCTGGTGCTTGCTGGGGCAGGGAACAGGGAAGAGAATCTGGCAGGTATTGGAGATTTTTTGGGTGCTAGATGTTCTTGTGGTGTCCATGGGGTCTCAAGCATGCTGTATGTTGGGGAGAGGGGTGTGTTGGGAACTGTTTCTGAGGGGATAGCTGGCTTGTTGTATTTACTTACTTGTTGGGCAACAAATGGGATTGGTATATTTTTTATTTCTGCCATTCTAATTATGTGTTAAGACGCTCTCTGTACTTAGGACATAGTCTTCTATTATCAGAATGATGGGGGCCATTGCAATTTATGCATTTAGGTTGGGCTTTACAGTCATTGCTTTCATGCTCTTCTTGGCACACTATGCATTTGTTTATTGTGGTTTTGCAATGCTTGTAGGTATGACCTAGTCTATGGCACTTTTTACACTGGATTGGTTTATCCTTGTATGCTTTATGTGCCTTTGGCTGCCCAATAGAAATATTTGTTGGGTGATCTGGGGTGTCCATCCAATATGAAAAGTACAGTCCTACTTGTTTGTGGAGTGTTTATTCCTGGTTTACCTAGGCGGTGGATAGCCTTAACTGGAATGTCTTCCCCATTGGAAGTCATTAACCCTCTTTTAGTTCAGCTTCAGGGATTTCAGGTGGTATGTTGTATACTACAATTTTTTCTTCTTTTTGTTGAGGTTTCCACTTTTCAGTTGTCACCCTGGATGCTTCCAACAGTTGTTAGCTGCAGAGCTGTTTGGCATGGTTAGCTTCTGGGAACAGGACTTCTAATGAGCCATCTCTAGCTATGTTGATGCTGAAATTGCATCTTAGGGCCTTGAAGAGCGTTAATCTTATCTGCTGTATGTTTCTTAGGTAAGAATAGTGTCTCCTGAGATTTTGGAATCAGTCTTATAACTGTTCCATCATGGATGTATTTTCTCTATAGTTTTGTTGGGTTGGGCTATGAATTAGGAATGGTTGGGTGGTTTGGTAATGGCCTCTATGGTTTGTAGCCTGTAGAGGACTATTAGATGGCTTTCTTCCTTTTTGATTTTCTCTGTACAGTGATGAACTCAGTTTCTACTGTGCTGGTTTCTGGTCTTTCCTGAACTGTGATCATGGTGTTTATTTTGGCTATCATCAGATGTTTCAGTTTCAATTTCCAATGCAGGATTGGGGACTTGATTTGGGGAGAGCATTGCATCTCCCCAAGACTGGCCCCCTTCCAAGTGGGGGCCAGGTGAATCTGGTTTTGACATTCAGTCAAGGAAAATGGCAAAAATATTGATAACAGGTAAATCAATACAATAAATAGATCAGCTAAGATACTTGACCAAAAAAGGATAATAACTGTAATCCTCCTCAAAATGGTAGTAAAAAGGATAATTTTTGTATTATTTATTTTTCTAGCCGTTTTCTTCCGAATTCGATTATATAGTTTTGGTTATGGTCAATGAATTGATTCTTCTTCTTTTGAAATAGAGGCCTTTGGATACTATACCATTTTGGTCTATTCATTTCCTATTTGATGCCAGCAGTGGTGTCAATGATGACTTCACAGAAGTTCAAACAATGACAGTAGCTCACAATGTGTCTAGTAGTCGGCAAGATTGTTGGAATTAAAAGTGGACTAAGTAGATCTCAATTCAATTTAATTCATTTAATTCAAAAACAAGACATAGCTCTCGTGGGCAAAGCCCAAATATGAATGTCTCTTAGTCATAATTAGCAAAATAAAGTTGTCTGATAAAACTTCGTCAGGATAAATAAACTAAAGGATAAAAACACTTGAGATTGAGAATCAAATTGTCTGATAAAACTTCGTCAGGATAAAATAAACTAAAGAATAAAAACACTAGAGATCATTGTAATATTTCACAAAGCTTGGCACAAAGCTTTTACTGTAGCGCATGGTGTTACAGTGGACTGGGGTCAGTTTCAGAACCTTCTCAGCCACTTCCCTGGGGGGACGAGATCTTATAGGGACAAAAGGAAGGGGAAGGAATGATCGGTAGATGGGATGTTGGAGGAGGGAGGAGCCAAATCATTTGGCATAATTTTTCTCGGCGGGAAGAAAGGGATTCAAGTTGAAATTCTTTGATGTAAGAGGAGTAAGGTAGAGGGAAACCGCCATAAATGATTTGCAGTGATCTATTCTGAACTCGTTCTATTTTATCAGTTTCATCCTGGGTAAGGGCAAAGTGCCAAACTGGACAAGCATATTCAACTAAGGGGCGGATGAAATTGCAAAATATTAGTTTCAGCTTGTCCTTAGGAACTCGAATTTTTTTCAGCGTTTTTAGCATTTGGATTGCGCCATTAGCTTTTTTTACAATTGTCTTGGTATTCTCCCACCATGAGAGGTCAGAAGGAATCACCACACCAAGTAAAGTTATTTTATGACTTATTAGCTCGGAAGCGATAGGAGGTTCGAAAGACTGTTGAGTATTCCGAAGAAAAGAAAATGTCATGACCAAGCATTTATTTTTATTCACGACCATGTTTAGTTCAGCTGCCTCTGAGGTAACTTGGTCGATAAAACCAGCAGCATTGTTCTTTGAATCCTTAGATACGATTTCCGCTAAGGACAAGTCGTCAACGTATTTCCATCTGTCCTCCAGCTCAGCAGCAATTTCATTTATCATGAGGAGGAAGCCCAGCGGCCCGATCACAGTTCCTTGTGGAATTCCACAAAAAACTGACAGAAGTGGAAAATTGGTCTTTATACTTCACAGTTTGCTCTCTATTTGTTAAGAAGCTCTTGATGATTTTAACAATAAAGTTGGGTATATTTTTTTTTCCGCCATTTTTTCTAAAAGGATTTTGTGATCAACAAGGTCAAATGCTTTTCTGAAATCAATCGCAATTAAATTTATCTATTTTCCAGGTTCATCCAGGTGTTTTAAAATGAAATCAATTAAATTAACGAGATAATGAACTGTCGAACACTTAGGGATGTTACCAAATTGCTTTTGATCAGTTACATTCAAAAGATATTTTTTCAGCCATGCAGCAACAAAGCTTTCGTATATTCTGCTAAAAACTGACGTAACTGTGATCGGCCGGACACCAGAGAAATCATTAGCTGCTCCTTTCTTTGGAATGGGGGTAATAAACCCTTTCTTCCATTTCTTTGGAAAATATCCTGTTTTTGTTTTATTATTGAAAATTATCTGAAGGGGAAATGATAATTCTTTAGCAAATGCTTTAATGAGAGCAACTGGAATGTCAAAAGGGGCAACGGAAGTTTTTTTTTAACGAAGATAGTTTATGGATTATAATTGCCGATGAAATATCAGTAATTCAATTATAATCTGAAGGAGTAGTTAAATTTACTGGAGGAATTTACTCAGGTGGAAGAGGGGGGTAAGACTGCACAATTGAAGCAAAATGGGCATTTAAATCATTCGCAGTTTTCTCTAGAGGCTCCTCCTTCATGAAGTCAACTTGTTGAGAACTTTTGCCAGTCATACTTTTTACTTTACTGAAGAACTGCGAAGGCTTGGACTCCAAAAGATGGTCAACTTCATTTTCATAGTAATTTGCTTGTGCCTCTTTGATTTTCCATTTTATTTGGTTTGCCAACTGTTTTGCTTGGTTCTCTTGACCTTTTTGTATTAGGTGCAATCTATGTTTTATCAGTCGCTTTATTTTTGAATTTACGTATGGTTTATCACTAGAACAGAATTTAGTCTTACGTTCGGGAAAGCACCCGAGAAATTTTGAATTTACCTTATTATGGAATTCTTCTACTTGGGAATCCAAGTCTTTAGCTGAAGAGACCGCGACCCAGTTTTCTCCCGTTATCCAGTCACCGAATTGCAGCAGACCATGGCCAGTGATCGGCATTGAAGTAACTTCGTTTACATAATGTTAAATTTTTACTTTTTCCAAGGGGTTCCACTGTAACATATAATGATAACTTCCAACAAGTGGTGCTAGTTTACTTGCATGCTGATAATATTCCGAAAGATTCGTCAGGATTACATCCAGAGAAGTATTCCCCTTAGTTGTTGGGAAATCGACTAGAGTTTTAAGGTTAAGTGACCTGACCAGCGATTTGCTATCGAGTTCGTTAGCATCTCCTAGCATTACTACTCCAAAATATGGATGAGTTCTCTGGACGTAATCTGTCGATTCCTGCAGCTTCTCCCAAAACACTTTTCTTGCTGCAGCAGGCTGTGATGCATTCTCGATTTTTGCAATCTTGGAAAGTAATTGCTTGGCAAATGAAACTATCAAGATAGAGTCCAGGACCTTAATTATATTGGGAAACTACTACTACTAACAACTCACCGCAGCACCAAGCCGCCTGAGGCCAACACAGCTACGCACTCTCCTCTTCCATCCCAATCTGTTCAAAGCCTCCCTCTTTACACCCTCCCAAGAAGTCTGTGGTTCAATCCGATGAGCCATTTCATTTAAGTCTTGATGTATGACATCTTCCCACCCCAACTGCAGACAACCTCCTTTCCGTTTAGCCCTAGACAGCTGGCCGAAAGGACAATATTCGGCAATCTGTCATCCACAGACCGCGCCCTAGCCATCTCAACCTTTCTCTCATTATAGCCCTAGAAAGCGGGATTGAACCACACTTTTCGTACAGCCTAATTTTGGGAAAGGTCTTTGAAAAATTGTCTGCCCCCTAGATTTTGAAAAATTGTATCCTTTCTGTATCTTCATTTAGCAAAGTCCTTGCTCTTCATCACATCGCATTTTCTTGTTTTGAAACCTTTTCCCAGGGGCAGGGTTGCTTTGATAAACGGTAGAAAGATGCACAGCGCAAATAATGTGCAAACAAACATCATTCTTGTAACTTTTCATTAATTCCTGAAAGTTTCATTTCCTTATTCAACTACTTTCCAACATGGCAAAAAGCCCCTCTTTTAGAATTTTACAATAGATATCTAGACTAATTAAAAAGTGTACTCTTTACTTTTAAACAGTCTACTCACTTATACATTGTGTAAACACAAGGAAAAAAAAATATAAGTCAATACAACATACTGGGATTGTATACGCATAGCTTACTACAATTCTAATACAGTTACAAAGAGAAGTTTCCTGTTGTATGATTATTTATCTTCTTAAACATGGTCAACTGAAAAATGAAAAGGCTAGCTAATACTGAGAGTACAATGTATATATTTGAGGCATCCAAGATAGCTCATTCAGTAACTAAAGCTTGTTCTTCATCTCTCTTTTTTTAGAAATAGAAACAAAGCTGAATAGCATATCTATTTTACTACCAACTATAGTTTTACTACCAACTGCTTCATGAATTCAAGTAAATTAGACTTTCGGGTTGGGTTGTATCCAGGGGGAGGTGAGGTTACTGGCTTTGATCCTTCCTAAAATAGTTGTTCAGGCTCATAAATTGGTCTTAAAAATGCAGGTTAAAAAATCTTACCCCCCTCTCACAAACACTCATTTATCTGGTATTTATATACCCACAAAAAAAGCCTTTGGGATCCCCCTCCTCCAATGAAACTTCAGAAATGATTCTGCTGTTTGAATTATGTTAGGCAGTATTGGTAAATCCTTTTATGACCAGGCCATTTGTAGATTAAGAACTTTTTAAATGCCAATTTTTTTTGCACTATTTTGTGTCAAATTTAACTGCTGTTTTACCATTATTTACTATTTTTAGATATATTACTTTCCGGTTTGCAGCGGTAGCTAGCAACCTAGTAAGAGACGATCACGTCCAATGTTAAGAAATATAAAAACCCGTAACTCCTAAAAAAAGAGTCAGATCAAAACAAAAAGTACACCATTAGAACCGCCTTGTCCGAAACCCCTATAAAGGAAACTTACCGCCCTTTGGCTTGAATAACAAAGAAAATATATTGGCTTGAAAATCAAGAAAATTGACTTCAACCACGTTATTCTCCACAAACGGGATATTTTTTTCTTTCTTTCTTCTTTTCCACAGATAGCTTGGCACTGGAACATCGTAGAGAGTTGTTCAATGGCTCATTTTAAAGGAAATCTCTAGATCTAGTGCTATTTGTACTTAATTTTTTTTTAATTAATTATTTTTTACGAAAAACTTAATTTTTTATATACAATATTGATCAATGACGTCATAGTCGTTGAATGTAGTTAGTATTACATAAAGGCTCGATCATCGAATTTAAGCTGAAACTAAGTAAAGGACAGTTATGCCTCCATATATTCACAGTGATGTATAAGATTTCCCATTACATCTGTAAACTGTTCCACAGTTGCCGGTCCATACCTTGGAAGCTTTTCACTAAACATGCAACATTTCTTTTGGATATTACTATGAAGTTTTGTGAAAGCATCTCTAGCTGACTTTTCAACAAAATCTAATCTTTCAGAGATAATTTTAATCTTTAATTTTGAATATTTTTCGTAATCCCGGTAAACATTCGTAAAATTTTTCTCAATTTACAAAGATCAGCCTGTGCGTTCTTTGCAGCTTGTGTAAACTGCAAAAATATCCATGGTATCCGAGCAATAGTTTGAATATTTCAATACAAGCTAGAAAAATACCTTAAAATGTTAATTACATAAAGGATCGATACTGTAATTGGGTGTTTTGTAAGTATCATCAGTATCTTGGTTTTATTGATATTACTTAAAGGAATGATGTCAGTAAGAAAATCTAATCTAGTACTAATTTATAGAAGTTACAATAAAGGCATGATTCCAGCTGTTTGGGCAGTGTTAAGAAGCTATGCTCCTGCACTTATGCTACCGGTTGCTGCTCTAGTGGGATTTATTGGCTACAGTATTGAGTCCAGAGTGTCTGAAAGATATACTCCCTACAAAGATAGTATTGGAGAAGCACGTGAAGAAAGACAGTTAGAAGAAGTTTTGAGTAAAGACGGTAGCTTAGTGGAAAGCATAAAAGAGAAGAAATTTGTGCCGAGATCTGTTTTTGAAAAAAATGTATCACCTTCTCTTCAGAAATAGATTTAATTTATTCTATTTTTATGCTCCAGTTAGGTTGTTTCAATGCAGTGTTGTAAATAAAAGTAAAGTGTCGCCTAAAAAACAACTGAATTATGAGCAGAAGGCTTTAAGAAAACGTTACTGGGAATTTGAAGCTGAGTGGAATAGAAAAGTAGATATAGCTAGTTTATCTGAAGAAGAGAAACTTATCAATAAGATTCACAATGAAGCTGTGATAAATGGACATTTTACCTATGATGATCCTGCTACAGGTAACCGTGTAATGACCAGATTGAGACATTTTCTGAAAGGTACCTGCTGTGGGAATGCTTGCAGGCATGTAAGTAACTTTATCTACTGGAGTAACAGTGGTGGGGGTAGTTGTTGTTATTATTATTTTTTATTTTTTTTTACAATATCCTTTTTAAGTATTTGAATTTTCATAGGCCTAAACTACTTACAAAGCTTCTTCCAAAGTACCATAACCATTGGTGTAACTAAAGAATGTATCTAGAAGACTGAGCCTTCCAGAAGGGCTTAGATCCCTTAAAAAAAAAAATTCGGAACGCATAGAAAAAGCTATAGAAATATGGGAAATTTAAAGAAAAAAGTCATTGTTTATCCTGATAGCTGCCCTAATATATGTGCTGTACCAATTTATTTTTCTTCTAAAAACAATTTTTTTTTCTTTGAAAACTTACAGGTTATATCCTTTGAATGATTTCTAAATAAATAGGAAATAGATATATTTTACTGTAGCTAAACACCTCAAAAAGGTTATTAAGCTTTGGTTGTAGAATTTTTCTTACTAGTGTCAATTTTCTTAAGGGGAAGTATAGTAACATAGGTTATTGGGAGTCTCAGCTCTCCCATTATGGAGCTCAAGGGTGCTTAAAGATTTAAAGTGGTAACCACCATAAAATTTGAAATAATGTAAAAAAATGATTATTTTATCTTAACAACAATTTTTAAGAAAAGCATACTGTTGATATACCTGAGGCAGTTAAAAAACCAACAGAGAGAAAAATCTCAGTGAAAAAAAAAACAACAAACGAGACTTCGGCTGAGGCCGAAGTCTCGTTTGTTGTTTTTTTTTGTTTGTTTTTTTTCACTGAGATTTTTCTCTGTTGGTTTTTTGGCATGGCTGGCCAGTTCGGCTTAAGATCTTTCATCTGAGGCAGTTAATTTGGTAAGTCCCGGTGATGAATTGGAATTTTAAAGCTGAACCCATTCGAAGAGGACCTTCTTCAGGAGTATGTACTTAGGCTACTATTGATCCATTGTCCCAAGCCTTGAATTGTTTCTAAGATTAAAAATGGTTGACATAATTCTCAAATAAAAGATTCCTTTAGATTTCTTGGAAACTTTGAAGAATTTTGTTCTAAATCTTTTAGCACTTTTTTATTTTATAATTTCTGTAAAAATGAAATATGTTAAGGTCCATTTTAGTTTAGTTGCCTCTAAAACTGCCGCTTTGCATTTCGAAAAAAATATTTTCGGTTACAATAATCCAAAAATTTGAAATTCATTGTGCTTTCTGGAAAAATGTTTGAAAAATGTGCACAAATTAAGTACAAATTATAACCCTGTAAAAGTACTTAAACATGTGAAAAGCACTTTTGAGCAAATTTGTTTATTTATTTATTTATTACCCGTCAAAAAAAGGTACAAAAGACGGAGTATCACTAAAAAAGAAAAAACACACACAAAAAACAATTACAACACATTACACATAATCGAACAAATTACAAAGACGAGAAACAAAAACTTAATTATACACTGCACTGCAGGTACGTAAGAAATTTTACTCTTTAAACTCCCGAGTACTGAAGAAACATAAGCAATATGATTGATAACTCCAATTCAACCAACCTAACCTACAGCAAAATACTTGATAACTTCAATTCAAAATCAACGGACTCAATCAACTAGTCTAAATATGACAAGAGATGGTAAAAAGACTAAATATGACAAGATATGTGCAAATAAAATTAAATGGACAGCGATTTACTGCCTTAGCAAACGGTACCAAGGGTGGGAAGAAACTTTCTCGTTGTACCGTTTAATTTGTTCAATTATAGCTGCCGTTGGGTCCGCAATTTTAAAATTTTTAACAAGGTGCGAATTTCTTGTCCACGGCGGGAGCCGCAACAAGAACTTCGCATACTTAAAAAACGCGGATCTGAGCTTTCTTTTCTCTGGCTCAGGAAAAATTCTCCAAAACGGGCTTAGATACAGGAAATGGGGAAGGGATACTGCGTTATAAAGTCGAGCCAGAATTAAACGGTTGAAACGGATTTTAGATGAGACTACTCTACTGTAAGCAAAAGCCAGGCGTTTTACAGAGATGATCAATAAGAAGGGAGCGGGTAGTTTTTAGATCCTTTCCAATTGGTAAAACAAGTTAAATAGTTTCCGAGACAGGGGCTACAGACAGTTCTCCCAGCCTTAGAGACGAGACCTCTTCTTAGTGCCAGTTGAACAGAAGAATATCCGACTCCTGAGGGTTAAATTCAAGGCCAATGCGACTGTAATTTCATTGTAGTGTGGAGAAGGTGGTCTCTGTACCTGCGACTGTGCGGCTGGGGTTCAGAATGTCATCGGCGTAGGCTATCATTGTAACGTCTATGCCACGAGCTATGCATGTTGTCTCGATAGTAGACTGTGGTTCAATAATACAATTATTAAAGGCACAAGGAGATGTGACTGATCCTTGTCGAGCACCCTTTTTTACTGGGACTACAGGATTCCCTCGGTAGGACAGCATCACGTCTGGTGTATATTCAGTGAGGGCTGACCATGGCCAGGAAGTAGGAGTTCAGCCTGTAGGTGGTCGTACTTGTCTTTAATGGGTAGTAAGATGTCCTTCTGTACACCTCTCTTTCCCATATCCAGAATGAGTTGGTCATGGAGAAGTGAGTCGTTGGCACGGCAGACGTCATGTAGACCTATAACAATGGACTCCTTTGATTCATCAGCGTCAATCAAGACTGAAGCCAAAGCAGAAATGGCGTGGCCGCAACCAAGACCCCTCTGGAACCCAAACTGGGAAGGGGGAGTCCAACATTTTTCCTGGATTTCATCAATGACCAAAAGTTCGAAGATTTTGCAAAGCGTTGGTGCTACTGTGATCGGTCTGAATGAAGCACATTCCGAAGTACTTTTTCCTTTCTTCGGGATTGGCCTAAGCGACCCAGTACTGAATGCCGATGGTACGAGTCCAGTAGTGAAGATCATCTGGAAGAGAAGAGTTAGGTGTCCCATGAAAGTTAGGCTGCAATGGCTAAGGTGAAGGGCGGATACACGGTCAATGCCAGCCGACTTCTTCTTTTTCAACCGTCGGACTGCAGACGCAACCTGTGATTGGGTAACTATCTGTATCTGGAATTGTTGAGAGGAGGGATGAAAGCTTTTTTTGAACAGAAATGTTAAGATCCTGTTTTGGGGCTGAAAACTCATCAAGGTAATAGTTTATCCATGTTAAAGATGGGATATCTGACTCGGGACCCGCTGACTCCTTCTTATCAAACATTTTCCATAACACATTAGGATTTTTAATTACTTTTTCAGAAAGCTCAGATTTCAACTGCACACGGTGACGAGCAAGTTCCTTCCCAAACCTACGCTTAGATGCAACTTTAATCTCTTTAACTACACCTGAGTGTGGTCTACCACATTCTTTCCATATCCCGTACCAGAAGGTAGCTCGGTCGCATGCTAATTGTCACAAAGGGTTAGAAGACCATCCCTTTTCTTGAGTTTTTTTGTCTGGCACGAGACTTGGGTACTCCCTGAGATTCGGCAAACAGAAGAGCATGGGTCAGTTCGGCGTAATAAATATTAAGACGTAGCCGCGCATCTCTTTCATCAAGATGAGAGAATTTCATAAGTAGGTCAAACGATACGCGAACACTCTTTTACAAAAAAAACTGTAAAAACTAAACAAAATTGTTTTGCATGCATTTTTGTCACTTGTGTATGAGCTGGACAAAAATTTCAAAGGGGGGCGGGGGTCAAATGGGTAACATGATACAGGTAGTATCGACACATAGCTACTACAGCTTTGTTTTAGGCAACTCAGAAGCAAGAATTTGATATCTTACAGGATAAGCTGTTTCAATTGGACATTCAAATAATGTCCAGGACAACTTTTAGAAGATTTATGGTCCATTATGGTGTATTATGCAAAATTTTTCCTTAGTATACTTTACTTTGTCATTCTTCTTTATTCGATTTATTCTATTTCAAATTTTAAGTGCCTTATCTTTTAGTGTGTTTATAATCACGAAGCAGTCCCAAAGAGCATGCAAAAAACAATGCGCTTCAATAGTGCCTTTTGGGTGCCAGCACAATCAGAAGAGGCAGAAAGCAATGAAGAAGATTGAATTTCGAAGAATGAAAGAAGAAGAGTAAGGATGTGCTAGCATTTGACCAGTGAGAATCAATTGTGCAAAATATTTGTTCCTTTTTTTAAGGAATAAAAGTTTAAATGTTGATACAAAAATGCTTTGGCACAAAAAAAAATTATCACTACTCAAGAAAGTGAATGAAAAGAATTACGACTGTAGGCAATATTCCCAGGGTCTATTACATAAAGCACTTTGAGTCACAGCGTCTGATCTAAAAACATTGAGAAACCTTTGGTGCAATCTACTAAATTCACTCCTAAAATTAGTTTTATCTAACACGAAGCTTTCGTCAGTATTATTTTTAATCCTTAGAACATACTATTTTTTTATAATATCATGAAAAAAGGAGGGGGGGGGGTATTTGTATCTGCGTGATGCAAATGATGTTTCCGTATAGTAAAACTAAACGTATTTTAGACGAAGGTGTATAAACCAGCCCTATTGCTCCATCCCAATATTACCAACATCGACATAATTATGGATTGGCGAATCGTATAAAAGATGAGCCCATATATACGTCAAAACTCAGAGTTTCAGTCAAGTTGATGCTTATTTACAGTGAGATTTAGGTAGCACTGGACCCGCCAGTACTGAGATATATCTGATTATCTAGCTCAAACAGTTCAAAAACCAAGCAAAAAAGGCAACATAAATGAAGAATTAGCGATTTGGGCCATTTCCGTTGACGGTTCTTCTCACTGCCGTTACTGTCGTTTGTGGAAAGGCATAGTCACCAAGATGTTAATTTTAAACCAGGCACATAGACAAGAGTGTTTGTTCAGGGGAAAGAACACTTAAAAAAAACACTTGATAATTTGAATAAGAAGTGCCAAGACATTAATATTTTTTTCTATTAAATATATATATATTTATATATATATATATACATATATATATATATATATATATATATATATATATATATATATTATATATATATATATATATATATATATAGTATATATATATATATATATATATATATATATATATATATATATATATATATATATATATATTAAATAAATAAAAAGGAAACACAAATATAATATTTCTTATATAGATATGAGGAAATATATAAAAATTAAAATAAAGCAGTTTTTTCTATTAGAAAACTTTTCATTTGTTTTTATTAACTTAAAATTTCATAAAAAGAATTAATCAGGTTTTGAATAAAATATTTTCATTGAAAAAATCCATTGTTGGAAGTTACTGTCTGAATGTGGTTTTTAAATCAATCATGTTTTAAAAAAGAAGGGCGATTTACCTCTCCAGAAATAAAGAATAACATGATAGGCGTGTACAAATGAGTCACAAAAATAAACCAATGGAAATACAGCACATTTTTTAATACAGAAATATAGGCAATAATCTTACCTTCTCTTTTTGGTTTAGCTTGTTCCATTTTAATAAAATTAAGACAATGATTAAGTACTATTTCCGTATGCTACCAGTTACCACAAAATCCTTCTGCTTCATCTCATATTCCATAAGAACACATAATATATAAACAATTTTTATTTGTAAAAATCTGTGGCACAGTTAGAAGAAAATGAAAGTTGCCAAAGTATTGACTACATAATAGAGTGAAAGTTAAAAATAATTTCAAGAAAAATTCTAAACTCTAACATCCACTCAATTAGATTCAATAAAAAACACCATCAACTACTCATTAGAAATAATGACATAATATTAAGACAGAGAATGCAAAATTATAATCATAAAACAGATAACATAGAATTGAAAAGACTTTGTTGCCAAATAGTTATTATTTTGTCAACTATAACACAAGAGGGATTGATTCGTATGAAAGGTAAAAAGTTCTGAAATCCACTATTGACCATCCGCCTCCTATAGTCCACTCTAGAGGTTGTGTTTTAAGAAAGGGCTGCACGATAGGGCAGTAGGAGTTCTTAATATATCTATATATATATATATATATAATATATATATATATATATATATATATATATATATATATATATATATTCTTGTACTCAAAACGAAAAAAAAAATCTCACATTTCACGTGAACAGAAGTAAGGTTTTCGTGCTTTTTGCAGAAACTTTTTTTTTAATTAACAGATAGAAAAGACATCCAAAAAAAAAGTATAATTGAACAACGCGGTTTTATCTTTCTATGCAGTATAGATAACCATGCAAGAGTGCGCCCAGCATTTTTTTTCGGGGGGGGGGGGGGTAAGAACGCATGAAAAATTGTTTATATGCATTTTTTACGTTTTGACGAGTCGGGTAAAAAAAAAAATTGTGGGGAGGGGGAGATTCAAACCCTGTAGCCTCTCACCCTTGGATACGGCCTTAAAACCATGTTATTTAGTCTTTTTGCGGAAATACGACAAAATCTGTCCCAGTTAAGTCTGGTCTCTCTTGTTTCTAAAGAAGTGAATGTTCCTCTATAATTGCGACCAGTGGATAAAGATTGACTAAAACGATTTCTCTCTCTTTCTAAAGCAATTTAGGAAGATGTGTGGGATACGCCCTTTCCTTTAGAAACAGAACCATGTCTAATATGTAATAGTTGCAATTGCTTCAAATAAATTATTACGCATTTCAATTTACATAATAACCATATTTAATTTGTATTTCAACCATATCTAATAGGTAATAGTTGCGATTAATTCAAATAAGTTATACCATATTTTATTTCATTTTACCTATCGTTCCCACTGATGCGAATTTTTTTTCTTTAAGCAAAACGGCTCAGGGATAGCGGATGTCGAAAATCGTAAAAATGTTACCTCAGAAACCGTTCACTGCAGCCCATGAAACGCAAAAAAAAATATTATGATATATTTAAAAATTGATACATAAGAATAGGCTAAGTCAAGTTTTAGCAGCCAAGAAAAAACATTCAAAGGGCTAAACTTCATTAGCTTTGGCCAGCTATGCCTAATACAAAATATAATTCTTATATTCTATGCTCATTTCCCTGGAAATATCCCCCCAGGCATCGACTATTACAAAGGTGCATTAAAAAGACACAGCCCTCATGTTGTTTGTCAAATATTAATGGAAAACTTCTGGAAAACATTATTAGTCTCTCAGTTACTTGCAATTTATGGTTCCACAAAGCTTTTAATTCAGAATAATGGGTATGATTTTCAACAGCTCAGTAGAAATATTTGAACGCAACCATTGAACCGCTCTGACGCATAAACTTGCAGCAGAAAACGGAGGTAATTTGACGTATCACGCAAAACTAGCCGTTTTAGCATAAAATCCCATCAGTGTGAACCCATGGTTACACTAACACCAACCTTTAAGTCGTCTACATACCTGAATTGCTCAACCGAATTCTAGAGATGTTTAAGGTTTAGTACCAAAGGATGAAATTAATTATAAGGAATTTTCTTAGCAAAAACATTCCTTCGTCTTCTTATTTCACAAAATTAGTTTCAGTAGTCAATTCCATACATAACAGTTTTCAATTTTTTTCTTTTAATTTTCATCATGATTGTTTAATTGAATGACTATTTGTTTGTGCCTTTGTTTAAGTTACCTTTGCAGGTGCGTTCTCTCTACGTTGTGTTTTATTTTTTCTTCGTCAGGTTTTGCTTTAAGCTAATTGACAGGAAAAAAAAAAGTAATTTCTAAAAAAAAATTGTTTTCAAGCTTCTTGTTTATCCAAGCATAATTTTATGAACGTCGAATTATGTGACTACCCGAACTTATCGTCGCGATCTCGTCAAAAGGTCGTATCAGACATTTTTAAGATAATCGCAGGAAACTGTTTGTCATATAATCAACAAGACAAATATTATAATTAATAAGACACATTTTTTTTTTGAACCCAAATTAACGTCGAAGCTGTATTGAGCTCAAAATTCTTATAAATTTAAATTGAGCATATTTGGAATTGGTCTTGTTCTTCTGGGTTAGTGCTAGCATTTTTAATTCCAATCGAACTCGTAATTAACCATCGAATTTTCCATGGTCTTGGACAACTGAACAATTCTAATCGGTTTCCCCTTTTTATTCTATCCCTTAATTTATTACCTTGGGATTACAAAAATGACTCAAAATTCTGTGGAATTTTGGTAATTAAGGCGGCAGTTTTAGAAGGGTAGGATGGAAGAACGGTGTTAATAGGAGTGTTGCCCCAGGGTGGACTAAAGTTGCAACGAGTGTATTGTGGCAGTAATTATTTAGCCATGAAAAATTAATTGGGAACTAATATGGGAATATAAAAAAAAACTGACGTGTACTTCAGTTACTTGAAACATAATTATTGGTTTAAAAAGGACCCTTTTCAAAGCCAGGTACAAATATAAATATCGTAAAAGGTCATTCAATATCAACAGATAAAACTTGTGTTATTATCAACAGAAGTTTGAAAAATTTCAAATAAAAAAAGACCAATTTTGTATTTATAATTTTGAACTATATTTCTTGGGAAATAAATTACTATATCGTTTAATAAAGCATCATGATTATTATAATGATGTCTTAGAAGGAGACAGAAAATTTAAAATGGTATTTTGATAACACGTTTGAAAAAAAATTATAGGCCTATTCTTGATATCAGTTAGTATCAAAGATTGGTTAATATTCATTTTTTTGCGTTTTTTTACGAGTAGGACAACATTTAAGGGGGGGGGTCAAACCCCCTCCCCCTGGATACGGCCTTGCATAGTTTTTTTTTTGTATTTTGATAATTTTAAACAAATTTTGTTATTTATCTCCATACATTTTTATTATCTAGATTTGATATCTAATATGTGTTGAAAGTAATTATTCGGTAAAAAAAAAATTGTTTCCCTAACAATGGTAATTTGAATAGATAAGCACTTGAACGGTGTTTCGAACTTCCTCGTCCGTTGAAACACCCAGGGCACAATAATCCAAAAAGATCCATTATTAAATTATGTTAAATTATTAATTAAAATATTATATTAAATTATATATATCAAATTCGTATATTGAATGCGAAAGGTCTATTGATTGGAATTCATGCACAAAATACGAAAATTACACCACTTATCAAAAATTATTAAAAATAATCATTGTGAATAGTACAGTATTTTAAATCTCTTTACTTTTCGATTATTCGAGTTAACAATCGAAGTAACAGTTTGGAGCTAATTCAATTATTCGAGTCTGCCGTTGGCTTCGATTATTCGAGATAGCCGTCGATCCTGTCGACAGCTAGTTTTAAATATTCTATCGAAATGCAATTTCTATAAGTCAAATTATACACAATTGCTTTTTTCATGTTAGCACATTTTAAAAATGTTGTGAACTTTCCAAATAATGACCTTCAAAAATAAAATATATTGGATTACTAACCTATAATTCCGACATTAAATTACAATCAAAAAAGTATTCCTTATCTACAGCTATAAAATTAAAGATCGTAAAAGGAAAAAGAACAAACGCACTTAAATGTAAAGCGATAGAACCATTAATAAAAAGACATTTAGAGTAGAGAGTAATTAGACTCTTTACATACAAAAACGGAAAATTTATCCCTTTTCTCAATCTCAAGGCTTTCTTATTCTAAGATCTAATCTATTGCCGCACCTAGGGGAGAAGGGGTGAACTTGAACGAAGGGTAGTTTCTATCTTTCTTAAATAACTCGAATAAAAAACCTAATTGGCCCAAGTGTTTAATTAACATTTACGAAAAATTAAATGGAAAAATTAAAACAACAATTAATATAAAGACTGATCAGTACAAGGTAAGTGTTGGGAGAAATTTGAAGGGTAGAAACTTCAATTTATAGGCTGGATATACATTCCTACCATCTATATTTTAAACAACTGCAATATATACAAATCTTTAGAGGACTGAAGTCGGAACTGCATATCGTGGCAACTGCGAGCAGTTCTTCTATAATAGGAAAACCAAACTGTCCAGGGAGGAAATACAAATTGACTTGCTTCTATATTTTGTAGCATTGCAGATTGTGACTTGAATCAAACCTGAGACAGTGAAACTTGCAACAGGGGGGTTTCAGTCTAAAATAGAACTGCACTAAACAAGCTCCTTTTTAAGGTGTAGAACTTTTAAAGGAACCTCAAGGAAGATTAAATAAAAGAGAAAATGTTTATAATAAACTTTACACCGTGACGATATCAAAATCCCGTCATAGTTTAATATCTTCATTGTTCACCTTAAACTCCCAATTCCTCCCCTAGATGCAGCAGTTCAAAATCGAAACACGTTATTTAAATTTTTCACAGTTTTGACTTTACCATATCACATAGTTATTTGTGTTGATTACTAATCATGACCTTTGACAAGTCTTTGGATGTCGGCTTTTTCATTTGCCCTAATCAGAAACTGATAAGGCTCGAAACTTAAGCTCAATTCAAGAGAAGAACATCTCCTTGTTCTGTAATGCAGTCAATGCTTTTTCGTTCAACCCTGCCCCACAAAAGATATAAGCTTATTACTACATTGCTGACGGCGTTTTCACTACACAGTGGACATTTCACCGATGATTTCCGTTCAACTGAAATTTTTGTAATGCTTTATCACTTTCTCAACTGAATTGCCAATACAATGTCGTTCACGTCCTAATCTCGAACTAAATGGTATACCAAATCAAACTTAAAAATTATTACTCTAAATGGAATCTGAGCTGGTGCAGCCAAGATGAATTTTTTTAAGAAAACTACGATTTTTTTTACTTTACCCTTCCAGAAAATTTACACCTCTATTTGTATGGAAACATGCCAAATAAAGTTGAGTTTGATTTATAGACAAGGGGTATTAGCTAACCATGTCGATAAATGATTACTATTGCCTTTCTTTTCTGACTTTCTACTTTAGGTTTTCTATCCCTCCAAACTTTTTCTCTTTGTTTCCTTTAGGGTGGACACAAGGCCGTACCCAGATTTTTTTTTGGAGGTTGTTTTACTCAAAGATTTTTTTCGGGGGGGGGGGGGGGTTTACACAAAAAAAACGCATACAAATTTGTTTATATCCATATTTATTACGTTTTTACGAGTCAAAAAACATTTCAAGAGGGGTTCAAACCCCCCCCTCTGGGTACGGCCTTGGGTGGACAGCATAAACGGAAACATGCCGAAAAAGGTGTAGCTGGATTTATAGACAAACATGGATTTATTTGTCTTTCCTCTTTAATTTTCTACTTTAAACTTTAATTTTCTATTTTGATTAAAAACCATTTTCTGGGCTAAATCCCAGCATCAGAAGCTTTTCAAAGAAGAATTCAACAGTATTCAAAAATTATATTTAAAATTCTCCCCATCAGGACTGGTTGAAGATCCCCTCTTTCGGATGAACAATTAAATCGAGCTAAGCGAATGAGGAAAATTACTTTCCGCTCAAGAGACGACATGCCAAAATACTATTTCATCCCCCATGTTCCATTTGTCAAATTCACTTTATCGCACAAGCGTACCATGCTAAAGATACAATTTTATTTCAAAGAACATGAGCTGATAAAAGGAAACCCGAATTTGTTTCCGAACACCCCCATCTAGCTTTACCCAGTTGAATTATAAATCTAATTACAAAAACATTGATAAAAATACTATTTTATCTATGCCCTTTTTGCTTTTACTTTAAATTGGACCTAGGGTAAAAGACCATGTTTGATAGAATGATCCAACATGTATAGGTTTCATTTTAATGGTATAGGTTTCATTAATCTGTATAGGTTTCATTTTAAGAGGAGCATTTTTGAAATCTAGCATAGTACTAACTATTTTACATGCAATCCAAGAAAGCTGTTGAACACCTAGTCAAGAGGTTTTCCATTTAATCCAAAGAAACCTAGACCTTTAATTGAAATCCAAATTTTAATTAATTAAAACTGAGCTCAGAACATCTATTGACTTTCTAGTTTTGTCAATTGATGGTGCACTGTCCATGATATAGTTTTTTACCACTTTAAGTGTTTAATACTGCCACTATGAGTGGCAACAGTTTAAAATAGCGTCAATGGCAATGAATTCCTATTTCGCTCACGTGCACCGAAAATCCTTTCCTATTTAGAGTCTACCTTCATTGGTCCCAGTTAGAACAGAGATACAATCCTTTTCGTATGTTACCTCGTGGCTTCAAATTGCATCTGCTCAAAACCTTTTTTTTGTCTTTAATGTGTTTCGCTTTTGAACGACCCATTGTTTCAAAGCCAGCAGTCGAAAATTTTTATTACAAAAGAACGATTTAACCTGAGCTAAATTCTGGAAGGACAATTGAAGGTCACTAGGAAGACTGTATGTTGTTAGTTTCATCGTGGGATATAGATGTCTCTAATGAATGTTCCAAAGCAACTGGGGTCAGCCACTCTTTTGGCAACCATTTTTCAATAAATGGTAAATAGTTACTCATTGAAGCCAACCGATTCACCCAGGATGGAATTTCTCTGCCACATAAAACCTAAAAGAGCATACAATAGTATTAATGCTTGTGTCAAGACAATAGAGCAATGGTTTCCATTAGATTTTGGTCCATGCCCCACCCACCTATTTCTAATTTCCTGATACCCGTGAGATATCGAGATATACAACTATAAAAAGGGCCTTCAAAAAACAAAACTAGAAAAAACTTGAAGAAACAAAATTGAAAAATGGATTTTTTTTTTTGTTTAAGCCAAGCAAAAATTTATGAAAAACAAAGCGAAAATTTCGCTTTGTGAGAAAATAATTTTTGTGACAAATAAACAAAAAAACAAGAAATAAACAAAAACAAGACAATCAAAAAAAAAAACAACAAACAAACAGACAAAACAACAGACAAAAACAACAAACAAACAAAAAACAAGATAAAAGAAACAAAAAACAAGAAAGAGGCGATTAGCTCAACCTACAATATCTCGTGATATTGAAATTTTTATTCAAAACGTTGCCTGTATTCACCTGAAGAAAGCATAAAACCCCATCTACATCTTTTTTCTTCTTTTTTTCGGGGGGGGGGGGGCGGGTGTCGGCCTCTAGGCTTATTTTATGCTAATGATAAATATCGTCTGTATAAAACACATTTTATACAAGGAATTACGTTACTGTAATCCTATGACGTATCTTTTTTACTCTTTAAATGAATGTGAATCCGACGTCATTCACATGAAAAGCGTTTTTTTTTTTTTTTTCAAAATTAAGGTTCCTAAGTATAGTCAACCAATGGGTGCATGTCCTGTACATGACCCACAAATATATTGCCATGCCCCACCTATGGGGCCTGCACCCCACGTTGGGACTCGCAGCTTTAGAGAAAGGAAAGGGAAGAAGCGTTATCACAGAAGATTTGTCTAAAGCCCCATGTTGGCGAAAAACACAGTGCTATGCATTATCTTAGCATTTGGTAACGATAACAAAAGTAACGGTTACGTAAAAGAATGTAAAGATATATAAATAGACACGAAGCAAACTAGAAATATATACCTGTCTAAAAAAAAACAACTAAACATACACACACTGATTTCCTGTTCTTACACATTTTCTGACAGACAGAATTCATTTAAAAGGTTGATTTCACTTTTAATTTAATTTTGATATATTGAAATAAATTATGCTGATAAAAGCAACTCAAGAGGGATCCAGGGGCGCCATTTAGGAGGGGGGCAGGGGTGGGCCATTGCCCACCCTAATTTTTCTGGGGGGCCCAAGCTTCCTCCCAAAAAGGCCCTTTTTTTTCTTTTACAAAATTTACAGGAACAAAATTACAATTAGCAATTAGTCAAAATTTTGAAACTGCTACATTTATATGTAGATTAACTTAGATAATAGTGAGATTAATAGTGCAACTGGGTCGTGCACAGGGTTGCCAACTGAACATATTTTATGTCCAAAGGACATATTTCTATGTGCCTGGACACATAGAATGACATAATAGGGCAAAAAATGGACACATTTTAGACATTTGGGACATAAAGTGGATACATTTTCCAAAATTATTACGTAAAACAAATTACTTTCATAAAAAAATGTCATTCGTCACCAAATGAGTGTTAAGACTTATATCTACTTATTTTTTAAGCTCTGTATTTATTTCCCGGGGTTGCTTGCTCTTCCCTGAAGCAAACTTTCTGAAAATGTCTTCAAAATTCTTTCACCTATAAATGGTATTATTGCCCTGATTTTTACTCGGCACGGTCAAGATAAAGGACAAGCTGTCGCCTTTTTCATATAAACTTACTTCCGGCTTCCGAACGTCACACAAAAATCTCAATGAAAAGTTAACAAAATGAAACCTTTCGATTGTTGATGGTCTGAAATCAAAACTAAAGCCAAGTTGTCAAACACCCGGGGTACATTCCTTCAGTTTGACCATCACGGGAAAGGAGCTGAGAGAAACTTAAGTAAGTAAAAATTTAATGTTAGGTGATATAGCTCAATTATATATATAATATATATATAATATATATATATATACTATATATATATATATAATAGATATATATATATATATTATATATATATATATAATATATATATATATATATATATAATATATATATATATATATTACATATATATATATATATATATATATATATATATATATATATATAGTATATATATATATCTATATATATAATATATATATATATATATTTATGTATAGGTAAATTTTTCGCAAATCATATTATTGACTTACGAATAAAGTAAACATACCACTCAATGCCTTTTTTTATGTTCTTTTCCAAATATAATAATCATTTTTGTCGGAAATGAATTTTACCCCCACCCCTGTATATACTAATTCAGGGCATACATTTGCACATTAGGGGTGGGGGGATGGGGTTAAGTTTAAACTTACCTCCCATTTACATCAGAAATACAATTTACACCCCCCCCCCTTAATGTGAAAATATATACCCTGAATTAGATTAGGGGTGGGGGTAAATTTTCATATCCGACAAAAATGATTCTTCTATTTGGAAAGAGCATAAAAAAAAGAATCGAGTGATATGTTTACGTTATTCGTATGTCAATAATATGAACTGCGAAAAAATTACCGACGGGTCTCCATGTCTGGTTTCCTTATACAGTGTATAGCGGTGGGTACCGCATAATGCATAAGTACCTATATATACATATAGTGGTAAATATATATAGTATACATAAATACTATATATATTTACTTAGTTTATAATACTATAAAGTAATACATATAAAATGAGCGTAAAATTGAGGCTATTGAAGAGGAGATATGTTAATAAGACAGTTCCTATTTTTTATAATATGCGAGAATTGTAGTTATCAAACTTTGAATCGATTTCGCTATACTTACCTCCCAGCCCCTCTAATATGCAGACGTATACATAGACGAATTGTATTATTCCCATATGTTTCCCCCGTTTCTTGCTTTCGTCAGCATTTATTTGATTTACGGTTATACTAGTTGAAAAAAGAGTGATGCATGGCAAAATGCATAGAAAATAATTAATTTTTACTATATTTTTCCACATTAAGGAGGGAAAGCATAGTGGAATCACTTTAATATATATATAGATATATATATATATATATATATATATATATATATATATATATATATATATATATATATATATATATATATCTATATATAATATATATATATTAATATATATATGATATATAATATATATATATATATATATATAATATATATATATATATATATATTATATATATATATATTTGAGGAGGGGACAACCCTTTTCATATACGGAATAATTTCTCTTCGTTTTAAGTTTTAATATCGCTCCTTACTTTCAGTTAAAAAAACTTGTTTTTTTTTATATTTAATTTCTGAACGTTTTTGAATTAATGCAGCTTTGATGTTGGCTCACCGTACATGAATAATTAAAATGAAATTTGCATATTAATTTTACTTTTTGGCTTAATGGCTTTCGCGTACTTTTGATCTGACGTAACTTACGAATTAACTTATGTAACCCTTAGTCAATACCTCGCTCTTTACGCTGAAGTTCAAACTTTCATCCAGTTTTCTAAGAATGGCCCCTTAACCACAAATGCCGTTAATTAGAATAAATAGCTCTGATGAAACTAAAAAAAAAAAAAAATTAGCGCAAAGAGCGAGGTAACGACTAGGGAGGGGGAACCCAATCATGTACGTATTAATTTCTGTTTGTTTTAAATTTTGGTTTTGCTCCTTACTTTCAGTTGAAAAATTGCATTTTTATTTAATTTCTTATTGTTTTTTAAATAATGCTGGTAATCCGACGCCCCCTTCATAGCAATGTCCCTTCCTTCGCGGAAAGCTCCTCCCACGTAAAACCCGACCCCCTCCCCAACTACCAGAAAAATTTGCCCTGAAAACTTTTGTATACTTCCCAATAACCAATATTATATGTAAACATTGGACATAGTTTCATAACTTGCAGACCGTCCCCCGGAGACTGTGGGGGTCATCCTCAAAGACATAGTTATTGAATTTTTCGAACATGCTGAACAAAATGGCTATCTAAAAATTATGATCCGGTGACTTTGGGAAAAAAGTGAGCGTGGGAGGGGGCTTAGTTGCCCTCCATTCTTTTTGGTCACTGAAAAAGGGCACTAGAACTTTTAATTTCCGTTCTGAATAAGCAAATCCATCAGTTTTCTGGTCTGCCCTAAGAAAATATAAGGATGCCAAGGATAAAGAAAAATACAAGGATCTTTGTGATTTTATGCTAACGTTATGTGGCCTGCCACACTCTTCAGGAGCTGCTGGAAGACAGTTTACGCTACTTGGTAACATCAAAACCAAATTACGGAATGGTCTTCTAATGCAAACAACTAGTTGTTTAATGCATGTCAAGCAACTAATTTGGCGTTCTGGAACGTTGCTGGAATCCTGGATTATACATTTTGAAATGCGCAAGAAATACTCCGATTGGTAAATAGCTAGCAAAGGAAGAAATAAGACTGACTCTCATGCTGAACATAATTTTCAAGATGAATTCTCCCTAGAAGACTAATCTTAAGCTCACACAAATTATTTTTAGTGTTTACTTGTTTTTATGAGTTTTGTGCTTGTATTAAATGTTTTTTTTTTCGTTTTCAATATATTTGACGTTGACTGGCCGCTTTGAAAGATGTTTCCAAAGCGTCTCTTGGTCAATATCCCAATTGATAAGAAAAATAACCTCTAGGTTCTGAGATTTTAAGATGGACATATTTTGGACATATTTAAGACGAAATATGGACATATTTTGGCTAAAAATAACATAATTTTGGATACTCAGGGGACATATTTATGGACCAAAAAGTTGGCAACCCTGGTCGTGCAAGGGTTTGAAGTGACATATCAGTTTCTGATTTTATTGATTCAACATCTTTCTTATGTGCTATCATGAGCAGTGTTTCCACTTCTACTTATTTTGGTAATAGAATACTTATTTTTGGACTATTCTACTTCCAAATATTAAATATACTTATCTACTTACTTTCTACTTATTTTTGGAGGCTTAAGTTTTCGTGCCGGCCAAGTATTTTGGTTTTGATTCCGTTGAATTGTAATCCTATAATGTCTTATAGAATGGAAGGGTGCAAATCGTTTTTTAGAAGCGACATCTTTGTCGGGAGCGGCAAAAAGGAAATTCGGGAAATTATAAAGATCAGTTTAAATGAATGAATTTGTTTAAAACCGTAAGACCATCCATATATAACCCATGTATTATTCGCCCAGTTCGCCAGTTTACTATCTAATATCAGCAGCTGAAGAGCCATTGAGAATTCATGAGTTTGTCAGGAGCTCAAAAGCGTAAATTGGCAGCATTGAAGAAGGAGAAAGAAGCAGAAAAGCAAGTTTCTCTGAACAGATGGATTAAGAGGCAAAAGCCAAGTGAACCGGCTAAGCAAGTAAGTAACCTGCAGTATTTGTGTTTTATTAAGTCGTTTCTTTATTTCGCGATCTGGTGGACCAAAGTTACTATTCTGAACCGCGCTGAGTAGTTTATATGGTGTTAAGGGGATGCGGTACCTTAAATGTTCACCCTATCTCGCCCATTATTAGACTTTTTTAGTTTGTCTGGCCAAACTACTTAGAATTGATTGGGCAGTCTTGCCCTGGCTTGTAGAGCTTGGATAAGATATTCGAATAATCGACACAAAACTAAAAGCCGACACCTACTTTCCCGGAAATCTTAGAAAAACCATATAACTCCTCGCGGTTTGTCCCGGAGATAGAGATGTTCAGTTTTAATGAAACATATATCATCGGAAAGCCTATTTTTTATTTTTTCTATTAATCGGAGTAAATTTTCTTCTTAAAGTTCAGGAAAGGACAGTCCCTCAAAATGTTCCAGCATACCTGCTAGGAAAACGCCGAAAATCACCTCAAAAAAATTATCAGTTGACCAGCTTGGTCCCTTTGGGAACTCCCTATGGCGCTAAAAAAAAAAAGCTAATTCTTTTTTACTGTTGAAAAAAAGCTAGTTCAGAAGTTAGGTAGCCTCTTTTACTTTCTAGTTTTCTTCTTAGATCTTTCCTTTTTTTCTGTCATTTAATTCTTCTTTAATAAAAGAAAAATTATAGCCCCTCAACCAATGCAGTATAGTTATCTTTAAAATTAACTAGCCTTTTACTGAAAAATAATAAATACAAAAATAACACTGGATATGCAGTAGACCTGGTTTCCAATGAATTAAATAAAAAAAACAAGTTTTTTTAAACTGAAAGTAAGGAGCGACATTAAAACTTAAAACGAACAGCAATTATTCCGTATATGAAAGGGGCTGTCCCGTCCTCAACCCTTCGCTCTTTACGCTAAAGTTTTTTATTGTTTTAAAAAATAAAGTTGTGAGACAGAGTCAAACTTTAGCGTAAAGAGCGAGGCGTTGAGGAGGGGACAGCCCCTTTCATATACGGAATAATTTCTGTTCGTTTTAATTTTTAATGTCGCTCCTTACTTTCAGTTTAAAAAACTTGTTTTTTTTATTTAATTTCTGATCATTTTTTAGTTAATGCAGCTTTTTATCTTGGCTCACCGTCATTGAATAAGTAAACAAAATTTGCATACAAATTTTACTTTTCTTTTGCTAAATGGATGTCTCTAAATTTGGTTATGACGTAATTTACAAATTAACTTACGTAACTAACTTCTATATTCGTATATTTTTCTTCTGGCAGAAAAATACAAAGTTGCAGATTTTTGCAGATATGAGCTTGAAAACTATGTTATTGGTTTTCCTGATACGCTGAATCTGACGGTGTGATTTTCATTAAAATTCTTTCACTTGTAGGGAATGTTTCCCCCTTCTTTAAAAAATCGGGTAAATTTTCTCAGGCTCGTAGCCTTTGATGAGTAATACTAAATTTAATAAAAATTTATATATTTAGAATCAGCATTATAAACCCATTCTTTTGATACATTTATTGACATCAAAATTCCGTTTTTTAAAAGTTTTGATTACTATTGAGCCGTATCGCTTGTTTTTTTTTTTTTTTTTTTTTTTCTTTTTTTTTTTTTTTTTTTTTTTTTTTCTTTTTTTTTATTACGTATATGTTATTACGCATAGGAGGGGGTTCTCCCCTTAGTCATTACCACGCTCTTTACGTTAAAAGTTAAAGAAAATTTTAATTCACAAACCCCTGAATCACAAAGACCGTTTAATTAGAATAGATAGTTCTTTTGAAAGCACTAATAAAAACTGTAGCGTAAAGAGCGAGGTATTGACTTGGGGGAGAACCCCCTCATATACGTTATAATTTCTGTTCGTTTTAAGTTCTAATGTTGCTTCTTACTTTCAATTGAAAAAACTTGTTTTTTTTTAATTTAATTTTCTGATCGTTTTTTTAAATAATGCTTGGAAATCCGGCGCCCCCCTCATAGAAATGTCCCTTACCCCAAAGAAACATCCTCCACGGAAAGATTCTCCCGAGTAACCCCCTCCTCCAGCTCCCCCCCCCTCCAGAAAAAAATCCTTCCTGAAAATGTTTGTATACTTCCCAATAACCAATAAATAATGCTGGCAAGTCCTGCGCCCCCTTCATGGCAATTTCCCTTCCCCCATGAAAACTTCCTTCATGGACAGATCCTCCAACATAACCCCCAACCCACCCCACCCCCCCCCCCCCCACTACCAGAAAAAAAAACCCTGAAAACTTCTGTATACTTCCCAATAACCAATACTATATGTTAACATTGGGTAAAGTTCATAACTTTTAGCCCTCCCCCCGGGAACTTCGGGGAATTAAGTCATCCTAAAAGACATAGTTATCATATTTTTGACCATGCTGAACAAAATGGCTATCTCTAAATTTTGATCGGGTGACTTTGGGAAAAAAAAGAGCGTGGGAGGGGGTCTAGTTGCCCTCCATTTTTCTGGTCACTTAAAAAGGGCACTAGAACTTTTAATTTCCGTTCCAATAAGCCCTCCCACGATATTCTAGGACCACTGGGTCGATACGATCACCCCTGAAAAAAAAAACATATAAACACGCATCCGTGATCTTTCTTCTGGCAAAAAAATGCAAAATTCCACATTTTTGTCGATAGGAGCTTGAAACCTCTACAGTAGGGTTTTCTGATACGTTGAATATGATGATGTGATTTTCATTAAGGTTCTATAACTTTTAGGGGGTCTTTCCCCTTTTTTTTGAAAATCAGCCAAATTTTCTCAGGCGCGTAACTTTTGATGGGTAGCACTAAACTTGATGAAAGCTATATATTTGAAATCAGCATTGAAATCTGATTCTTTTGATGTATCTATTGGTATCAAAACCCGTTTTCTAGAGTTTCGGTTACGAGCCGGGTTGCTCCTTACTTACAGTTCGTTACCACGAACTGTTTGATTAAGATTACCTCTATGTTGTTTTGTTTTGTTCTTTTTTCTTCTGCAAAGCACTGTTAATTTTATGGATAAAAATACTAAATGGGTTGAGGGGCATAAGCCAAAGATTGTCGTTTTTTTTTTCTTTTATTTCTTTTTTTTATTGATGGAACCACACAGTTTGGCAGTGCTGTTAATTTTATGGATAACAATGCTAAATGGGTTGAGGGGCATAAGCCAAAGATTGTCGTTTTTTTTTTCTTTTATTTCTTTTTTTATTGATGGAACCACACAGTTTGGCAGTGTTTATAGCATTCGATTTGCTACAATGCCGACTGGTGATATGAAGCCGCATTCGATTTGCTGTAGTCACGCTTCACGTTTCGCCATTTGGTCCAAAATTATGAACCTGTTTGGCGGTCACATTATCAGTAGTTCTTCAGGCTAAATGGGAGAACGTCGCAGAAAAAATGTAAATAAGCCCACAACGGAGAAGGACGTAACTGAAACTACAGCAAATAGAACGCGCATTTAGCTTATTTGCGATCTGTCATGACACCCGAATCATTCATTCAAGGACTACTACAAAGGTTTTTTTGCAGATTTGGGTTGCTATTGCATTAAGCCCAAAGTTTCTATTATTGTCTTTACGGGTAGATAAGGATCAACGCATGTATAATCATCCGAAAAAACGCCCTCTTTGGCTTTGCTGAAATTTCCTGTTTTTTTTTCCGAAGTTCGATATACTTTAGTAAACTGTCACACCATGGAGGAGTTCTAGCACTATTTTTCTCGAACTGCTGTGCCGAAAGCGGAAACTGCTACGCAGTTTGGACTTAACATACTAAAAAAAAGCAACTGTTTAAATGTTGAAAATGAGTTCAATAGTGCTTCAAAGTACAAGAGTGGCTTTTAACCTTTGGGTATATCTTTCAGGTGCCTGACTCAGCACCCGAAAAATCCATTGCCGTCGCTTTGGGTCCTTCGAAGGACGTGGTGGTCGGTCAGACCGAGCTAGTAGAAAACGAGACGACTCAAAGAGACACTGCGCCTGTCACTGCTCAAGAGGCACAATCTGGACGAGATACGACTCGAGATAAAGAGCACCATCGTTCAAGTGGTCCTACTGATATTTCTTCATCCTCCCACGACCATCCATGTTAAACACAGCAGCTATGGTACCCTGCACAGGAGTAGAAAGCTATCTTATACTCCCATTGCTCACCCCTGCTGCCACCTACAACTTTTTTTACATAATTTATTCAAGGATTATCGATCGAGTCTAATGGGGGTCAAGGTCAATCGATCTGTTGTCGTTTGGTCACGCGTAATGACATGAGGGGTGATTTACATAATCGCTCGGGGAATTATTGATTTATGACACTGTGGGGTGATTTACATAATCGCTAGGGGCAATGTATTGATTCACGAGCGTGACAGTACACCTAATATGGTCATAGAGTCCCTAGGGAGAAAGATTACGTAATCGCTCAATGACCTCTTTTTCCAAGATCGATTTATTTGTTGTTTCTATGTGTAATAACTCCGGGAACGAAGGTTGCACATGCGCATTGAATTCTAACGGGAACAATGTTATTGATCTAGGACTCAAGGGGGGAGTGAATTTCCGAGAACTTGATTGCGTATTCGACTGGGAATTTTATTGATCCGATAACGGGAAACAGGATCACGTGTCTCCTTCTAAGCCAATCAGAGGGCTGGTTACATATGATTTTCCCCATTACATAACAATTCACCCTTGAGATTTCGTATATAACGGGCATGCAATGTGATTAAATTATCAGAAAGTAAAGTAACCTGACAATGGATAGAACACATGGAATTATTGATGAACTTGAAGCCTTGGCAGCCACAATTAGAAATGTAAGTTCATTTTCATTTTTATTTTCAAAATAAAATTATTTTCCGTGGTTACCCTCTACTATATTCGGGTAAACCCCCCCCCCCCCACATGCAATACAAACATCACTTTACAATCTTTATACTCACTAGGAAAACGTAAATATATTATTTTTACCCTCAAAACCTAACCCCATCCCCCATTGTTTTACAACCAAAATTCTAGCAAAAAGAAATAATTTTCTTTTCGATAAATTATAGCCTTTCTCTATTGTGATTTAAAGTGTCTACTGACTTCCGTCACTGTTGTTATTAACCCGCTCTGGTTTTGACACAAAGCTCCAGCGCGAAGCCTATAATTAGCTCTGACCCTTTTTAAACACTTCCTGCTCGTTAGCGGTTTAGTTTCCATAGATTTCACAGATTCAAAAGGATGCGACTAAAAACATGTTTCTATTTATTGGATAACTGAAAAAGAACCATAGCTTAGATCACTGCTTCGATGTTTGACTAAATATTCACATTTTCAACGTTTAGTATTAGGGGGGATTTTCTTCAAACAAACTATGCCGGCTTTTGAACGGCTCAGTGAGCCGTAATTCTCAGATTCAAAAGGATGCGATATCTTTCGGCGGGGGGAGGGGATATTTTTCCATGTCTTTTCTCAGGGATATTTTCCGTGGGAATTATTTTCCGTGGGCTGTTTTTTCTGGGGGTGTGATAAATACCAGCTATCGAGAAAGGATAAGGAAAGATAATAATAAAAAAAAACCGCTAATACTTTAAATGCATCAAACAAGGCATGCTCAATGCAGATTAAAACCAGAAAAGAACAGAAACGCCTAAAAATAAGAAATTAGGCCGACTTATATAGGCTGAATTTTGAACGGCTCAGTGAGCCGTAATTCTTCTTTCTCAGATTCAAAAAAGGATGCGACTAGTATATTTCACGAAATTTTTTTACGTTGTGCTTTCTTAGTGATAAATTTTTTTCTAGACAAAATTATATAGATGAGGATACTAACTTTCTTTCTGTGGAAAAAGGGGCAAATTATTTCAATACTAACTTTTTTCTCTTCTTTTTAAGGTAAATTGTGAAGAATGCCAATCGCCATCACCGGCTAAGAAAACGAGAGTGGACGAGACAAGACCATCCATTATTAAGTATGCTGGCTCGACCCCAAAACAAGTGCAACCATCTATGCAGACAACAATGCAATCAGGACAAAAACTAAAGAGTAAATGGACAGCTGCTTTCTATGGACTACCTGCCCCAACTACACAAAGCCCGCCGCCGATGGTACAACAAGTTTCGCCTGGGCCTTCGGGCATTCAAATACTGCCCTCGGACTTTGCAAATGTAAGCATTTTTTTCCTACCTATCATATGGAAATATCTATCAATTTCTCCCAACTTTTATAGGTCTTTTCTACATGCACCATTTTCAAACACTGCGTAAAAGTATATCTCAATGGGATATTGAAAGATTTTTTCTCCTCAAAGGAAATATAATGTTCTCCCTTTGAATCACGTCAAGTGCAATGCATTCACCCTTTTGCTAAATTAGATTAGTGAAGCCAAAAAAAGCTCTATATTCTGGTCTAAGTAAGGTTAGGTAATTTCTATCGTGATATAAACGAAAGGTTAATCTTGTTTCTACAAATTTCTTAAAAAAGACTTTCTATCGGAATGAGTTGGGTATCATGACAGGAGATGTCTATCCTTTTCAAATCATGTTTTTTGTTTTATTTTTTTTTCCCCAGAGCAGATAAAGAGTATTAATATGAAATTTTATTTGGAGGGATTGTTTGAACAATATCAAATTACCGTCTTCTATGTCATGTGATGTTTTAGACTGTAAATATCTTATACTAATATAAGATATGCCGCGGGTCCGGAAGAAGCGCTGTGGGAAGCGCTGCGGGCCCGAGAAGCATCGCGGGAAGCGATGCGGACCCGAGAAGCGCCACGGGAAGCGCTGCGAGAAGCGCTGCGGGAAAGTGCCGCGAAAAAAAAAATTGAACAGTTTGAAAATAAACGAACAAATTGCCGCCTTCTATGTCATATCTTAGATTGTCGTTAAGTTGGAACTTTCTGTTGAATTAACCAAATGTTATTAAGCAATAACAATCCAAATTTTAAAAGCAGTAGAGGATGATTTGAACACTTTGAAAATAAGCTATTTTTTCATTTATAGGTTGTCCTGGTTCCATACTCGCCATCTCCCCCCTGCTCGTCAGTTGGAGAAGGAGAGGACGCGCCTATGGGGATTTACAACAATGAAGCATCTACTATCAGTGAATGGCATGGTAATTCTCTAGAAATACCTGAAAATATCGATGATTTTTTAACTAATTATTTTAATGTAGATAGTAGCACAGTTGAACAGGGGGACTTACCTTTGCTAAGTCCGAATACTTTGCAGCTTTTAGATGATTTTACACGGGAATTAACAGGGAACCCTCCCCCCACTGATTACACGAGTCCACTTCGAACAACTGAAGTGGAACATTCGCCAGATATTGTTTGAACAACTTGGGGGAGGGGGTAATATACATGAGGGGGAGGGGAGTACACCACTTCCAGACTTTCAATTGACCAACAGAATTTTAAATGCAATAGTTGTTTACACTGCGACGTTTGGTGATCCCTTTAATTCACTTATGGGGGGAAAATTTGTTTTTGACCCTGTAGAAATTGTACACAACTATGTAGATAAAATTCGTGCACTTCTGGAGAACCAAATTCAGTTGTGGGGGAGGGAATCAATTAAGGTCTCTATTGTTTTAAAAGTGTTCTATTTAAATGAGGGGAAAAGTGAAGTTTATTATCATTATGTACATTCCGAGATGCGTTTGGTTTATTCGAATTTAGAAAATTTTGAGGGTGCTTTCATGGATTGGGTGGATCAAATTATAACGCATCTTGAGAACTTTAATGAAAACGGTAGTGGGTCTCTAGTTCTTTTTGTTGAAAATTTAAGCGTAAATATTTGTAAATTTAAGAAAGATTTTATTTTAAGAGGGGGGGCAGGGTATGAAAGGGATACAGTTTTAAAATATAATCCAGATCTGGTAGGTTGTCGCGGTGTCCAGCGGTCCTGTTTTGAAACAGGTCAAATGTGTTTCAGATATGCTTTCCTCATATCAGCAAACGAGCCTCTAGTTCGGGACGCTACTAAGAAGAATTTAGACAATTGGGCTATACATGGGAAGGTGGGGTCCGATTTCCCCATTGTAGATTTTTCTTGTTTAGAGGGGAAATACCCAGTAACGCTACGATCCATTGATATTTTTGAAAGGGCTAATGCCCACTTAAATATCGGCGTTACTGTGGTTCAGTATGAAACTGAATTTGAAGATGGGGTTCGTTTAAAAAAGAAGGGGGTGGTCTTCCCCGTAAGGGGCCCGTCAATTGATTTGATCAGACACCGGGTTTGGTTGCTATACACACCACCTAGTGACCCTGCCAATTCAATTGGCCATTTTAATCCGATCACAGACATTAGTAGAGTTCTGGGGGTGGTAAGCATAAGGGGTATGTTTCTACTGTCCAACATGCCTCTCTAGATTTTGGACTGAATTAAAGTTGCAAAATCATATGAGGCATTGTAGCCGCCACGGCTACCAGACAGTGGAAACGGTTTCAGGGGATAGGGCAATTCTACGATTCAAAAATTTCCAAAACACCCTTCTCCAGTGCAACAAAATATCTTTAGACTGTGAAGCTAAGCTGGTGGAGGTGAACGATCCCCAATTTCCAAACCGAGTCAAAGAACATCAGGCTATTGCAGTTTCCTGTGCTCACGCGCAAAGAGACAGTTCTAACACCATGCAGTTGTTAGAAATAGTTGAAACATTGGATGAGCGGGAGTGCAGGGTCAAGGCACTGACTAAACTGATTGGCACGGCTAATGGTGCTATTTCTGGTTTGAGAAATACCCATTATCCAATGGTGTTGTCTGCAGAGGATCGTCTCGCGATTAAAAATCAAAAAATATGTTGGGTTTGTAAGGGAGAGTTTGTAGAGGGGGATAAGGGGACTAAAGGGAAAAGAGGGGGGGCCGGTGGGAGGGGGAAAGTCAGAGATCATAATCACTTGTGGCAGGAAATATCCTCGGGGGGTAGTAATTCTAGGGGGTTGCGCATCAATCGTGTAATTTAAATGTTAGCCAGCAGTTTTTTATCCCTGTTTTTATCCACAACTCTAATTATGACTTAAAATTTATTTTACCGGCACTGGCACGTATGCATAGGGAGGGAGGGGGAGTAGATTATCCATGGGTAAATAGTTCATTTACCTATAACATTATTCCCAAATCGGCTGAGAAGTTGTTGCTTCTCGAACTGAAAGGGCAGGCAGTGGATAATGGGCATACGTGCTGGAATAAAAATCAGGTTTTTAGATTCCTTTAGTTTTTTCCCCAAGGCATTGAGCCAATTGATTCAAGTGCAAAAAAGCGACAATTTTGATAGCTTTCCCTTGCTTAAACAGCACTTTCCAGACAGTGAAATGTATGACCTGTTGACCTGCAAAGGTACATACGCATACGACTATTACTGTTCTGGCGCTCGCTTAAGTGAGGTGAAACTACCTCCAATTGAAGCTTTTTACAATTCACTGACCAACAGTGAATGCACAGCCGAGGAGTATGAGTTTGCCAAGAAGGTGTGGTCCAAGGGGGATTGTAAAAATGGGTGGGATTATTGTAGACTGTACTTGGCCAGTGACGTTCTAACTCTGTTGGATATAGTCTGTAAGAACACAGACCAAATCTATTCAGAGTTCGGGTTAGATATAGGCTATTATTTTTCCACACCCCATTTAGTGATGGATTTAATTTTAAAAATTAGCAGGGAGGAAATAGGCCTAATCACCGATGTAGATCAGCACCTTTTTGTAGAGCGTTCAATGAGGGGAGGGTATGTTTTTCATGGGGACCGCGTCTTATCAACCGATCCGAGCGGACAAAATAGCACCGGTGCAAAGTCAAATGCAGTGTTCTTGGACATGAACTCATTGTACCCCTCGGCAATGTCACACTACTCTTTGCCGTGTGGGAACTATCAATGGCTTGAGAATCCTTGTGAGTTCCCCGACATTACCACCGTCGAGGACAATGGGCCACAAGGATGGTTCTTTGAAGTTGACGGTCACATTCCGCTGGCGCTTCACGACTCAGTCAAAGATTTTGTCTTTCCCTGTATCAATCGGCCCGTGAGCAGGGACTCTCTGAGCCCCTACAATCGTTCATTGGTTGAGGATATGGGGATGCACTGGACTCCCTCCAAACAGAAACTGATTGCTGATTTGGACCCTAAGGAGAATATCGTTGTTCACCATGTGCTTTTGCACTGGATGGTGAACAATGGTTTCAAGATCACCAAAATACACAGGGTCCTGCAGTTCAATCAGCGACCATATTTGGAAAACGTTTATCGACACCTTTGTCGATAAACGCTCTAGGGCAAATTCAAAGGTGGAGAAGGAAATGTATAAGCTCATTCTAAATTCAGCGTTTGGCAAAATGTGTGAAAGCGTTCGTAATAGATCTCGCTGCGACGTCGTGACTGACCCACTAGAGTGTGCACGAATTATTGCCGACCCCAATTTTACATCGTTCACGAGCATAGAGACTGGCATGGTTCTTCTACACAGGCGAAAGCGAAATGTGGTACTGAACAAGAATATTGCAGGCGGCAGTTCAGTACTGGAAATTTCAAAAAAGCTCATGTTGTCGTTCTTTTACAATGTGTGCAAGGTGCAATGGCCACGGGAGGGGGAGGTTCAAGTTTACTATGGTGATACAGATTCTCTGCTGTTAAAGGTAAATGGGACTGAAGATTTATTGGGTGATTTAGAAAAGGGGGAACACATCAGCTCGCGGATGGATTTCACCAACTGGAATCCGTCACTCTACCCCGAGTTGGTGAAACGTCAAGCCCCCAACCAAACTATTAATGTTAAAATCAGAGACGGGGAGTGATTTGATATCCAGGGGGGTGTTCCCGGGCCCCAAAGTCTATTGCGTTGAAACTCATAGTGGGGATGAAAAGAAGGCGTGTAAAGGGGTGCCTACACATTTTGTAAAGAGCAATTTCAACATGAGCGTGTACAGAGACTGTGTAGAAAGTAGCCTAGTGCCGAGAGCACAAGTGCTTGCAATTCGCTCTCTACAGTAGAGAAATTATACTGTGAGAGTGGAAAAGAATGCAATGTCGTGTATATCCGACAAAGTCTATGTGCTCGAGAATGGTGTGACTGTCCTACCCCACGGCCACTACCGTATTTCAGACCGAGTTGAATGCATAGACTATCGCAATCAACTTGGTCTGGATAAATTAACCTAATCTGACTAACCACTAACCAACTAACCACCACCAACCTGTTCATAAATTAAATGCTCCAACTAACCACCTTAACTCAACTGTTCATCTAACCACCACCACTAACCCAACCTAACCTAACCTAACCCAACCACTAACCTGTAGCAGCAGTCGCAGTGACCGGACAACTATTGTAGTGTTTTTTCACCCCGCGGCTCCCGGGGGGAGGGGGGGGGGTCCAGCCCGCGGCCGGCCGGCCTTCGGCCCCGCGGCCCTGGGGGGGGGAGGGTCCCGCCCGCGGCCGGTCGGCCTTCGGCCCCGCGGCCCTGGGGGGGGGGGGGGGGTCCCGCCCGCGGCCGGCCGGCCTTCGGCCCCGCGGTCCCCGGGGGGGTCCCACCTTTAAATTCACTGTAATGTGTTCAACTGTGCTAGCGTTTCCGTGAGTGTCTGTTTTCAAGTGTTTTCTGTCGTTGTTGTTGTTGTTGTATAGAAAAGTGTTTTTTTTTGTACAGAGTTTAAGTTGACAATAAGTGCTTTAAAAGATGTTGTCAGGTACAGAGAAGTGTTGTTGATGATGGACAAAAAGTGTTTTTAAAAAAGACAATAAGTGTTCTTGCTGATGGACAAAAGTGTTTTTTTTTATTGTACATAGAGTGTCTAAATCATTGCCGCCGAGCAGTTCATGTTGAACAAATAGAGTTTTCATGTTGACCACCGGAGAAATTTTGTCAACTGTTCTTGTTGAACAAGTGTTATTATTTTTATCGTTGTGCAGTTCATGTTGACTGCAAATATTTGTTTTCATGCAGTGCCGAAATAAATGCTGTCATGAAATATTGTTGTTCTTGAATAGATAGATCTATGGGGAAAATTACTACTTATTCATTGGACACGTATGATTTACAGTTAGTTGTAGTCCGACTGTTGTCAACAGCAGCAGCATGTATCAATTTAAAACACCCTTCAGATCGTTTCTGTGTGGTCCCTCAATGTCGGGGAAAACAACACTTTTAGCTAAAATAATTCAAAATTGCGATAAAATATTTTTGGAGAAGCCGAAAAAAATCTACTATTGCTATAGAATTTGGCAGGAGTCCTATGATAAAATAAAAGCTATTGCCACAACCATACCAATACAATTCATACGGGGACCAGATGTTTTCAATAGTATTGAATCGAACTCGTGGTTGATTATTGATGATTTGGCTGAATCCATTGAACAGTTCTCACAGGAAATGCTACAACTGTTCACCGTTCGCTCCCACCATGAACACATTTCCATTACCCTGGTTCTACACAATCTGTTTCATCAGAGCAAATGTATGCGAACCCTTGCTTTGAATTGCACCGTCTATATTATCTATCGAGTTGTTCGTGATTCTAGCTCACTCATAACTCTCAATAAGCAGATATACCCCAGCGCCCCTAAATTTCTGTTGTCAGCGTACACTCAGGCGACTAGCAAGCCCTACGGTTACATTTTGTTGGATCTTAATCAGAGCACGCCCGAGGATCTACGTGTAGTCACCGACATTTTCAACAATGAAATTACAGTATATCTTCCGGTGAACAGTAGAAAAGGCTATTAGTTGCCATTATGACACTGAAGAAACTACACGAACAACGGCATCTGTTTTCCTGTTTTAAGCACTTCAAAACCCTTGCTTAGGAAGGCCATACTCAAACATGGTGTTGACAATGATTTCATTAATCTAATATCTGAACTTTGTTTAAATTTAACTGAGGGCAATGTTCAACTGCCAGAAGGTGTTAGACAACAGACAAAGCAACATCGTTCCACTGTACGCGCCTTGGCTTGTAAAAACAAGGGGAAAAAATTTAAAAGAAAACGGCTCCTTCAAGCAGGCGGTAGCTTTTTCACACTTTTACTGCCAATAATTGCAGGACTTGTAAACAGTTTTCTCTAGTGAGAATGGCAAAACCCTATAAATTGACACCATTTGAACTTGTCCTCTCGCCCGTCGAACATTTTGAAGACAATCTAAGCAAATTCATTAACGATGAGAATATTGCCGATGACAAAAAACTGCTTTTACTTCAAGATGCATTGCGACGTGTGGACAAACATAAACCTTATCGTGAGAGACCTGTCGCCGCCGCCGCCGCCGCCACTGATCCCTCCAAACAGGAAACATCTCCTCAAGATTCTGCAGCAGTGCAATCAAAGGAGAAGGAATTGAATTCAATTGTATTGAAAATTGGAAACCTATTGCCAGTGACCTATCGAGAACAGAGTAAAAGAGTATTATCTTATCTTATGTTGGAAACTGCTGATGAACATCAAGTTCAAGTCGATAGCACAGGGAAACGAATTATAATTCAGGGAAAAAGTTATAATCTAGTTGATTTAATTTGTGATATGGTGACGAATCGTAAAGGACTTTTATCCTTTGACAATAATCTATACACCTTTCTATGTGCAATAAACTTTCCCAAAAGTCTTATTGGCCATAGGCAAATTCTAAAGAAACTAAGAGAATATAGTCCTCCTCCAACACCAACAACACCATCATTTAAAAAAGAAGAAGAAGATTCAGTATTTGAAAATACTATCAGCAGCAGCAGCAATGATTTTACAACACCTGTGGCTGCTAGTCAAAAGCGAAGACGAATTGATTCACCCTCCAGTGTGCAAAAGGGGAGTGGACATTACACTACGTGTTTACGCTCAAAATGGATGAAGTTCTGAAAGGTGTCTATGAAAATATTGGTGAGGCGGGGAGTTTAAGTTCCCCCCCCCACTCTTTCTAAAGCTGTCTCCGGCACCACCACCACATTGAAAAAATGCAAAAGAGTATCTAGAGAATGAACCAAGTTACACACTGCATCGAAATCACAGGCTTCGCAGCAAACAATATCGACAAACTAAAGCCTTTTTCCCTCTGCATATAATGCAAATGGATCTTTCAACTTTAGATGCAATTCAACAGCGTCACAATGCGCCCTACAAATATATTCTGATGGCAATCAGTGTCTTTAGTCGCTATGCCTATGCCATTCCACTGCGATCAAAGAGAGGTGTTGAAGTTGCTCGGGCCATTGAAAGTATTCTAGAACAGGATTCATATAGAAAAATTCAATCGGATCGTGGCAGTGAATTTGTTAATCCCCATGTGCAAAAGGTTCTTATGAAATATAATACAACACTTTATCATAGTCACAGCCCGATGAAGGCTGCATTGGCTGAACGATTAATAAGAACGATTCGTCTTTTAATTTCAAGATATGGTACCCTGAAAAATACATCGGCTTTTATTCATGATTTAAATAAAATCATGCAGATATATAACCATCGACCCCATCGATCACTGTCCAACTCAAGCCCTCGGGATGTTCACTACAATGAAAATACATTTGATGCTTTTCTAAAGCAATACTCCAATGGTGAAAAAGAGAAAAAAAAAATGTGAAGAAGAAATTCAATGTTGGTGATACTGTTCGAATTAATAGAACCACCAATATTTTTGAAAAAAGGGAATTATTTATGGAGCACTGAACTTTTTAAAGTGTCCAAAATCCTGGACACCGAGCCCACGACATATCGACTGCGAGACACCAAAGATGATGAGATTCTCGGCGGTTTTTATGAATATGAACTGCAAAAAGTTAGAAACACTAGTGAAATTTATCAAATTGAAAAGATATTAAAGAGTCGTACACGCCATGGCAAGAGACAGTTGTTTGTTCGCTGGCTAGGATACAACTCAGATTTTGATTCTTGGGTCAGTGCTGAAGACATTGACAATGCCCAATGATTTCTACGTGACTTTCATGTCCAATGTTTCCGATCCTCTCTACAATGACTTGAATAGAACAAGTGATTTTTGGACGAAACTCTCCCCCACCATCAAATTCGACGACAATGTAAAGTATGAAGTGGCTCTTGTCGACTGTATTCTCAAAAATACCTACGACATCCTGAGACAAGATCGTAAATATGATATAAAAATTAGACCCAATGATTGACCGCCTCCACAATCCTCAAGTGATCAAGAACAAATTCAAAAAATCAATTGGATGAATTATCCATACATTGAATTACCCTACGAGGAACTCACCTGCATGAATGATTTATGTCGTTCCATTAATAAAAGAATTTCCGCTCGTAAAAAGGGAGCTTTTCATTTCAACTATTCAAAGGAGGAGGGCAAGATCTACATTAGTTCACCAATTGCCAGTGAAAAGGTTATTCTCAACGATAATCTAAAGGATGTTCTTGGCTTTAAGCTCAATATAATCAATGGTAAAAGTGCCGGAAACACTAATTTCATTTTTGCTGACTACCCGTCTGCCTTCACCACAGACACCTGTATATTTCTCTACGCTTCATTTGTGGAAACATCTCGGGTTGGTAATTCAAATGTTCCCCTCCTACGAGTTCTTGAACGAAAAAACCAATCAAGAACATATTCACCACTACAATATAAAGCATCTTCAGTATATTCCCGTAAACACTTCCTATTTGGAACTCTGTCAGTTAACACTAAGAACAGAATTGGGTGATCCCATAGCAATTTCAAAAGGTTTGGCTGTGATTACATGCCATTTTCGACCCATCGTTCAACAACAACAAGATGTCTAATAAAAAAGTGGTATTCACTTGTCCTGATATTGACTGCTATGTTAATACTCTTGGCCCAAGACAACAGGGCAATGGAATGGACTACTACAAGGGTCGCTCGTCAATGTCTGGCTACGGTCTTGGCAGTTGGTTTGCTAAGCTCTTTCGCTCTTCACTACCACTGGCTAGAAAATATCTTGTACCGGCTGCAACAGATTTTGCATCCTCTACACTATACGATTGGGGCTCTGGCAAGGATTTTAAAAAAAGTGCTTCGGAAAATCTTAGGTCCAGTGCGCGAACCCTTGGCGAGAGATTAAAACAAAATGGTAAAGGCTTAAAAAGGTCAAGAAACAATGCATCCCTCATCAGTCTCCACTCAGGTCAGAAACGAAAGACATCATCCCTCTTGTCAAAGAAAAGAAGGAAAAAGCCGACACGTGCTGTAAACAGAAGTCCCAGGAGGAATAAAATTGTCAGATCGAAACTAGATTTCTTCTTCTAAAATGTCCTACCTACCGCATAAGGATTCTCAACCCTCAATCACCGCCTCATTGAATCTATTCAATGCTGAAAATGTTGATGTGAGTGTCAAGCATGGATACTATGAACAATTTTATCCACAACAACCCCTCTCCGATAATATCCACTTTCAAATTTATTCCAATGAAGACTACTTTATGGACATGTCTTCAACATTTATAGATTTGCAAATGAAAGTTCGGAAAACTGATAGTACAATGCCAATTCGGGCCGATGGAATATCCTATGAAAATTGTATATTACATAATTTATTTCGTCAAATTAGTGTCTACATCAATGGCACGCTGGTGAGCACAAGCAACAATCTCTCAAATTATACAAGCTATATGCAATTCATGCTGATGACACCCAAGTCATACAAGGAATTGAGAGGCACCTCCAATGGATATGAATATATTACTAATACTGATAGTACAGATGCACTTAAAAATGCTACAACTAGTGAATTACATCTAGTTGGAAAAATATATCATGAAATATTTAATATACCCCAATGGTTGCCGCCCAATGTTAAAGTGGATATAAAACTAACGCTTGCACCCTCCAATTTCATATTGAGAAAAGAACTTGCTGCCAATCCCGATGTAAGTCTCTCCCTCACTTCGACAATACTTCATGTACGCAAACAACAGGTCATGAGTTCTGTTGCTTTGGCCGTGGAAAAACTGAGAGCCAATGGCAACAATATTAAACTACTTGTTCCTCATACAATCACCAATCAGCGTCATATTGCAATGGGCTCACGCACCTTCACCGATTCATCCTTTATCAATGGTGAAATTCCCTCGAAATTGGCATTGGCATTTGTAAAAAGCGCCAGTGCAATAGGATCATGGACTGAATGTCCACATAAATTCGAGATGTTTGGACTTTCATCTCTTGTGTGCAAAGTAAACGGTATCCCACTCTACAATCTATCTTTTGATAAATCCTATAGAACATTGTACGAGTTGACCATGCAAACCCTAGATCATGACTCTCAACTATTTGCAAATGGTATAACCGAAGATATGTTTGCTAAAACACATGGTATCATTGTACTGGATTTGTCTGGCACACAGGATATGAGTATAGTACGTACGGGGAGTGTGCGTTTAGAGTGTACATTTGCCGACCCATTGGCTGAGAGTATTGCACTAATCTCGCTAAATCAATATGAAACCTATTGGGAAATCACTCCCGAAGGCAGTGTTCTACTAGACTTGGCGCCATGAACACCAGTCAAATAATCAATGTATTTAATATGGACCCCTACATGTCCCAGTACAAATCCTATTGTCTGCCATCGGACTTTCTTGGAAAAATTCAAAGTGTCAACAATACCTTGATTATTGTTAATAGCAGTCCGTCGACTGTGCTGACGGGTCATTGGCTGTGCATCTTTCAAACAATGAAGACGATTGAATTTTTTGATCCTCTTGGTCTACCCTATACATTCTACACACCTCACATCAGCAACTATATTGAGAGCAGTGGGAAAACTATTATTCAAAATCGGAAGAGGGTTCAGGATCTAACGACTAAAAGCTGCGGCTTCCATGCACTACTATATTTTGTGTTCCGATGTCGCGGCTATACTTACAAGCAGTTTCTCCACATTTATAGTGACAATCCCCGTCTGAATGACTTTCTAGTGGAAAATATCCTCTCAGACCTATATAGTATTGATTTCAGTGCCCTAAGAGTAAAGTGCTTAAAAAATGTTTGTGAATTTGTTTATTAATAAAATGCATATATATATACAACAATGTCTTTAAATCTTCACTTTAGATTTCTTCATCTTCGATGTATAGGAAACTGTCGTGAACCACTAATGCTGGTAAATCATTTGGATTCACTGTATATTGATCTTGATTGACTGCAAAGTCAGGGTCACATTTTCTACAGTACAATGTAACTTCACTCTTGTCATATCTCTTTGTATAGTCAATGATACTATTTGCATTCATATTATGAAATTCACGAGTTTCAATCTGTCTATTTGATGCAATATCACATACATTGTTTTCAAATGGTGAATCACATTCCGTCACAGCCAAATAAAAATCACTTGGTTTATAGTCATAGTAGGTAGTGTCGTCACAGCGATGACGTAGAAAGCAAATTGTCTTGTTACCCCAACAGTTGAATCGTAGACCAGATTCCTCTTCCCAGAATAATTTAAATCCACGACGATACCAATCTCGTAGAAATAAACTAAAATCACGTTTGGGATTCTTTCCAATCATAGCGGGGTAAGTATTCTCCCACTGATCACATTTATCATAGTGACAATTGGAGCACAGGTGCCCTCTAGGATGAGAGTCACACACCTCCTCAAGACATGAATTACATCCTTTAATTTGTACTGCATAGCCTCTATGTAATTTACAAGGATTACATAATCTACACTTTTCACTATAGTCATCTATAACTGTACAATTCTCACATTGAGTCCAACTGCCAAGATTGTACATGCACAATGGACATATATAGAACATTTTTCGGTTTCCGATGTCAACTCACTCACAGCTAAAACGAAACTGATCATCCTCGCTCCATAAATTCAATGAGAGGGAAATGGGGAAGAGGAGTAACTCTGTGACGTTACCTCTTTCGAATGACGGGGGGGGCCATCTACATTGAATCCATTGGCAATATTTTCAAAAGTATATCCACAATATGATTCTGCTTTGTTCCAATTAATATATCAATAAATTGACTATAAGCATTTGAATCACATTTTAAAAGTTTCATACAATAGTCCAATGGGGGAGAATGACTCCTCATTATATTGTCAAGAGTTCCCTGACAAGAGAATATCCTGCGTTTAAGAGATAACTCGAGAAAATCATCATCCAAAATCAAATGTTTTTCCATAAACACTAGATTTGATCTAATTCTCTCTTTCTCAAATTTATTCATTTTTCAATCCTTTCACTCCAACTGCTGACTCTAGACTGACCCTGATTCGTTAGCCCCATAGCCAGAAAAGAAAGAAAACATTTTCGATTTCGAAACAATTTTATTGAATAATTACAACAACAACATCAATAATACAGAGCATGTACAATTAGCGATACTGTTTATTGTCTTCGATATGTTTCACCAATGCACTTAAAGCACATTGAAGTCTATTCACATGTGCTATATCAACTTTTGCGGCGAAACATAATTGATCTTCCATTTTAAATTTGCTCAAGGATATCACATATCTTGCATATACTGCATCCCATTCCAGACAAAGCCGTGATCCTTTCGTGATTTCCACCGCAATGCTTGGTGCTCTTGTACTATTATCATCAACTCCACTATCAACTTCTAATAGGGTAAACATTCCACTCGTCATCATCAACACACACAAATATATATCCAAATGAGTAAAGTCAAAATGTTCTTCTCACTCCTTTGAATTCTATTCACAGACTAATAAAACTCTAGCAAAAAACCCTTTCCTTATATTCCCTCCGCTGCTAATATGTAACCTGCCCTCTGATTGGCTTAGAAGGAGACACGTGATCCTGTTTCCCGTTATCGGATCAATAAAATTCCCAATCGATTACGCAATCAATTTCTCGGAAATCCACTTCCCCTTCGATTACGCAATAAATTTCTCAGAAATTCACTTCCCCCTCGAGTCCTAGATCAATACATTGCCCCTAGCGATTATGTAAATCACCCCACAGTGTCATAAATCAATAATTCCCCGAGCGATTATGTAAATCACCCCTCATGTCATTACACGTGACCAAACGACAACAGATCGATTGACCTTGACCCCTATTAGACTCGATCGATAATCCTTGAATAAATTATGTAAAAAAAGTTGTAGGTGGCAGCAGGGGTGAGCAATGGGAGTATAAGATAGCTTTCTACTCACAGGTTTCAGCAAACGGCAAGCTAAGACGGTCATTTAATATTTCGTATTATGGAAAGCATCCTTGGCTTGAGTACTCAGTTAAGGAAAATTCGGTTTTCTGTTTCTGCTGCAGACACTTTGGCGGCACATCAACCCTTCGCGGACAGAGATACGGGGCGAGGCCTTTCATCGAGACCGGCGTTAGAAGATGGAAGGACATCTCAAGCGTTCTAAAAGAGCATGCGAAAAGTGACCGCCACAGGGACAGTGCAGTTTCGTGGACGAAGTTCAAAGCAATACAAGCCAAGGAGATGCAACCCATCGCATCTGTTTTGTCAACGGACAGGAATAAGGAGATGAATGAAAACAGGGAACACGTAAAGGATTTACTGAAAGTAACGGCCCTACTGGGGGGACTGGGTACAGCCTTTCGCGGCCACGATGAAACTGAATCTTCGGCAAACAAAGGACATTTCGTCGAAACTTGCAATCTTCTCGCCAAGTATTCTCCCACGCTTTTCAACAAGCTACAAAGACGATACTGCCACTATACGTCCCACGAATACCAGAACGATCTAATTTCAGTTATCGGATCTAGGCTTCGGTCAACAATAGTGCAAGAAGTTAAGCGTGCCAAATACTTTGCTTTTCTTGTCGACGAGACAAAAGATAATTCGAAGAAAGAACAGCTCACCATTCTTCTGAGGTACTTCGACGAGGGAAAAGTACAAGAAAGACCAATAGGATGCTACCATATGAAAAGCCTGGACGCTGAGAGTTTAGCCAGCTTCATTCACGACACAGTGGCGAAACTTGGTCTCGACTGGAACTATTGTGTTGCTCAGTGCTACGACGGAGCAAGCGTGATGAGCGGGCCCTTCTCTGGTGTTCAAGCGCGACTGAGAGCGAAAGCGCCACAAGCAATATACATTCATTTCCATGCGCATAGACTAAATTTGGTCATAGCAAACTGCGTTGAAGGTGTTGGGACTGTTGGCTCATTTTTTTCGTTAGTCCAAAATCTGTACACGTTCATTTCCAACAGCAACACCAGACATCAGCTTTTTGTCGAGTCCCAAAAGGCTACTCAACTGCCAGTCCTGGAATTAGAAAGGAGTGCTGCGACAAGATGGTCATACTGGTATCGATCAATATCGAAGATAAGACTCCGATATGAATGTGTTCTGGCTGTACTGTCTGCAGTCAGCGAGGGAGCTGATAGTGAAGCTCGAGCAGAAGCAGCTGGGCTCCAGAGAAAAATGGAATCTTTCACAGTTATATTCCAGTTGCTCTATATGGAAGCAATTCTGAGGACGACAAACTCCCTTTCTGAGCAGCTTCAGGCAGTTGATCTGGTAATATCTAGGTCCCGTATCTTGATTCAAGCAACAAGGAAGGAAATAGCTGAACTGCGCTCTGACACTTCATTTGCATCGCTTTTGGAGAAGGCAAAAGAGTTTGCTGAAGGTCTTGAAATTGAAGTACCTGACGTGAATGGACCCGCGACCGAATCCTCCTCTGCGGGTCAGAAGGGACGACCTAGAAGAACCCAAAAAATTATCAAACACCTGAAAGAATTCATGACCACTTCGACGTTAGGAAAAAACTTTGTTGAATCCGACAATAGAGCTCCAACTCTAGCGGAAGAACTGAAAAGAGAATACCTGGAGACTGTAGATCGTCTGATTGCGGAATTCGACAGACGGTTTACAGATAACCTTCCAGTGCTCGGTACACTCAAAGCTCTGGACCCCAGCTCTACCAAGTTCATGGATGCAGGGCTCCTCAAGCAATTCTCTGAACTTTATTCTGAAATGGACATTGACCAGATTCTTCTTGAGGCCCAAGCTGGTATTGCCAAGCGGTTTTTGTTCGAGGAGGAGGCAAAGCCGAAGAACTTCATGGACGTCATCGATAATATCGAGACACTTCCAGTGGCCTATTCAGAAATTATCAAAGTTCTTCATACTGCTGCCACACTTCCTGTCACGACAGCCAGCAATGAACGCTTGTTTTCTGGGCTGGAAATAGTGAAGAACTATCTGCGCTCGACCACAGGAGACGATCGTCTTAGTCACCAGCTTTTGATCTTTGCAGAGAAGGATTTGGTTAAAAACTTGGATTTCGACCTGCTTGTTGACGACTTTGCGAAGATGAAACCACGACGGTTCCCCTTGTTGCCTTGAGTGTTCACTGATCTGTTTCAAAATTTTGTTGTATTTTTTGATTTTGTAAATATACTTGATCGAACAAAGTTTTGCATCGTCATACCCGGAGCGTGACTCCGACTTGGACTAAAGTATTTACTGTAAGCAGCGAGCTGAAGAATTCGGCTACAGAATATACTTTAGTCAAAGCGTGAGTTTCTACAGAGGTTCGGCTTTCGTCAAGTTATAGGTTCGGAAAAGTGGAAGATTCCCAAACGACTGTTTTTTTAACATCGCACATACCTTTTCCGCTTTCTTCAGATAACTGGCCTTTTCCGAACCTATGGCATAAGAGCGAAAGAAGGAAAGGCAAAGCAATTGAGACAATCGTTTTGGGGGTCATTGATTTATTGATGCTGGCTTGTGGTAGTTTTACGCTTGGTAGATTATTTGATTTTATTTTTGCTCATTTTTGGTTTAATGGAGTTCTTTACTTTTCTTTAAAAAACTTATTTCGTTAAAAGTTTTTTAAATTAATTTATGTTCGTTTTATGTTGACATAGTCCTTTTCAGGGAAAAAGAAAATAATAGTTTAAAACTTTTCCGTTTTCTTTAAGAATTTATAGTTTGGCCTGCTATTTGTATGCTGGAGAAAATTTTTCAACAGTTTTCAACAATATACATCCTTTTCAAAATCTGGACACAAATAGTAATGTTTAGTTTAGTTTTATACCTCCTCTAGTTAACCTGAAATAGAAAACTTGATACCATTCGCAAAGAAAATCTATCTATGCTCTTTGACAGCTTGGATACACTTACACTCTTTTGGTTAAATTTTAAGAGCAGAAGTAGTAATAGAAGTAGCCCCGAAAGTTTGAGCATGATACCCTCAGTCGTTCTTGGGATACTGCTGAGATGTCTTATTGGCAATTAGCATTAACACAGTGCATTTTGATTTAATCTTAAGGTAACATTTAGTTTTTAAACATAATGGACAAATTGCATAACAGTGGGAGGTTGACCTACGCAATATCCCTAGAGATACAGTTACAAGACCGTTCAGCTATTCTGAACAAAATAGCTATCTTCAATTTTGATTGGAAGTATTTTGAAAATTATGAGCTATAAAAGAGGGCTGATTGCCCCAATCACTTTTAGCTCTTAAAAAGAGTACTAGAGCTTTGAATTTCCGACCAAATTAGCTCCTTTAAAATATCAATGATGTCACTTGCTATGATAGAGCAGCGCTGCTTATGATATTGCTTATATGCCCTTTTAATACTTGCATGTGTATAGTTTTTCGTTTAATTGAAACTCCCCCTAAACCATTCAACATAATGCCATTAAGTGTCAGTAGTCACAGTAACCGTAGAAGTAGTATCAAAAGTATACAAATAGTGTCTTCTGGCTAGTTCAAAATCTGTCACAACTTACCCTGAAAAATGTCCATCTTAATAATTTAAGCCGTTATTGTGATATTACTTTATCACCCTATTGACAATCTACATGACCATAGTTCATTTTGATTTAGTTCAGAATCTACCTAAATATTCATTGAAAGCTTCACCTTAATCCCCTTAGTTTGTGTAGTAGCAATAGTTGTAGTAGCAGTAGTAGCATTAGTAGTAGTATGCATATAGCACTTTTTTTCAATATCCCCTTCATACACGATGAAATTTTTAACTTAACACCATCAACCGGTCCTGAAGCATTGCTGATACGACCTCTTGACAACCTATGTTGGCATAGTGTTTTGATTTATTTTAATACAGTTACAATATTGCCAAAAATTTTTGCCTTAATGCCCTTGGATTTATTAGTAGTATTAGTAGCACCAGTAATTAATTATAGAAGTAGCAGTAGTAGTATTAGCAATATTAATAATAGTAGCAAAAGTATTAGTTGTAGGAGTATACGCAGTAGTATTATAATGCAAATATTGTCTTTTGGTTAGTTCAACATCCCCCACAACAAGTGTTGTAAGTTTTATTTCTTATGCGAAACTGTTCCTAAGATATTGCTGATATGCTCTTTTGACAACCTGCATACGGATGGCAGGTTGTCATCTGTACAACAGAAATATTCTCTGAAAATTTCACTTTCATACCCTTAGGCATAGTTGTAGTAGTAGTCACAGCAGTAGTATAACTACTCAACTCAATACAATTAGCCCTTTCTATGATATTGTCGATTTGCTCTTTTTTAACCTGTGTAGTCGTATACTTTTTGAGATTTTCATCTTAATGCCCTTAACCTTACAAGTAGTTGAGATAGATGTAGTAATTGGGGCAATAGTAAGGGTAGTAGAACTAGTAAATGTTGCAGTAGCAGTAGTATTAGTAGTAGCCTAGTGTGCGCATATTGCCTTTTTGTCAATTGATCTCCCCCTTTAAGTATTCTCTGAGAGTTCCAACTTAATACACAAATCAATTCTTGAGATACGTTATTTTGACAATCTACATGCACTTAGTGTCTTTTGTTAGTTTGAATTTGCCATCAATATTCTCTCAAACCTTACCTTCATAGACTTGGCCTTAATAATACTATTGTCACAGTAGTTTCGGTGGTATTAAAAGTAGTAGTAGTTTTAATGTTGTATTAGCAGTAGTATTAGCAGTAGTAGCAGCAGTATTAAAGTATTAACGGTAGTAGCATGTACATATTGCCTTTTGGTCAGTTGAACATGATACCCCGGAAGTTTCACCTTGAGACGTACAGCCTTTCCAAAAATATTGTTGATGTGTGCCTTTCACACCTTTTTGACACTCTTGTCATCTTAATACTCTAAGCTTTACAAGTTATTGCAATTGAAGCAATAATTGGAGTACTTTAATAGCAGTAGTAGCATAAAGAAAAATAGCAATGGTATTTGTGTTATTAGAGACAAGCATATTTTACCTTTTTGTCAATTGATCTTCCCCTTTAAGTATTCTCCGAAAGATTCAACTTAATACAAAAGTCAATTCTTGAAATACAACCTTATGACAATCTGCATGCGCATAGTGTGTTTTGATTTAATTCAAATTCCCCCTCAATATTCTGTCAAATTTTCACCTTTATATATGTAGCCTTAATTGTAGTAGTATCAGTAGTAGCAGTAGTATTAATAGCAGTAGTATCAGGTACATTTTGCCTTTTGGTCAACTGAACATCCCACTCATGATGCCCCTTAAGTTTCCTCTTGGTATGATGAGCCGTTCAAAAAATATAGCTGATACGCCCGTATCATCAATTCGTATACACAGAGTATGTTTTGATTTAGTTCAAATTTCTCCTCAACGTTTCCTCAGATTTCTCTTAGTATCCTCAGCCTTAGTAGTACTCGCTACAGAATTATTGGTTTTAGTGATAGTAGTGGTAGTAGTAATAGTACTAGTGGTAGCAGTAGAAGCAGTAGTAGTTGCAGCAGTAGTACCATGCAAATATTGCCTTTTTGGTCAATTGATCTTTTCCCTTACCATTTCCTGAAAATTCTCAATTAATATACTCAGTCATTCCTGAGGGGCACTCTTTTGACAATCCATATACACATAATATGTTATGATTTAGTTCAAAATTCCCCTCAACACTCCCTGAAAGACTCACCTGAATGCACTTCGTATTTTGGAAAAGTAGAAGTCAAATATGCATACCTCTTCTCAATAGCATATACTATATGTAAACAATGAACAAATTGCATAGCTTGCAGCCTTTGCCCTTTGGCCTCGGGGGGAGGGGGTGACATCCCTCAATACATAATTACTAGTTTTTCAACAATGCTGAAAAAACTGATGTCTCAAAACTTTGTTTGGATGTTTGTTATGGAAAATGATAAGCGTGGGGGGCGGGATCTGTCAAATCCCTTTGACTCTTAAAAAGGGCATTATAACTTCCAATTTAAAATCAAATAAGATCCATCTGAATTTAATACGACCACCCATTCCATAAGCACCTTAAATGCCCCCAGGGCATAGCTTAAAGTGCTTGCCCAAGGGTTCTGGGGATTTGTTTCAACCTTGGAGGCATTGTATTATGTTCTTTGGACTATTTTGAACAAAATTGTCATCACACAATTTTAATCAGACACATTTGGTGAAAAGCAGGATAGTTTGGGGGGGACTAGTTGACTACCATCACTCTTAAAAGAGAACTAGAGCTTTCAATTTCAACCAGATGAGCCACCTCTAAAGTTTACACAACCATCCTTTCCATTAGAACCTTAAATGCCCCAGGGGCATAACTTACAACCTCACCGTTAGGCTCTGGTTGGGTGCGCTCTGATCACTTTGACTCTTAAAAAGGGCACTAGAACTTCTGATTACCAATCCAATGATTCCCCTCCAAAGCATATATGACCACCCTTTCTTAAAGAACCTTATATGCCCCCAGGGCATAAATTACAGCACTTGCCCTAAGAGCTGTAGGGGGGGGGGGGTAGTCTTCCTCACAGACATAATTTACGGACCCTTCAATTACGATGAACAAAATTGTTATATCCAAATTTTGATTGGAGGTGTTACGGGAAATGATGAGGGTGGAGGGGGGGGGGAGACTGGTTGCTCTTAAATCATTTTGACTCTTAAAAAGGGCACTATAACTTCCAATTTCAAATCATATGAGCCTTATCTAAAGCTTATACGACCACCCATTCCATAAAAACTTTATATGCCCTCATGGTATAACTTACAACCCTATCCCGAGAGCGCCAGGGGGTTGTACCAATCCTAGAGGCATTACTTTATGTTCTTTGGACTATTTTGAACAAAATCGCTCTCTTATAATTTCAATCAGATACGTTTGGTGAAAAGAGGGGTTGTCAGTAGGAGCGGGGGGCTAAATGCCCTCCGTCACTTTCGACGCTTAAAAAAGAACTATAAATTCCAATTTTCAACCAAATGAGCCTCTTCTAAAGTAAAACAACCATACCTTCCATAAAAACCTTTAAAGCCCCGCGGATAACTTACAACCCTCGCCCCCAGGCTCTGGTGGTTTGTATTAGCCCCAAAAGCCTTATTATATGATCTGTGGAATATTTTGAATAAAATGACTGTCTCAAAATTTTTTATTCAATGTATTTCGGGAAAACACGACGTGTTGAGGGGGGGATAGCTGTCCTCAGACCACTTTGAATCTTAAAAAGGGTACTAGAAATTCAAATTACCAACCCAATGAGTCCTCTCTGAGGTATATCCGACCACTCTTTCTATAATAACCTTATATGCCCTCGGGACATAACTTACAACCCTTGCCCTGAGAACTGTGGGGCGGGATTGTCTTCCTCAAAGACATAATATCCGGACCCTTCGACTACAATGAACACATTTGCTATCTCCAAATGTTGATTGGACGTCTTTGGGGAAATGAATCACTTCAAATCACTCTCAAATCACTTTTGACTCTTAAAAAGGGCACCATACCTCCCAATTTCAAATTAAATGAGCCCCATCTGAAGTTTATACGACCAACCATTCCATAAAAACCTTATATGTCCCCAGGGCACTAGGGGGTTGTGTCAATCCTAAAGACGTTGTTATATGTTCTTTGGACTATTTTGAGCAAAATCACTATCTCACAATTTTAATCAGATTCGTTTGGTTAGTTGGGAGGAGGGGGAGGGGCTTGCTGCCCTCCATCACTTTCGAATCTTAAAAGGGAACTAGAACTTCCAACTTTCAACCAAATGAGCCTCCTCTAAAGTTTATACAACTATCCCTATCATAAAAACCTTTTAATGCCCCCGGGGCATATCTTACAACCCTTGCCCCCCGGCTTTGGGGGCTTGTTTCAACCCAGAAAGCCTTGTTTTATTATATTTAGACTATTTTGAATAAAATGGCTATCTCAAAATTTCTATTAGATACATTTCGGGACAATATGACGTGTGTATGTGAGTGGGGGGGAGGGGAGCTATCCTCCGATCTTTTTGACTCTTAAAAAGGGCACTAGAGCTTCTAATTACCAGTGCAATGAGCCCCCTCCGTACTTTATATGACCACGTTTTGTATAAAACCTTATATACCCCCAGGGCATAACTTACAACCTTTGCCCTGAGGGACGGGGGGAGGGGGATTTGTCATCTTCAAAGACATAATTTTCGGAGCTTTTAAGTATGTTGAACAAAATGGTTATCTCAAAATTTTAACTGGAAGTGTTTTAGGAAATGATGGGCATGGTGGGGGGAGGCGGGGTATTTACCCTAAGATCACTTTCGACTGATAACAAAGGCGCTGGTCCTCTCCATTTCCAATCGAATGAGCCCTTTTTGAAGTTTTTACGACAACGCTTTCTATAAAAACCTTATACACTCCAAGGGCCTAACTTACAACCCTTGTCCTGAGGACTGTGGGGGGTTGTCGTCTTCAGGCATAATTTCCAGACTTTTCAACAACGTTGAACAAAATGGCTATATCAAAATTTTGATCCGAAGTGTTTGGAGTAATGATAGGTGCGCGGGGGGGGGGGGCATTTGCCCTGCGATTACTTTCTACTATCAAAAGGGGCACTAGCCCTCTCAATTTCCAATCAAATGAGCCCTTTTTGAAGTTTCTACGACAACGCTTTCTATAAAACCTTATATGCCCCCAGGGCATAACTTACAACCTTCACCTTGAGGGCTGTGGAGAGGGGGGGGGGGGGGTGTCATCCTCAAAGACATAATTTCCAGACCTCTCAAAAACGTCGAACAAAATGGTTATATCAAAAAATAGCCGGGGGGTGGGTTCATCCTCAAAAACCTAATTTCAAGAACTTTCAACTACGTTGAACAAAATTACTATCTCAAAATTTTGATTGGATGTGTTTGGGGAAATGGTGGGCGTGAGAGGAGGGTTAGTTGCCCTCCAATCACTTTCGACTATCAAAAAGGGCGCTAGCCCTTTCAATTTACAATCGAATAAACCCTTTTGAAGTTTCTACGAAAGCGCTTTCTATAAAAACCTTATATGCCCCCAGGGATAACTTACAACCCTTGCCCTGAGGGGTTTGTCATCCCCAAAGAAATAATTTCCAGAACTTTCACACTAATTGGTATTAAACATATGACTGATTTAAAAAAAAGAAAAAAAAAACTTGAAAACAAGCATGGTTGGCTTGACTAGACGAAATTTTGAATACCTAATCCCTAATACTCATTTACATATATAGTATTTGAAAGGATTTCTACGCCAACAAAAGTCAACGGAATAATAAAGAATAGCATAAAAATCAACAAGCATTGAGTGCATATAGTGACAAACTCCTCAGCCCCTTATCGTACTCCAGACCGAGTGGGGATGTTACCGAAAAAGGTATCATCTACATAAAGATATCCATAACTTATAATATATATACACACTTTGCGACAAGTTTTCTACATAACTGTACATATATATACACACTTTGCAACAACAGTTTTCTCCTAGATAAGATCTTCATATGAAATTTCAATCTTTGTTTTCATGTTTTCAACGCACTTATATAAGTATCCCTGAAAACTTACAAAATCGATCGTCTGATATAGAAAAACTGCTGCGTATTTCTACAAAGGCAGTATATGGGAACAAAGGGGTATTCTGGTAAATGGGAAAACATGGGGTGTTCTGGTTAATGGAAAAAAAGGGTATTCTGGTAATGGTTATCTAACAGGACTCACTGGTAAAACAAATTTATTGCTTATTTTCTTGCTTTTACACTAAAATATGACTTAAACAATATGCTTTTGCTACTTTTTACGTTCCAAAATGATCTTAATGGTGTTTAATAGACTTCCTGACAGGGGTTACGAACTTAAACAAAGCGCCATTTAGCCAAAGACAATATTAGACAAAGTTTATCGAGTGAGGCCACTAGTGATCCTAATTTTGTTTGCAAAGTAATTAAAACAACCACGTCAAAATCTTGAGAAACACCAGTGGTTTACTCATTCTACAGCTGAATTTACTGAACACGATCCAACTCTACCAAGTGAAAATTAAAGGGAGTTCGAAGTCAGACTGCATGATTCGAATGATGAGCTTAGTTTCATCGTGAAACGGTCTACGATTCTGGAGTGTCTTTCTAAGCTGAAAAAAAAAATTTGTGGTACTGATTCGATTTGTGATAAGCATCTCTAGTCTGATCTATGTGATTAACTCAAATTTTAACTATTCTTTTTCAGATAACTTTTTGCTCTGGCTTAGCTCCTGATTTCTTCAGCGCCGAAGTAATAGCTCCAGGAAAAAGGGAAGGCCAGCTGACCAGTGCTCGTCTTCTAAGCCACTAAAGAATCTCCAGTCCTGTGTAAAGTATTTTAATTAATAATTGTTTCTGAAATTTATATTGGCAGGTATATACCAGATAACCAGTTTGATTTTGAGCATGGTAAAGGCCGTGACCACGTACATCACCTGATAGTTTAATCTATTATTGCATGCTGGTGAAAATGATTATGCTTTTTATTTTGCTGGGTTGGACGTGGCTAGAGACTTTGATTCAGAAATTCGTGTGCATATTCTTTTCATAGCCATTTGTGCCGTTAATAGTTCTGCCGTTTGTGCTTTTCGTAACATGTTTAAAAAGTCAAATGCGACCGTTAAGTTTTCTGCTTCGCCTCGTAAGGTTAAGATTAGCGCACTTACTGCAGTAAAAAAAGGCATTTGACAGGGTGCAGTTACTTCACCTCCTCTGTTTAACAACACTGTCGCCAAGCTACAAGTGAGGTTTTAACTACTTGTATAGTTAGGTGTATTGATGTCTGGAAAATTTTTCGGATGATATCCTTCATATTAGTAGAACAGTGTCAGGAACTGCAGAACAATATTGGATTTTTGACAATGAGTATCAGCGTATTGGTCTTCGATTCAATGGGAGTAAGACTGAGTTTTTGGCCTATAATAGTTGCTCTGATTGTTTGTTAAAGGTCCAACTAGGTGAACTATGATCCAAACGAAGGTATTAACTTATCTTGGCGTCTAAATTGGGTCAAATCTTCGTGCTAGGCGGTGACTTTTAAAGCAATTTTCTGTTAGTAAATCAAGAAAAGCGTATTGTCTATTAGTCGGACTAAAGTTTAAATGTAGCCGTCATATCCTAGCTAAAGTGCATAATACATTTGTGGTCCCATATTTGCTTACCCAAGCGCCGTTTTGGTCTCTTTTTTTTGCATATTGAGCCTGACATCATTTTTATACAATCCTGAAAAAGGCTTATGCCAGCTTTGCCTCGCACTCAGAATATCTGTCTTGGCTTTGTCTCCAATTATCCATGGCATGATGGCAACTTGATTTTGATTCAAACGTTCGAAGTTGATCCTATAAGTATGCGAAATATTTGCTTCGGGCTGCCTCTTTGGACTGTTAATAATTATTTTTCTTCACTTCATAGAGTTGCTACTCCTGTGATTGCAGTGCAAAAAGAACAATGAGGGGTATTGGAGCGAAGGAGTGAACACGTGCAATCGCCATTAAAACTGTTCATTACTGATTTTTATTGCACTGTTTATCTATTTTGTACTTGTTATGGGCACAAATCTATGCATATATACTTTACCAAATAAACCAATTTTCTTGAATATTTAATCAATCAGAAAAAAGTAGCCGGTACAAAAGTGTTTCATTGAAACTTGGGACATTGAACCTTGATTCTGTTCATCAAGAACAGAATCAAACCAGCATTTGACAAAAATTGTTGCTATCCAGCGTCAAAATTCTGCATAAAAGAACTTCGCCTCTCTCCAAAAAAATAAAAGGTTTCTACAGAATAAAATAATACAGGATTTTACTAGTTTAGCAGAATTCATGCTTTTGGGTCAAATTTAATGAATAATGCCTAATCCTCCTTCAGAAAAAAAACAACAGTAAATGAATTTCTTTGTCTCCTAATAGGAACACGGCTAGGGAGGAGTCCAACCCCCTCCCCACTTTGGATGAAGAAGTGAAAATTACAGTTAGACCTTTTACAGAAAGATACTGAAAGAAAAGAAATCAAAAATACATCCGAATGAAGGAGTAAGAGAGTGATACCCCACATTGTGGTTGCAAAGCCTCCCCCGCATATAAAATCTTTCAAAAGGATACTGGCCAATAGAAAAAGGCATATAAGACAGTATTTAAATAGCGCCAATTTTTCGCATAGCAGCACTATTAAGACAAGGTCCAATGAGGGAGAAGCGTCATTATCTCTACTTTCGTGTAAAAGCAACATTTTTCTAAAGAATATCGAAGACATTTTTTTCAGTGGAGTGTAAAACCTATCAAATTGTACTTTAGGGAGACTATTTTTATGGTTTTAAGTTAAATATACTTTCATTGATTACTACTCTCCGTAAATCAATTTGTGAGGTCCGTGAAGCAATTATGTACCAGCTTTCGATTTAACATAACCTCAGTCCCAACAAACGGGCAATTTTCTCTATAATACAGAAGATTTGGGTTACCAGCGCCTTTTCGCACAATGAAATTCTTCAAGAAAGGTAACAAGAACAAGATATCGCATCTTTATACTTATCTTACGTAAATAACGAAGTTTATACTATGCATTAGCCCTTAAAGGCCAACAAACCGTTTATATTGAAACCACAATTTTTCAAAGAACATCTTGATGGCTTCAGGACACATACCCCCCCCCCCCCTTAGAAACTTTACTGACGTCACCCCTAATAGCAGGTATGCAACTGTGTGACACTCTACAACTAGTACTATCATTGCATAAACGGTCATTAATAAATGGTTAATTTCGTATGCACTACATATATACTGCAGATGACCTGCATATTTTAAATAAGGTTTGAATAAAGAGGATTTGAAGAATTTTTTAAGTTGATGAGGGACGACAGTTTGGATTTACGAGAGAGACGAAAATTTTTGGGAATGTTTACGTTGACGGCTACTTTTGCCCTTTGTGTAAATAAGAATCTCATTCATTTTGTATCCGAGCGTGAAGAGCTGTCTAATTTGCGGAATGATTATTTGGACGAGTGTTTGGGAGTGAGTACTGGTTAATTGAGCGGATGGCTGAGAGGAACACATGAGCTACTAAACAATTGTGTAGGTTTCTTCTTATAGGGGCTAAACATAGGGAACTATGTTTGAAGGAATAGTTTCTTAAGGTCTTTAGGAGTTGAGTTTTATCATGGCTGATGTTTGTCAGTTAAAAACGTTGACCTTATTGTGTTTTTTTCTTGGTTTGTATTTCGTTCTTCGGGTTTTGTTTGTAATTGTATTTTGTATATTCCTATGGCCCGCGAGCTTTTGCAATTAAGTCTTATTTTATACGTTCAGGGACGAATGCACCAGAACGCGGCGGCATGGATTCTGATTGTGCTGAATACTGTGTGACTTTTTTCATAGTTTATTTTACGTACTCCTTTTCGGTTACCTTATTTAATTTAAGGTTCAGTGTTGTATTTTTCTAGTTTAGACATGTCAAATTTGGTGTGGAGGAAAGAGGAGGAAAGGATTAAAAGATTGCCACGGTTTGACTACTCATGAAGGGCGATTTGCGGACATTTTCTCCTGGACAGTTGAAATTTGGCTCGGCATTAACCCCTTCCCCTGTGTACAGATATGGGGTAAAGAGCATAAAACAGAATGCTATTTGCAATAAGCAGAATGCTACTTACCTTAGAAAGTTCATTGCAGAAATGATTGCAGTTTCTATTGATGAGATGATATTTATCGCCTCGATAGTCTGAACTCATACTTTCCACTATATTTTTGACATCTTCGTCTGTAAAATCCGTGAAGCCAATGTGTAATGATTCCCTTAAATAAAATATCAAATGTTGCCAAGAAATTTTTTGTAAGTTTTGAAAAAACGTATGCGATACCTTACAAAGATTTACAGAAATTATCTTCTAGGTGTTATTCGTAATTCAAATTCGGTTTTAAAATTACATTTTGGACAAACTACAGAATTTATAATGTCTACATATGTGCCTGAAGAAAAATACACTGTAACGTCCCAGTACGTTGATAAGAACAAAAAGGCCATTATTATCCCCTAACAAAGAAGACACTGCCCCCTTCCACCACATCATTCTATTAATTTTAAAATTTCATATTTTTGTAAAGGAAATATGATTAAGAAAACAATTTCACATTTGGAAACTTTTTTAAACAACTAGTTAATCAGTAAAAGTTTTATATTATTACTGCTGCTACTACTAACAAATGACTGTAGCACCAAGCTGGGTGATGCTATCCTAAAATACTAAAATTACTATAAGTCACGAAATGTGGACTAATCCGCCATGAGCACTCATCATGCCTGGAGTCAACTGATCCCAAACAGTTGACTCGAATCCAAACATACAAACACATGATGGCAACTCCTGTCTAGGCAAAGTGAAGAGAAAGAGGATTTGTAACTAAACTCTATTGTTTCAAAATAAAAATTAAGGTTTACATGACTAACTACAAGAAACATCATATCGTTAACACAACGCATTATTCTGACTTGTCAACGCCACAAATTTAAATTTCTAGATTTTAAATTGCGCTATTATAGGAAATATTATGGAAATGTAGGGGCAAGGGGGTTGACAATTTTAGATGTTAGCATCAGAGCATTTCTAATAGATGGAAGGAGCTATTAGAACATCTTAAAATCAGTGAATTTTTTGTGCAAATATCTGGACTAATGTGAAAACTTATTCATTTGCCTTAAATAATTTTATAGGAAAATCTCCATTTTTTAAAGCCCTTTTTGAAGCACCTCTGAGGAAGAAGAGTCTATACTATTATCATATATGTGGGTTTTGTGTGTACCATGTTCTTTTATTAAAATGTTGTGATAAAACATAAAATCGCGAAGAAAACGAGGACAATTAACAGCCAGTGAAAAAAACTGAAAAATTATGCGAATATTTCGGTCAAGACCTCCGCTTGACCTTCCTCAGTGCAGAATAAAAACTAATAAAAATATAAAAAACCAAACCTTAAAATAAAAACACAAAACTAAAATTGGAGGACCCTTTACTCAGTAACTGGAGTTACTGCGTTTCATCGTTACTGAGAAAGGGTCGTCCAATTTTAGTTTTGTGTTTTATTTTAAGGTTTGGTTTTTTATATTTTTATTAGTTTTATCCTGCACTGAGGACGGTCAAGCGGAGGTCTTGACCAAAATATTTGCATAATTTTTCAATTTTTCACTGGCTGTTAATTGTCCTCGTTTTCTTCGCGATTTTATGTTTTATCATGATTAGCAAGTGTGGTCTCAGAAATTATTTATAAAATGTTGTGGCATTTTAAAGAAGGAATATAAATAAATTGATGAATGGCACACTTTTAAAATAAAAAGTAGGATCAAACAGATAGACTTGAAACTAAACAGTAGTACATTTACCGTTTTTTTTTTTTTTTTTTTTTCTTTTTTTTTTTTTTTTTTTTTTTTTTTTTTAAATCCCACCTCCTCTCCTCTCAGTGGTAGTAACTTCTTTATTTCCGAAACTAATAACTACATTTATGTACCACCTACACTAAAAAAAAAATAAAATAATAAAAAATAAAAAAAACCTACAAAATTTTTTAACTTTACTTTATCATAACAATCAAACTATAAATTTGAGCAGTTAATACTTTACAGACTTCATTTGGGGGCATTCTACAACCAATTAACCAACATTATTACAACATCTGCCTAGCCGCTTTGCAGGGTGCCCTTCCGGTATAGGGAACCCCTTCCACGGTGGCACCAACTATCAAACTCCAAAAAAATACTTTATTTTGCCTCCAAAATCCCTCTGTTTACCTTATAATCCCATCCTCCCAATTTACTCTCTCTCTTACCTCAAAAACGCCCAAATAAAAAAGTTTGTCTGAACATCATCTTACACAAACATACACTCACTTGGACAAAATTTTTCATTTTTATTTTTTTTTATTTTTTATATCTTCTTTTTCTAAAAGCCCTTTTCAACTGCTCAAATTCCAAAAAAAAAAAAAAAAAAAAAATCAAATAATTAAATATTCATAAAATATATAATTAAAAAGTTATAAAAAAAATTAAATATATAAAACATATTTTAATAAATATTCATTTCAAAATATTTCTCAAATCTATTACTTATTCTAAAAAAAATCTACTTCTTTATCCAAAAACTTTTTAAAAATATCGATATTTATTTTTTCCTTCCTTTTCTTCTACTTCATACATACCGGCATAAATTTCCTACTATAAAACACACCATATTTTTCTTTTTATCCTCCATTTTTTCCCTTATACTAACTTTATAATCCTTTTTTTATCCTCCTCACTTTCTATACTCACACCTAAATTTCTTACTATCTCAAAAACAAAATTAAAAATATTTTCATTTTTCTCACACTCCAAAAATTCATGAGATAGTCCATCTAGTACCACCTCTGAACAGAGGTGACACCTTGGGTTTTCACTTCTAATAAAACGCGCAATTCTATCTCTATACGGCATAATCCTATGTATTATCATAAACATAACCTCTCTCACCCTTGTTTCCATGGGGAAGGCGTGGAGGTTACTAAATGCTGTTTCAAAATTTATAAAAGGTTCTTTTTCCTTTACATGATAAATTGGTTCATTTTCTGTCAATTTCGGCAAATTTCCAATTTCACGTTTTTTCATTTTTTCCTCTACTTCTAACAGGCCAGTTTCTTTTGCCTGTTGTATAACTTTAAAAATGTTTCGTGCATACAATGGGATCTTTGTTTCTGGAAAATCTTCTTCATTCAGTGCTTTTATTAGCCACTCTCTTGTTAAAATAGAATGATTTCCTCCATTTAGGGAGTCAATGGTATTTCTTATTAGGAGGTTCTTGCAGGCTGACCGAAAATCCAAAACTCCATTTCCACCTTTATCTTTAGGTTGATAGAGCATTCCCTTGTTTAGTTTTTCAACCTTACCATGCCATACAAACCTCCAAATATGTTTCTCAATTTTTGTCGCCAGGGAATCCGGGAGGGGGGTTATGGGTGCAAGATAGAGGAGTCGGGGGATGCAATACATGTTGATGTATGTTGCTCTTTGGAATACTGTCAAAGACCGATTTTTTTCATTACCATTTAGCATGTACTGAATTTCTACTACTTTCTTAGACCATGCCTTCTGCCACATGTTTCCTTCTGTGCTAATATTAACTCCAAGTATTTTCGTCGACGTCACGACTGGTAACCAAGAAAAATTTTCCAAGCTCTTTTTCCATTTTTCATTTTCACTTAGAGGTAGCATGTTGCTCTTTTTCTTGTGGATCTTTACCTTATAATGTTGTTCATACCATCTCACGGCTCGAGTTACTTCCAGTACATCTTGAGATCCATTCGCTAAGAAAGTTGTGTCGTCTACATAAGCCACTGACTTGAGTACCTTTGCCTCGCGAATGGGTATACCTGTAATACGTGCTTCAATATATTTTATTAAAGGATCAAGGTAAATCTCAAAAAGATACGACGAGCTCGGGTCTCCTTGTCTTAAACCAATTTCAAAGGGGAATGGTCTCGTCTTTTCTCCATTCAAAGCAATCTGGCCTGTAGCATTTATATATAGGTTCTTAAAAAAATTTATAAACTCTTTACAAAAAGAAAATTTCTCTTTCATCAAAATCCATAATATTTCTCTCTCTACCGAGTCACATGCTTTAATTAAATCTATGCAGATTAATACCCACGAAAGTTCACGTTTTAAAAGCTCTTCTTCTTTTCCCATGAATAGATCTCTCAGCATTCCAAGTATATGCTGTATTTTCCAGCCTTTTATCCCACCGTATTGAGTCTCTCCTAATATCTTCCCAATAATCTTCTTTACACGATTAGTCAATATTTTTGAAACTAATCGAGTATCACAGGGCAGTAGCGAAATCGGTCTCCAATTTTCCAGTTTCTCTGGGTCTCCTTTTTTTGGGACCAAAGTAATCACTGCTAGTGTTTGGGTTTTGTCTGCTCCTTTTTTTATCATTTCATTCATCGCCCCTAAAAGCGTTTCAGACATTTCACTATAAAAGAGTTTGTAAAACTGATATCCGAGGCCATCCTTTCTTGGGGCTTTTCCGCTCTTTGTTTCTTTCAGAGCTTGTTTTAGTTCCTGTTCCGTGATATTCTCACATAAAAGTTCATTTTCATGGTAGGCTACTTCATTAGTGACGCAGAAACCTTGTAAAAAAAAAAAAACCTCCAATGTCCAGATTCTCTTTTCTCTTATATATCTTTCGGTAGTAGTCCCGGACTTGCACACGGATTTGTGTCTCTTCTTCGATTATTTTTCCATCATCTTGTTTCAAACGTTTCATTATATTTTCTTCTCTTTTTATTTTTGCTTTCTGGATCATTGCTAGACTAATTTGTTCCCCTTCATATATTTCGCTTAGTCGATTTGTTTTTTTTCCAATGTTCAAAACGCTCATTTTCCAGTTTTTTAGTTCATTTTTAATTTCCTGATACTCGATAATAGTGCTGTTTTCATTCCCATCTATTTCCGCTTTAAGTTGTGTGAGAACTCTTTTCAAGTGACGCTCATGTGTCGTTTTTTCTGCTTTTATTTTTCTTTCTAATTTTTGTATGAAATTTGCTATCTCCCTTTTCATCTTCAACCACTTCTCCAGTTGACTTTTTGATTTTTTTTTCTTTTTCCATAAAATCTAGGATTTTTCCTTTGATTTGATTCCTTACCCACTTATCTTTAAGCGAGTCTGGGTGCAGCTTCCAAAAAACAGGCTTCATTATTTAATCTTTTGTTTGTTTTCCAACAATCATTCGCACAGCATAGTGATCAGAAAAAGTTACATGTTCGTGTATTACTTGACTAATTAATTTTTCCATTCCGGATGTTACATAAATTCTGTCAATACGGCTTGCGCTGCGAGTTCCCACTCTAGTAAAAGATATGCTATTATTTTTTTTCTATCCATACATCTAGTAAACTGTAAGTCTGAATAAATTTTTTAAGCGTTTCATTTATACGTCTACATGCAACTTTCTTATTTTTTACCAAAATGTCGTCTTCTCTTAATACGCAGTTAAAATCTCCCAGTAAGACTATTTTTCCATTTAGTGGTGTGCACTTTGGTAGTATTGTCTCAGTTACAAAAACTCTCTCCTTTGCATTATTGGTGCCTGATGGCATGTGTACATTTCCAAGGGTCATTCCACTAAGTTTCATAGAACATATTTTACCATCTTCCTCGTATGTAAAATCCTCTGGATTCACTTCTAATTCCTCTTTTATAATGAAGCCTGTGTCATGTGTTGCGCCTGCGGTGAAAAGCATGTATAGTAAATTTTGTAAGTTTTTTATTTTCGGAGTGTCTAGTTCTTGTAGGGCTTGATCTCTTTAGGTAATCTAAAAACATTTCTCGCTGCTTCAACTGCTTTAAACCATTTAAGTTCAATGTTCCTATGTTCAGGCTCATTTCTTTGCAGGTATATTTGCCCCTTTTTTCTTTTCAGGCCTCTCACTTTTTTCTATTAGTGAAGAATTGCTTAGTTGTCTTTTGGGAGTTTCCTTTTTCTTTTCTGGGGCAGGAAGGACTGATGCCCCGCATTCAGTCTTTTCTGTGCCTTTTCTTTTCGCTATCGGTCTTTGGATTACTCTTTTTGGTTTCTCTTTGGTTACTTCCCCTTTAGGCTCCGCTATCCTGTTTTCTGTACTTTCCGGAGTTGCTTCTGTTTGGTTTGTGGTCTGTTCGTTGGTTAAGTTTCCTACAGCTTGTAGGACCATATCTACTGCCTGTGACGGGGTAAGCTTTTGGATCTCTGGAGTTCGAAAATCAGGCGTTTTTGAAACTACTGGAGTGATTCCTCGCAAGTTTTTCTGCTTTCAGTGATTCGTGGGGTTTGGTGGTAGTGGGGGGAAATCGGGGTGATCTGTTAATGATCTACTGTTCTCTTGGTTCCAAACCACTGATCCAGTTCAAGTTTTTCTTTTTTTTGGGGCAGTGCTCAGCTTCGTGGCTAGCCTCATGGCAGATAAAGCACAATTTGGGTTGCGTTTCGTAACGAACGAATAGTTTCTCATTTTTCCACATGATTGATGGAGGAATATCTTTTGTTATATTCATCAAAGCTGTGGCTCGGCCAGTGAAAACTTCAATTAGTCCTATTCCTTCGTATTTTTTCTTCCGGATATTTAAAACTTCTCCATAGCCTGCAAGGACCGCTGCGAGATCCTGCTCTGTTGCCTCGCCCGGTACGCGCCTCAGAGTAACCACAACTGGTCTTTTCCCTACTCTGTCGTACGTACAGGATATCTTTCGTTATTGAAATTAAATTTTAGGTCTTCTTCTTTCCATTGTTCGCACATTGTATCTGCAACAATGGGGGACGCCAGCGTGACACGGACTATGCCAAGCTTTCTAAAATCATCAGAATCTATCGCTCGCCCATTTCCTGCATTCAGGTTTAGAGATTTTAGCCATCAATGTATATCCAGCTCTAAAATCTCTTGGGCTATATTTTCTGATATTGCTCTAAAACTGAAACACACTGTTGCCTTCCCCATATTACATATCCCTTACAAACACACACACAAAAAAAAAAAAAAAAAAAAAAAAAAAAAAAAAAAAAAAAAAAAACTCACTTTTTTCCCCTTTTTCCCTTCTCTTCCTTTCCATCCTTCCCTTCTTTTCTTTTTTTCCCCTTTTCTTTTTTCACTTTCTCTCTTCCTTCCCTTCCCCTTTTTTCCTTTTTTTTTCTCACTAAAACAATTCCCTACTTAACAAAACACAAAAAGAACAACTTATCGCTTACTGACCGTCTCTTTTGCTGCAATTACGGTATGGGTTAAATATATCCAAATTGGAATGAATCGCACTGCATTGAACAGACGCCAGTTTGATTTTAAATACTATACAGTTTGATTTTACCTAGAATAGCTGCTTTGAAGAAGAAGTGTTTTTTTTTTAATATTATGCATTTGTCTTATTTGTATTCAGATTTTATTTATTCATCAATAAATTTACAACATAAAACACTTCAACATAGTACTCCCTCAATGGACTCATGGCAAGCAAAGAAACAGGAGAAAACAAAAAACAAAAAAAAAACATTTTAAACATTATACATTCATACCTTCAAGATACTCCAGACACACACACACACACATACAAAAAAATTATTAGAAAGAAAGTCTCTAACAAGCTTTTCGAAGATACCAAACAAGTGGCAACTCCGTGCAGACTCTGGGAGAGTATTCCAAATCAGGTTACAATCTATCAGAGGGGTGAAGTCAGACCGTATTGAAGGAGTATAAGGTATCTATGAATTATTTTTAGTCTATTTTTTATCCTTCTTGATTAGCCTGTTTATATATCTTAGCAACAACAAGACACGGGTCAAATATCTTAGGTATTAATAACTAAATAGCTTGCTTACTTGAATTTGAATTGTGGTCCAAGATTTTCAGCATCTCGTGGTACAATTTCAAAGGTTCCAGAAAAGGGAAAGGGATGTCCACCATACGCATACTCTAAAAGTATAACAAAAAATATACTGGATCCATAAAATAAATAAATAGCATCATAATATATCATTATATATATACTATAAAAATTTTATTATAAGATATTACTATAAATTTAATATAGAATAAAATGCAAAAATGTCATGACGGTAGGACTAATATTGTTGTGCACGTGAAGACAAAATTGAATAACAAGTCCATAAAGAAATAACATGCCCCCTCCCATATACAGCCTTTTGGTTACATACACGGTGTTTTTCTAAGCTTATTTAGTTTCCATAAATAAATACATGTGTGCATCTATATGCAACAATGGATTTTGACTGATGGGGAGATATAATGCTTTATTAATAAAAGACTATCACAAACTAAAAAAGTATAAAAAAAATAGCCGAATTTACGTTTCAAGTCAAAAATGTGAAAATCAAAATAAGAATCCTAAGTAAAACGCGAGTAAAAAATCAGTAAAGAAATAACTGATAACTGAAAGAAAGGCTTGGGTCAAAAAAAAGAAAGTATAACTCAGACTTGAAATTATAAAAAACTTAATGACCTCTGTATGTGTGTTGAAAATGACAGACTTAGCAAAACACAAGTAAATACTTTCCCTCCTTTCTTTTAAGGTGGTAATTCGTGCAGCTTTAAGGAGGAAGGAGTATGGGATTTTACTCTCTTTGTAACTGATTCTAAGCAAACGCTTCAGGAACTCAATTTTGTTTGATAAGTTCACAAGAAATATGCATATACCAGGCTGGACATGCATATTTCAATAACTTGACAAAAGATAGGTAAACACAGAAAAAATAGTATGGGGTGTTTCTCAAAGCTATTTTTATTGACTTTTTAAGTCTGTTTGACAACAATAATAATAGGTTCAGTCTTTATGGAGGTTTCAGACGATTTTTGCAACTGAGTGAGGAAAGGGGTCAAAACGTGAAAAAAGAATTTTTAGGCCCAAACTGGATTGGCTTATACCTTATGAGCAAATTTGACAGCAATACAGTATATATATATTATTGCTGTGCCGCCACACGGAGGAAAAAATGAAAAGGGGCAGTCCCTCCCAATATACATTAAAAGAAATCTTTGTCTATAGATAAGTTGCCTAAACATGTTCTTTGTTCTGTTGGCTTATTACCCTTCCTAAGAAAATTGATCTGACAATCTCCTGTTGCACCTGCATGCATATCTGATTTTTTTTTTTTTTTTTTTTTTTGTAACATATTTCTTAATGTAGTGAATTATGTCAATGACTATTTTTCTTTTTCTACAAAGTTCTAACTAGGTATTTAAGCATAGTTTGAATTTACTTCTAATTGTACCCAAGGACAAACTTTCTTGTGTACTTTAGCTGTTGATAAGCCTAGAAGTGACAAAAAACATATTTTGGACAAATGTTAGTCCTCACAGATATTATAAGAAAACATTTAATTTTTCTTTGTCAGATTCTTGATAAAAAAAAAATGCAAATCCATGCAACTATTTCAAGAAATTTAGTTGATAACCTAATGTTTTTTAGTTTCATGTAGGCTATTCAATTCTTTCTGAAATACCATGAATGGAAGCTAAGACTAGGCCTATTCAAGCATACAGATTTTAACACAACTTATTTGAACTGCATTATGACCAAGCAAACTCAGCTTACCTGTTCCATAGACTTCCACCCCAGAATGAAAAACTCCAATTCCCAGAGAGGATGTATATTCATTGGTCCAAAACTAAAATATAACACAAAATATAAAACGATACAAGATTGAAGTATAATCAATATAAACAGTCAAGAAAATATACTATTCAAACTCAAAACTCTTATAAAAGTTAAGTCGCCTTAAAAGCCTATTATAGACAGATATTCATTATTTAGTTAGGTCAATTCTGGTGTTAGGATACCTGCAGAAAAGAAAGGGCAATACTACAAAAAATTAGCATGTGAAATCCAGTGCCCTTCCAACCAAAGTCTTAATTTCCACAAACTTTCAAATTTAGTCATTTGTGGGCCTCCAAAAATATCCAATAGAAGATTCCATTGGAGCCACACCTGTGGAATTTCAAGGGTATTTTTAATTAAAGAGGAAAATCATTGAATACACCATTTATCTCATAAAAACACAACAACAGTGTTGAATAGTATTTCTCTGAGCATACAGGATCTGTAGCCCAACAGCTTTTGTACTGTTGGATTTAAAGCAGTTTCTTTGACAGTATCATCCTGATTTCAGGCATTAGACATGTCATTGGTTCCCAAAACAGCATTTCAGCAACAATCAAAAGTTAAAACACCGCGTTTGTCACATGCTGTCATGGACATTGTGCAAGGGGAGTACAGGGGGCCTGTCCCCCTATTTTGAATAATGCCTTTTTAAGGGTGTTTACATTGAACAATGTCTCTTTTGGTATTATCTTTGAAAAAACATATTTGCCCCCCCCCTAGATATTGAAAATTAGCCTATATTTTGCTCCTCTCCCCTTCAATAATTGACAATGCTCATGACATGAGTAGGAAAAAGGCTAAAATAATCCAAAAATCAGATTCATTTGCTTGTGAGTAAAGATGACTGTTACTTCTTCTTTCTCCATTTTGTTCCACTGGCTGACAATATACCTTGCCAGTTTTTTTTTGTCCTTTATATTTTTCATTGATTATATTTACCCACTATGGTATTAGAACTTTTTTACATCAAACTTACAGGGTGCATATGACCAAAACTATTTCAGCTTTTTTAAATTTGGTTTAAAAACATGCTATTTTCATGGGTCAGTCGCATTTTTGAAAAATTGTAAGACAAAGAAAATCATAGTTTGAAGTGCAATTTAGCAACAACACCGAAATTTTTAAATGTTGGAACACATTTTAAAGACAAAGGAATAAGAAACATTTACTTAATAACCCAATTTAGGGTATGTTAAGTTACCAGCATCATAAAATACCATCTTTTGGCTTTAACCAAATTCGTGAGATATCTCAAAGGTCATTCAAGCACAATTACCATTTCGCTAAATTTTGTCAATCATAAAAAAATTTTAAATTTAAAAAATCAAGACATTTTCTTCCTATATTTTACCATGGTCTACCCAGTGGTGCAGCAAGCTTAACTTGTGCCCAGAAAACAATACCTTTTTAGCCCCCCCCCCCCTCATTCAAAAACCATATTATTTTATACATATGCTTGCAAATTAATAAATAAACAAAGCCATAGGCTTAACCTAGGCTTTAAATTGGGACAAAAAATGTAGTTGAGCAAACAAAACTAGATTTTGAAATGTATATGATCATCTATAATTAGTTCAAAAGATACCAGTTATTTATTTTGCATACTTATAAAGAAAATTTAAAAAACGTGCAGTTTTAAAACAATAAAAAAAATATTTTGTATCTCTGAGGAGATATATATTTAATAATAAAAATGATTATGAATCATTAAATAAAGCTATTTAATATATATAAAAATTCATTCCTTTTGATGAAGAAAATTTCATTCAATAAACCTGTCTCATCCATGTTATAAACATGGTCAGCTGGGAATTGGTACTTAGAGTATAGCTGCTCATAGAATGTGGCAACTGTATCACTGCTGAAAGAAACTTTTCACAAAGGCTCAATTTTGTGTATCAGATGGCAACATAAATCAATCACTGAACAGTGTTTTGGACCCAAAAGAACACAGCTTCAGACAAAAACACACTCATTATCATACAATAAACCATTCAGAAGTTATATTATGAAAATCAGATCATCTTTCATACTCAAAGAACAAAGAAAAACTTTTGTTTCTTTGAGTATTAGATAGCTAAGGAGTATTTGAATAGCTAAGAAATGAACTTACTTCTAGAATCAGAATTTCATCCTAAATCCAAATATGGCATCCATTTCCATTGCAAATTCAATTTTAAACTAACCTATCCTTTCTAATATTACCCAAATATATAGCCCATATTATATATTCCCTATGCATTTATTGATTCTTGATTTTGTCACTGTTGATTCAATTTACAAGTAAACCAGTTTTTAAAAGATATATGCTAACACAACTACATAAGCTATCATAGGCAGTACAATAGGGCTGCCTAAGTAAAGAGCAGTGTGGGCACAAACTGTTATTTATTTTTTGATTTTTTGGCTTGTTTTTTTTTTCTGATCAGGGCACTTTGTAGTAGGAGTTGTCATAGAAACTTCAAAAGGAGCTCTTTCAAATATAAATTGAAAGTTCTATTGTCCTTTCCAATATTCAAAGGTCCCCCCCCCACCCCCCATCATTTTCCTAAACACATCCAATTAAAATTTTGAGATAGCCATTTTGTTCAGTGTAGTTCAAATGTCCAGTAATTATGTCTTTGAGGATGACAATCTCCTCTCCACAGCCCTCAGGGCAAAGGTCGCAAGTTATGCCCAGGAGGCATACAAGACTTGTATGGAAAGGATGGTCATAAAAAACTTTGTATGGGGCTCATTGGATTGGATATCAGAAGTTCTAGTACTCTTTTTAAGAGTCAAAGTGATTAGAGGGCAACTAGCCCACCATCAAGTACTATTTTCCCCAAATGCATCCAATAGGAATGTGAAGATAGCCATTTCTTCAAAAAATAGTCCAAAGATCACACAACAGAGCCTTTGGGGCTGACACAACCCCCTGAAGTCTGGGGGACATGGTTGAAAGTTATGCCCAGGGGGCATATAAGGTTTTTATGAAAGGGATGGTTGTGTAAACATTAGAGGAGGCTCATTTGATTGTAAATGTGAAGGTCTAGATCCCTTTTAAGAGTCAAACGTGATGGAGGGCAACTAGCCCCCCCCCCCCCCCCTCTGACACCCTCTTTTCCCCAAATGCATCCAATTGAAATTGTGAGATAGTCATTTTGTTCAAATAGTCCAAAGAGCATATAACAATGTCTCCAGGGTGGACACAATTCCCCAGAGACCAGGAACAAGGGCTGTAAGCTAAGCCCCAGGGCATACAAGGCTTTTATGGAACAGGTGGTCATATAAACTTCAGATGGGGCTTATTAGAAGTCAGAAGTTTTAGTGCCCTTTGTAAGAGTCAAAAGTGAACAGAGGGCAACCAGCCCCCCCCCCACCCCAAGCCCATCATTCCTCAAATCACGTCTTATCTAAATTTTAAGAGATATATTTTGTTCAGCCTTGTTGACAGGTCTAGTAATTATATATTTGGAGATGTCAACCTCCCCATAGTCCTCAGGGCAAAGGATGTAATCCAGGCATTTTTTTTTTATATATAGTATATGTTACTGAGAAAAATATGCATGTCTGAACTTTACTTTCCAAAAAGGTAAAGGGCATTCAGGTGAGCCTTTAAGAGAATGTTGAGGGGAGTGTTGAACTAACTCAAAACACATTATGCATATACAGATTGTCAAAAGGGCATAAATCAGGAAAAACTGAGTATATTAATTGGGAATTTTTGGGAAATGATAAGGGAGATGATCAAAATGGCAATTTTTGCACACTACAACTAGGCTATCACTACTACTACTGCCAGAGCCATCACAAATGACCAGGGCCAACAAACAAAAACAAAAAACCATGGACTGTCAGTTAATTATACATATACTGATATTTATTCCTTAAGGTTTTAAGATTTTTTTTATTTATTAAAGTCAAAAAGTGAAAATATTGAAAATTAATTTTGTTTTAAGTAAAGTGCAAATTATATTATGGTCTCAAGAAGGCATGGTGGTTGTCAGCCTCACTTATGTTAATTTTTGCTTGCTTTGAGTTTGACTTGTTATTTATTGTCATTTCAGTTCATTTTAGGTTTCATTTATTTATTGATGGTGATTTGTGGTAGTTTTACACTTGGAATATCATTTGACTTTATTTCTGCTTGTTTTTGGTATAATGGAGCTCTTTACTTTTCTTTGGAAAACATGTTTTGTGGAAAAAGTGTTTAAATTAATATCTAAAATAAGAGAAAAGGGTATCATCTTTGAAGGTCTGTGAAGAGCTTAAAATTGAATATGCAACAAAAACAAATGCCATATTTTGATTCTAGATGAAATTCTGATGCTAGAGGAAAGTTTATTTCTTAGCTATCTGAATAGGTTACTCTTTTAATATAAATTAATTTTAAAAACTTTTTCCACAAAATAAGTTTTTCAAAGAAAACTAAAGAACTCCATTAAACGAAAAACTAGCAAAAATAAAATCAAATACTCTACCAAGCGTGAAACTAAAAAAATCAGCATCGATAAATAAATGAAACCCAAAACGAACAGAAATTACAATAATTAACCAAGTCAAACTCAAACAAACTGAAACTAACATAAGTTGGGTGCAAAACCCCTACGCCTTCTCCATTAAACAAAAATTAGCAAAAATAAAATCAAATAATCTACCAAGCGTGAAACTAAAAAAATCAGCATCGATAAATAAATGAAACCCAAAACAAACAGAAATTATAATAATTAACCAAGTCAAACTCAAAACAAGCAGAAATTAACATAAGTTGGGCGCAAAACCCCTATGCCTTCCCAAGGCCAGAACAAAATTTGCACTTTCCTGAAAAAATATAAATGTTTTTACTTTTATAACTTTAATAAATCAAATAATATAAACATTTTGATTACTAAATATCAGTATATGTATATTAAACTGACAATGCACATTCATTTGTATTTTTTCAGTAAAGTGCAAATTTTGTTCTGGCCTTGGGAATGCATAGGGGTTTTGCACCCAACTTATGCTAATTTCTGCTCGTTTTGAGTTTGACTTGGTTAATTATTGTAATTTCTGTTTGTTTTGGGTTTCATTTATTTATCAATGCTGATTTGTAGTAGTTTCACGCTTGGTAGATCATTTGATTTTACTTTTGCTAATTTTTGTTTAATGGAGTTCTTTACTTTTCTTTGAAAAACTTATTTTGTGGAAGAAGTTTTTTAAGTTAATTCCTGTCCATTTTATATTGACATAGTCTTTTCAGGGAAAAAGAAAATAATACTTTAAATCTTTTTGTTTTTTAAGACTTTATAGTTTGGCCTGCAAAATTTTGATTGAATGTGTTTTGGAAAATGGTGGGCATGAGAGGGGTGTTAGTCGCTATCCAATCACTTTCAACTATTAAAAAAGGCACTAGCCCTTTCAATTTCCAATTGAATGAGCCCTTTTGAAGTTTCTATGACAATGCTTTCAATAAAAACTTTATATGACCCAGGGCATAACTTACAACCCTTGCCCTGAGGGCTGTGGGGGGAGGGGTTGTCATCCTTAAAGACCTAATTTCTAAAACTTTCAACTACGTTGAGTAAAATGGCTATCTAAAAATTTAGATTGGATGTGTTTGGGAAAAGGTGGGCGTGAGAGAGGGGTTAGTTGCCCTCAAATCCCTTTTGACTATTGAAAAGGGTACTATCCCTTTGAATTTCAAATCGAATGAGCCCTTTTTCAAGTTTCTATGACAAAGATTTCAATAAAAACTTTATATGCCTCCAGGGCATAACTTATAATCCTTGCCCTGAGGGTTGTGGGGGAGTGTCCTCCTCAAAAAAAATATTTTCTATCTGGAGATCAACTATACTGAACAAAATGGCTATCTTAAAATTTTATTGGATGTGCTTGGGGAAAAGGTGGGCATGAGAGGGGGGTTAGTTGCCCTCCAATCACTTTTGACTATTAAAAAGGGTACTATCCCTTTGAATTTCAAATCGAATGAGCCCTTTTTCAAGTTTCTATGACAAAGATTTCAATAAAAACTTTATATGCCTCCAGGCCATAACTTCTAATCCTTGCCCTGAGGGTTGTGGGGGAGTGTCCTCCTCAAAAACAATATTTTCTATCTGGAAATCAACTATGCTGAACAAAATGGTTATCTCAAAATTTTGATTGGATGTGTTTGGGAAAATGATGGGCATGGGTGTCCAATCACTTTTGACTATTAAAAAGGGCACTAGCCCTTTGAATTTCCAATCAAATGAGCCTTTTTTGAAGTTTCTACAACAACGCCTTCTATAAAAACCTTATATACCCTCAGAACATAACTTAAAACCCTTGCCCTGAGGGAAGTGGGGGAGTGTCCTCCTCAAAAACATATTTTCTATCCAGAAATCAACTATGCTGAACAAAATGGCTATCTCAAAATTTTAATTGGATGTGTTTGGGGGAATAATGGGCGTGGGGGGGGGGCTAGTTGCCCTCCAATCAATTTTGACAATTAAAAAGGGTAACTAGCCCTTTGAATTTCCAATTGAATGAGCCTGTTTTGAAGTTTCTACAACAATGCCTTCTATAAAAACCTTGCCCTAAGGGTTGTGGGGGAGTGTCCTTCTCAAAAACATATTTTCTATCCAGAAATCAACTATGCTGAACAAAATGGCTATCTCAAAATTTTGATTGGATGTGTTAGGAGGAATGATGGGTGTGTGGAGGGCTAGTTGCCCTCCAATCACTTTTGACTAATCAATTTTGACAATTAAAAAGGGTACTAGCCCTTTGAATTTCCAATTGAATGAGCCTGTTTTGAAGTTTCTACAACAATGCCTTCTATAAAAACCTTGCCCTAAGGGTTGTGGGGGAGTGTCCTTCCCAAAAACATATTTTCTATCTGGAAATCAACTACACTGAACAAAATGGCTATCTCAAAATTTTGATTGGATGTGTTAGGAGGAATGATGGGTGTGTGGAGGGCTAGTTGCCCTCCAATCACTTTTGACTATTAAAAAGGGCACTAGAACTCTCAATTTTCAATCAAATGAGCCCCTTTTGAAGTTTCTATAACAACCCCTTCCATATGAAGTGCCCTTCTCTAAAGGAAAAAAATAATACATAGTACATTGTGCCAACATTGTTCTTATATGCCCTCAGGGTATAACTTAAAACCCTTGCCCTGAGGGTTTTGGGGAGAGTCCTCCTCAAAAACAGATTTTCTATCTGGAAATCAACTATGCTGAACAAAAAGGCTATCTCAAAATTTTGATTGGATATGTTTGGGGGAATGATGGGCATGGGGGGGGGGCTAGTTGCCCTCCAATCACTTTTGACTATTAAAAAGGGCACTAGCCCTTTGAATTTCCAATCAAATGGGCCTTTTTTGAAGTTTCTATGACAATGCCTTATATAAAAACCTTATAAGCCCCCAGAGCATAACTTAAAACCCTTGCCCTGAGGGTTGTGGGGGAGTGTCCTTCTCAAAAACATATTTTCTATCTGGAAATTAACTATGCTAAACAAAATGGCTATCTCAAAATTTTGATTGGATGTGGGGAATGATAAAAGTGAGGGGGGGCTAGTTGCCCTCCAATCACTTTTGACTATTAAAAAGGGCCCTAGAACTCTCAATTTCCAATTGAATGAGCCCCTTTTGAAGTCTCTAAAATGACCCATTCCATATGAAGTGCCCTGCTCTAAAGGAAAAAATAATAAAAGGGTACATTGTGCCATCATTGTCCTTATATGCCCTTGGGTCATAACTTAAAACCCTTGCCCCGAGGGTTGTGTCCTCCTCAAAAAGATATTTTCTATCTGGAAATCAACTATGCTGAACAAAATGGGTATCTCAAAATTTTGATTGGATGTGCTTGGGGGAATGATGGGCATGGGGGGCTAGTTGTGCTCCAATCACTTTTGACTATTAAAAAGGGCACTAGCCACTCCAATTTCTAATCGAATGAGCCCTTTTTGTAGTTTCTATGACAACTCCTTTGATACAAAGTGCCTGGGTATGGAGAAAAAAAAAAGAAAAAAAAAAACACATTGTGTCCACATTGTTCTTTACTTAAGCAGTGCTAGCGTGCTGCCTATGATATTTACCAAAATTCAGACCAATCTAATGGTTAACAATACAATTTTTAGATGGGGTAATAAAGATTTTACAGAGACTAATTGCTTGAAATTGTGAAAAGAGCTGGAGGTTTTTTTCTCAGGGGGTGGGGGTGGGCAGGGGGGGCAAGGCTCTGCCCAAGATTTTTTTTTTTTTTTTTTTTGGGGGGGGGTAATCAAAGATTGTTTTTGGGGGGAGGGGGGTTTACACAAAAAAAGAAAAAGGCATAAAAAATTTGTTTATATCCATTTTGTTTTGTTTTTACAAGTCAGACAAACATTCTGGGGGGGGGGGGGGCTCAAAACCCCATACCCCCTCCCCCCACTCTGGGTATGCTGCTCCTTGTTGTACCATCAATATTAATAAATATTATAATTGTTGCCCAAAAATATTACAATTTAAGCTTGTTTTGCAGCTTGAGGCACTTACCCCCTCCCCTAGATCCAGCCCAGAAAGGTGATTAAATTTCTGAGTAGGCCTATCTTACCCTACTTGTCTAGATAGACAAGACTTATTTGTGTAGAAATTGACAAAAAAAAGGGTAAAATTCTACTTTAGCTACTTTTGGCTATTTTGAAAAGGGGTTAGGTTAGGAAAATGAAACTTTCAGGGATGAGTCTACAGGCTTCACTATGTCTTGAGAAGGTATTTTGAAGTACCTACCTCCACTCCTTGGTAAATTTTTACCAAATCACATTATTGACTTACCAATAAAGTAAACATACCACTCAATGCCTTTTTTTTTGCACTTTCCAAATATAATAATCATTTTTGTCAGAAATGAATTTTACCCCCACCCCTATATATACTGATTCAGGGTATATATTTGGGTAAATTTTTACCAAATCATATTATTGAGTTAGGAATAAAGTGAATACACCATTTGATGCCTTTTTTATGCTGATTATGAATATAATAATCATTTCTATCAGAAATAAATTTCAGCCCCCCTCCCCCTAACCTAACCCCCACCCCCATATGTGCAGATATATATCCTGAATTGACATATATAGGGGGGGGGGGGCTAAAATTCATTTCCATTAGAAATGACTGTTATATTTGTAATCAGCATAAAAAAGGCATCAAATGGTATATTCACTTTATTTGAAACTCAATAATATGATTTGGTAAAAATTTACCCTTATTTGCACATTAGGGGGGTGGGGTAAAGTTTAAACCTACCTCCCATTTACATCAGAAATAAAATATACCCTTACCCCCCTAATGTGCAAATATATACCCTGAATTGTTATATATATATATAGGGGTGGGGGGTAAAATTCATTTCTGACAAAAATGATTATTATATTCAGAAAGACCATAAAAATAGGCATCAAGTGGTATGTTTACTTTCTTAGTAAGTTAATAATATGATTTGGTAAAAACTTATCCACTCCTTCTCCCTCTTGAGGGTCCTGAAATTTGCCTACATGACATATCTATTGACATTTTGAAAAAACAACATTTTCCCTTAATTTTCAGTTATCAGTTTCTTTTTATCTGGCTTTATTTCTGAAAATGCAATTCCTGTTATTTGAGCAGGCTAGAATTTTAGGTAAAGTTCTACCAAATCATATTATTAAGTTAGGAATAAAGTGAATGCACCATTCAAAGCCTTTTTTTATGCTGATTACAAATATAATAATAATTTCTATTTGAAATGAATTTAAGCCCCCCCCCCCTATATATATGCCAATTCAGGATTAGGTTGTAGAAATATATACCCTGAATTGGCATATATAGGGGGGGGGGCTGAAATTCATTTCCAATAGAAATTATTACTATACATTTGTAATCAGCATAAAAAAAGGTGGTAAAGTTCTACCAAAACAAATTATTGAGTTAGGAATAAAGCGAATGCACCATTCAAAGCCTTTTTTTATGCTGATTACAAATATAATAATCATTTCTATCAGAAATGAATTTCAGCCCCCCCCCACCTATATATGCCAATTCAGGGTATATATTTCTACAACCTAATCTAACCCTGAATTGGCATATAGGGTAAGACACCCAGTAGTCGGCCACCTGCCTATTCTTGGACAGAATCTTTTATACTATTTTAATGACCAATTTACAATGAGCTGTTTGTATGTCCAAGTTTAGGCAGAATTGTCACTTGTTAGTAAATTCAAAAATAGGGGGCGCTGTACAAGTGAAACTATTTAAATTAGTAACCTTCTTGTTCAGAAATTCTTCAGAAATTTTTTGATACAAAAATTAAGTTTCTATGTGGTATAATACAGTAATTAGAGTAGTTTAAATGTCAAAAAGTTTTCAAAGTGATTAAAGTGTCCGACTACTGGGTGTCTTACCCTATAGGGGGGGGGGACTGAAATTCATTTCTGATAGAAATGATTATTATATTTGTAATCAGCATAAAAAAAGGTATCAAGTGGTATATTCACTTTATGCATAAGTCAATAATATGATTTGGTAGAACTTTACCAAAAAGGCATTGAGTGGTATAGCCTAGGCTATTCACTTTATGTGTAAGTCAATAATATGATTTGGTAGAACTTTACCAAATTTTAAGCCATATCAATTTTTTTTTATTTAGGAAATATATTTGTATATCTTTAAAACCTTATAAATCAGGATTGAGTTAAGTTGTGAAGCTGAAAAGAATTTTTTTTGTACTTCATTGAAGCAGAAAATCTATTTTACAAAATTTCACTTTTATAACACATGGATTTTTAAAGGTCATACAGGGTCAGGACCCTCTAGAGAGAGAAGGAGTGGATGTAGGTACTTCAAAATACCTTCCTAGGACATACTTTAGCCTGTAGACCTATTCCTGAGTTTCATTTTCCTAACCAAACCCCTTTCCAGGATAGCCAAAAGTAACTAAAGTAGAATTTTACCAAAAAAAAGGTTATACACAAGCGTAATTACCCAAACATGCTATAAATAAAGCAAACCTACCATATCATAAACATTCAGTATAACAGGTTCTTGAGCCATTCTTGGATCTTCGTCTTCTGAATGGTTACTACTTCTATTCTGATTAAAGCAGTTTAAGAAGCTGAAATTACATAAATTGGGTGGATTCCCCCCTTGGGAATTATTTATTGGCTGGTAAGACATTCATACTTCTTATTATATCCCACCTGGAAATGTAAATTTAAACCTTACGCCAAGTTGGAAAAGCTAAAGACAACTAGGAGCTTGAGTCCGGCTAAAATTTCGCAGTCACATTTCCCGGAAATTTCATAAGAGTTCATTAATATGAGAACGAACAAAAAATTATGGGAAGGAATAAAGCATCTGGAACTCGGAAACAGTTTTGAAATATTTCTGTAGCCCACGGATTAATCGTTCGCAAGAAAGTAAAACTATCTTTGCAATATTCTTGTATATAAAGAAAAAATGCCAATAGCCGTAGCATATCAAGTGGGCAATTAGACTAATAAATTCATAACCGTCTAAACCTATGATACTGTAACATATAGGGAATAAACTTCCAAATTGTAAGAGGAGGAACTAGGCTACAAATTTAACAACCAAGTCAAAGAAATAACGGTTTTCATAAATTGTTTTAACCTGGGGTTATGACAAAAATTCTAAAGAACAAAAATTGAACCAGCTTTCCTCGCTTATATATGGATCCTGTGTGCTAGTTTTCTAGTTCTACGTATAACTGAAATTTTGTGACAAAGGCTTATCATTAGAGGAAGGAGCTAGCACTGGCTCTTTTCTTTTTAATACTGTAGGAATAGGAAGAAAGATGTCAACTTTGTATTGCACTACTGTTTGGTAAAAAGATAGATAAAAAGTGTAAAAGAACAAAGATTCTTCAGAGTCATTATCAAGGGTGGATGTGGGGGGGGGGGATAATTGATTGCTTCGATAAACTTGCAAACAAAGAAATACCAGCGATTTAAAGGGAACCTTGACAGTTATTCTAATAAAGCACACCTTGACGTGTAGACTAGAACCAAATAGACGAGTTCCAGTCATTTGTGACGTGCTCTTTGGACAAAAGAAAACATTTTTCAAAGTAATGAATTGTACAAGGACGATTAAAAACATGTTTACGGGCTGAAGTCTAAACAAGTTGAATTCAATATTTGCTTATTCTTCAAACCATTTATTTAAGTCTCCCTTCTACTTTACAGTACATTCTTCTGCTCTCTTTTTTTTTACCGCTTACTGCACATCTTATATGCCAAATCCATTTATCCTCAATCTTAGATTGTAAAACAAATAAGTGTTTACTCTTTCAAGTATAATTCAACAGTGATGGCTTTTATTAGAATGCGTAACTTGTTATTTGTATTATTACTCTTTCTCTTCCCCTTTTCCGCGCGCTACCCCTCTACTTTTAATAACGTAATACATAATACCCTCTTTAGAAGTCTCTTAAGCTTCAAACCTCTTTTTGAGAGTCTCCTTTTTTAGAAATCATCTAAGAGTGGAATGAAAGCGTCAGTCCACCCTCTGATTTTGAAGAAATCTTTCAACTCATCGTTTTGGGTTCAACATCTTTTCAGTTTGCTCTTCGATCGTTCTCGAAAATGCACGTCTGCTTTCCCCCTGAAATCTTTAAGCGATTCCGTTACAGAATTTGAAAGAGTAGGCCTATCCTGCATAAACATTCCTTTTGACTAAATTGTAAACTCGTCCATAGTCACCAAAAACTTAAACGAAAGAAATAAAAGTAATTTTTTTGGTAAAAAAAAACATTTGCTCAGTGACTCACATTGCGATGACATCTGTTGAAATGCCTTAACGAGAGCTTCCTTAAGATTTGAGCGACTTCCTAAGGTTGAACCTTCAAATACCAAAGAATCAGTAATGGTACATCTAAAAAAAAGAAGTTATTAAAATTATACACACAAATATGAAACTGAAAGCTATGAAAGAAAAACTAAAAAACTGTAAGTAAAAAACCAAAACCAACATAAAGTACTATAATGATTTTATTTAAAATTTACTCCCCATAAACCCATCAAAAATAAGAACGGGAATTATCATGAACATAGGGGGGCTTCCCACCTCCCAATACGCAACTATTTGCGTTAAAGTTCAACTAAGCTTAACTGAAAGCTTTTTTGAGTGCAACACGTAAAAGTATGGCAATTACAAGCATTTCATTTACCATCAGCCTTTCAAATATTTGACTTGAAAATCTAATTGTCTAAACTATCAAATAAAACTATTCAATAACCGCCTGAGTTCTTGATGCATTGTAAAAGCAAAACAAAAACTTGTTGTGACATTGTACTTGTGATGAGTTTCAGAGGGGAGATCCCTAGTATATTCTAAATTTCTAGCATAAATAAAGCGTCTGGTTCAGACGGAGTTAAAACAGAACTGCAGAAATTTAGGTATGAACCTCTTATTCCATAGATCATATATCAGGTAGCGATCGCATCTGCTACATGGCTGAAGGACATTTCTCGACTTCATGGTGTGAAGCCACACTTGTTCTGCTACACAAAAAGACATCAAAGGCGAACAGCTTACAAAATAGGAGTACCAAATCTCTGACCCGTATTATACTCCAGTGGGTGATAACAGTGTCATTCTCGGTTATCCAAGAATACCGAGCTGGTTTTCATCTGGGTAGACTGACCAAATTTTCACAAGTTAGATTTGATCAAAATTTCTAGAATAGCCCCTGTATTCCCTCACAGCAGTCTTCACTTTGGCAAAAAAAACTTACGGCGCACAAATAAGGGAGGGAGGGGAGTTGAGAGAGGTTTGGACTTAGACCTGACAGACAAGCTAGTTCACGTCAAAACCGTCGATGAAACGGCTGAAACGCCTAATGATCTACAATCCATAGCCAACAACGCCCAAGAAACAACTACCTCTTCAGGATTGATCAGAAATGCATCGAAAACAAAGGTTATGTACTGCTCATGAAAGCCATAGGATGCGATGAAGCCAGACCTGAAATTTAACGAAGAAAACATTCAGTAAGTCAAAGATATCCTCTAACTTGACAGTCTTATCACCAGCGGCAAGCCCCCCCCCCACATAAGACAGAAAAAGGTAGCCCGTCCTTGCGAGTTTTATTTTCCGAGCCCTTATACCAACATGACGAAGCAATGATCTATCCATAGGGCTTAAGACACGACTTTTCAACACCCTGATTACCTCCATCGTAGTGTACTCGTCTGAACCTTGGACGCTAAATATGGAAGACAAGTATCGAGTCGCAGCATTTGAAACTAAATGCCTCCATTGAATGCCCGAATCATCTGCTTTGATAAAATCTCAATTTTCGAGCTCCTCAAGCAACTTAGCATCAAACAAACAATCCTCACCAAGACCCAGCTCCAGCAACATCGGTGGCTTGGTTACGTCCAACATATGAGTCAGTACTTTTACCTAAACATCATCTTCGAAGGCCAAATTCACAGCTTTCGCCCTCTTGGTCGTCCACCAAATAGATGGATGGATAAATTCGCGCCTCCCCACCTCATGGATCTTCTTCGTCGAGCAAAAGATCTTTGGTCATACAGAAGGCACATCCACACCATTATGAATAAAATAGGCACCAAGAAGACATTCAAGAAGGGGCATGGCTTAGTCAAGTAAGTTCAATAGAGTTTCTATCAAAAATTTTGGTGGACTTCCAGCACATTACAGACCAATTGTTTGTAATTTTAAAAATGTTACATGAACAAGAAAACGAGCGATTTTTTTTTCAGGTTCAGGTTCTTTTATTTATAAACTAAATACAACTACAATATGAGTATGCCCGGCTGAGAGTCTAGCTCGTAATACCAGGCAACCGATAACAAATAAAAACAACAAAAACATAATATATAACTGCATTTGTACATAATCACACTCTTTTGTAAACAGATAAAAAAGAAAGAAAAATGTAAGACTTACCAAGCATCACCCCAAGCCAGCAGCCAAATAGAGAACAAACTAAAACAAAACACCAAAAATAGTGAAGTGAAGCCGTGAGGAAACCCTACCAATAGAATGTGCCAGCGGGAAGACCATAACTGACTTAAAAAAATTAAATAAAATGAAATTAAATGAAATGATCAAAGGGTTAGTAAAAGAGTTTTTAAATGACCCCACAATGTGCCAACAGAACGACTAATATTAACACCCGACCCATGCACATTCCAAAGTTTGGTTATGCAGTGCCTGAGTGAGAACCTCGATCTCTCAGTGCAAGCTCGGGGTTCAACATACTAAGAAGATCCCTTTGTTCCATAATCGTGCTCACATTGGTTAAATAGATCCATAGCATAGAAAATTTTCGGTAGAATTTTAGCAAAATACTTAACACAAAACATCAATCCATGAAAAGATAATAAATATTCCACTGGTAATATATTAAGGAAAGAATATATACTTTTATTTGGCGATTTTGATGGTAGGAATATTGGGGAGGGAATGAAAGTTTTCAGAATACGCAGTGCTTTATTTTGCTGCCTTTGAAGTGGTTTTATACGAGTTTTAAATGTATTCAGAAAAATCAGGGGACAATAACTCAGATAAGAATGGACTAGGGCAAAATATACCGATCTCATCGCATGAAAAGGTAGAATAAATTTCAAATGCCGCAATATTCCAACATTCCTTCCCAACTTCATCCGCAATTTAGCAATGTGTTCCTTCCAACTCATATTCTGATCAATTAGCATACCTAAATATCTCATAGTAGATACACGCTCTAAATAAGTATATTCATCAATGGGTAGTCTACTAAGTTCAGGTAATGACTGGTCAGTACGAGAGAAAATCATGAACTTGGTTTTTGGCATATTAACAGGTAATTTATTTGCACTAAACCAAGTTTCTATCCTCTCAAAAACTGCCAACAAATTCTTCTTAAGCGACCTTTCATCAGTACCGCTCACTGTGCAGGCCGTGTCATCAGCGAATAGGACATTTAGCCCGAGATCATCGAGCGCCCTGTTGATGTCGTTAACATAAATAAGAAAGTGTAGAGGTCCAAGTATAGACCCTTGAGGAACGACGACTTGACCAGTGATACCAAGTAGCGAAGAGGTAGCATTTCCACCATCCACAAACTGACTGTGCCCAGTTAAATATGAGTCAATCAGAGAATTTGTAGGTCCACGTATACCATAATTTTCCAGTTTACGAAGCAAAATTGTATGACAAATAGTATCGAACGCTTTTTTTTATATCTATAAATATAGTAGCTGGAATTTCTTTTTTATCCAAAGTGTCGTGTATAAACTGTGTGAGTGTCAGAATCGCATGTTCAGAGCTATGACCCTTCCTAAACCCAAACTGAAGGTCATTAAAACATCCCCTCTTATCAAAAAACTTAACTATACGGTTGTAAAGACATCGTTCAATTACTTTTGCGAATGAAGATAGAATCGAGATTGGCCTGTAGTTTGTTGGATCTTTCACGTCATCACCCTTATGCAGGGCTAAAACACGTGCAGACTTTAAGCAAGCTGGGAAACGTCCACTTGAAAAATATAAGTTGATAACAAAACTAAAAATTCTGTAACATCAGGCATTATCCGTTTTAATAGGCTTGTCGACGAGCCATCCGTACCTTCAGACGACCCACTCTTCAGTTGGTATATAACTTGCAGTAAATCGTCTGCTGAGACCGGCGGTAGGAAAAGAGAGCAATCCGATGGAGGCGGCATAAAAGCAGAATATGCTGAATCGGGTAAACTTCGAGTTGGTGCCTCAAGTGATGTTACGTTACCAATATTTGCGAAGTGCTCATTTAGGACACCAACAACATTTCGCTTTCCTTTAACAATTTTTTGTCTTTTGGTGATAATATCTCTTCCGGAAGGTTTTTCATTTTCTTTTTCCCAAGGCATTCATTAATAATCAACCAAGTCTTTTTGGGGACCCTTCAGCATTTTGAAATTCATGAAGATAGTATGACTGCTTCACTTGTCGCAGTAACTTTGTCAGACAATTTCTGTACTGCCGAAATTTTGCCTGATTTTCATGTGTAGGATCTGTCATGAATTTCCTGAAGAGGTTATTTTTGGTATGGATAGAGGACAGAACACCAGCTGTAATCCATGGTTTCCTTGGTTTAATATAACGCCTAGCTTGCCTGCTTGATAAAGGACATGCCTTATTGAGTACTATTTCAAACTGGTTGATGAAGTATTCTGTAGCTTTGTCCACGTCGTCACATTCTAAGCAGGGAGACCGGTCGACTTGGGACAGTAAGCTTTTCAGTTTATCAATCGAAGCCGCGTCCAGTCTTCTTGACCTCAATGAAGAGGGTTGAGGGGAGGGACCCGTTTGAAGGTCGCACAGCATCGTAAAATGGTCAGAAGTATCATCAACTATAACGTTACAGCCCAGTATCTCTAAATTTGTGAAAATTAAGTCAATTAACGACGCTGACGACTCCGTGATTCTCGTCGGGATCCGGCATGTTGAAAGCAAACCCGCGGAAATAAAAATCGTTACAAAGTCAATGGCAACATTATTTGAAAGCATTGAATTCACATCCCTATGTACATTACTAATATCAATTTTGAAATCACCCAACATCATTAACTTACACTTTCTTTGGGTTATCAGCGAGCTAAGTTCATCGAACTTTTCTACAAATTGTTTAGCAGCCGAACTCGGCGGCTTATATAGGACGCAACATAATACTCTCGAAGGACTTAAGTCTAGCTCAATAGCAAAAAATTCAAATGCCATTTCTTCATAAAGGTAATCATAATCATTCACTTCTCTTACAGGTATACTATCATTTACAAAAAAAGCCAACCCTCCTCTCTGTCTACCTATTCTATGTTTAAATAACGACTTATACCCATTTATATGAGCTAGCTCAGAAGATTGCTCATTTAAAAATGTTTCACATGCACCAAAAACATCAATCTTATCGTCGGGAAGCAATAGTGCAATATTTTCTAAGCTACTCTTGAGTCCACAACAATTTAGAAATGCTGTTCTGAGACACTTCTTTGTTGGTTTACTCATAATCATTCCTAGAGAAAGGTATTTGTTCATGGGTAAATTATTAATAAAATAATCATATGTGTTTTCATCCTCTCTATCAATGCATGAAAGAATCTGTCATAAATTCAAGGGTCTCTCCTCCAACTCACTCAACCTATCGCGAGTTCCACCACAGCCACCACTATTCAAATTAGAAGAAAAAATAACTCACCCGTATTCTCCACTTGGCGGTGGGCCGGGGTGACGCAGTGGAAAAAATTCAACGGCAGTACGTTCCTGTAGAATTTCTGCAACAAAAGATATACGGCAAGAAAACTGAGCCAATTTTAATGGATTTAGGCCTATGAGCTCAGAGATAGATGAGCAGGGATTTGGAAATAAGTGAAAAATACGGAAAAAAAGAAAGCACATAGGAACGAAAAGAGCAAAAAGAAAGGAAACAAAAATAAAGAAGAACATAGAGAACGAGATAAATACACTTTTTTTTTTAGTAGGACACTTTACTTATCGATCTTCACATTCCTAAGCAGCATAGACTATATACTGAATAATAAAAAACTAAACAAAAAACATAATCAATCTGACAAATCATTATATAGATATATATACAACCAATATTAGCATTCGTCATGTGTTACCCATGGGCCAGCAATATCGTTTCTAGTTTGCAGCAATAGACTGGCCCCGGATTGTTTCACTCGCGTGAACTTGAATATTTGCTGAGCTTTAAGATCACGTGCCTTGGCCAAAAGATCATTACATAGGGCATTTAGTGAAGGAGGCAAATCAGTACATATTCTCATACCGCTTCCTTTAAGTTTGCCTACATTGCCCAATAGCATTTGCAAGTCCAAATTATTCACACAAGAAATAAGAACAGGCGATACTCCAGCTTGTTTGTTGTTTCTAACTGTAATGGGGCTAACACTCTTCATGCGGTACACTTTTTTAAGAGAAATGTCTTTTTCAATCTCTAATTTCTCTTTGAATAAAGTCTCAACATTTTCGGTAAGAGATTGGCCTGATTTCTCTTTTGACAGGCCGTGAATAATTAAATTCAGCTGACGATCTTTAACTTCTAGATCAAGCAACCTTTTTTCGAGTTTCACACGCTCAGCTAGATGGCTTTCAATAGAAGATCGTAGTTCAATATTTCAGCATCTTTATCTGCTAAGCTTTGCCTGAGTGACTGTATGTCGGACATAACTGTATCGAGCTTGGAAGACACTCCAGCCTGGTGCGCTTTGATCGAAGATTGATCATTAGAAATTGAAATCAGGCGTTCCTTCAAGTCCTTAATTGCTTTTTCAAACGATGATTGGGTTACCGCCATTGTTGATTAATTTTGCTATAATAGCTGCTCAGGAGAAAATCTAGCTTAGAAAAACATAAAACAAAGACTTACACGCAAGGGGGGCAATATTGAACCCCCCACTTTTCCAAAAAAAATGCAGCTGTAATTTAACTTCAATTGGCAATATTCCTTAGGCTTTTAGTCAGCACGCCAGCAAACCAGTCAAACAAGGTCACTTGGCAAGTAGAAGCTCTTAATTAACTGATATCGAAAGCTAGGTCAAGTTCAAACCCAACTAGATTTCAATTTATAATCCTCTTAGGTGTTCTCTCTTTGAACTGTGAATCAATACTGATATTATTCTCGAATAATTCCATGGTAATTTGCTAAATTAGCTCTGTGTTTACTTTCCATTAAATTATCCTTGTATTTTGATTCTTTAGACGAATAAGATGAATATCCTCATATATCACTAGCCTGGTTTGTACAAAAACTTTGATGATTAACAGATTATTAGTGCTGTTGCACGTACTAGCAAAAAGGGTGTATATTTTCTTCTAGCATCTATACTAGTGTTTAATGCTAATTGTAAGAATGGTAAGAATTCGCTCCAATTTCCTCTATGTATCTCATCGTGGTAGTGAGTTAGTATTCTTTTTACACATTTTACTCTATTTTCTGCTAATTCATTAGATTGGGGGTTTCTTGGCGATGAATGTATAATTTTGAATCCTAATTCTTTGGCCATTTCAAAAAAGGCTTTAATTGTAAAGCATGTGGAATTATCAGACAGTAGGAAATCCATATTTCCAAAATGGGATATGATTTCCTTTATTATAAGTTCCATCTCTGATTTTGACCTAAGGTCTTTGGCTGGTGCTATGACTGTGTACTTAGTGAAATGCTCTACCGCAATAATTATATATTGGCCACCGTTAGAGCAAAATTGTAGTTTTCCCGTGGTATCCATTGACCAGATATGAAATGGGTGGTCGGGGAAAATACTTTCTCTTAATTTAGGATATATATTGCTAACTTTATTTCTCCTTAAACATAGATCACAATTCTTTACCGCCTCCTCAACTTGGCAGTACATATTTTCAAAAACACAACTTTGTTTTAACTTATTCAAAATTTTTACAGTCCTCATGTGTGCTCCTAGGAAAAGGCTCGTATGCATAAGATTAATGATTCCTCTAATTAGTTTTTTCGGTAGGATGATTTTAAATTGATGCATCTGTTTCTTTTTTTCTGAGTCGTCTATTGCGTACAATATTCCTTCGACTAGGATCAACTGAAGATCTCTTAACCATTTCACATCAAAAGGATTCCCTTCCCCTAAATTTGAAGTTTCTGGTCTGTTGTTAATTTGAGCTCTGCCTGAAACGTCAAATTTTGGAAATTCTTCCTGCGGCTTACCCCTCTTGGTGCCTAGGTCTGCGGGTATCCCAGACCCAGCCCAATTATCCCTGCTAGTGACCCTTTCTATAGTCCTAGTCCTTACAAGCTCCACCGCCCAGGCTTGTCGTATCCATAACGGCTCGTCCCTCTCCGAGTCTGAATCCCTGGACGTTTGGGATTCGGCCCGATTATCCTTGTTGCCAGTAACTTCTACAGTAGTTCTGGTCTTCGCAAGTTCCACCGTCACAACTTGTACTTTACAGGGTTCAATTTCACTCCCCTCTAAAATTGACCTGCTGTCAGTAACACACGCATGCGTACTGCCCTTTACTTTAACCTCTATCAGTTTGCCGTGGATAGACCCAGAGGTTAGGCATCTATCCCTGTACCCAGGCTTGTTCCCTCTTATAGAAGGAAATTCCTTTTCAGTATTACTACTGAATTCATCCCCTTTCGATGGTTTGATAGCTCCGGGAATGTTTGAGCTACCTGTATTTGACTCACATCCCACACAGGGCCTGGTCAAACCAGTCTGGCTCGACTGTTCATTTCTACCCTCTTTGGACTTTTCATTAATTTTATCTGTATCCTGGGGAGATTTTAAGCCTAAGAGTGTATTTTCTAATTTTATTATTTCATCGATTGCTACCTTAATTTCAGGGTCTTCTAATTGAAATCCCCTCATCTCTTCTTTACCAATTCCAAAAAAATGAATCGGTTCCTCGTCTCCTAATAGGGCTAAATATTCTACTTCTAACTCATCAAGATTAATTGACCTATTTTCCTTAAAAAATTGTGAGCTAGGGCGATTCAAATAGTCTGCAGGGTATCCTACTGGTACTAATGTGGTGATATGTATACAAATCGTTGTCTAATAGAACCGCAATTCTATATAATTTTGAGTGAAGATCCGTTGATCTTTTAAGATATGTTAGTGCAGCACAGTCTACAAATATGTGAGTTCTCGCGGCCCATAAATATCCGTTTTGGAAGTGCTTTAGACTTTGTACTAAGGCAAAAAGTTCCCTGTTGTGGTTATCAAACCTTGAGGCTGCACCACTAAGAACCTTTGAATAGGTTGCCACTATTCGAAATCTATCTGTTGTTTCGCATTGTTGCATTAAAATTGAAGCAATACTTTTTTCCGAGGCATCCGTGACAAGGTAGAATTCTTCGTCTTTATCAGGAAATTCTGAAAAGATACTATTTGGATTTAATAATTCTGTTTTTAACTTTGCAAAGGCTACGCTTTGTACTTGGCCGAAAATAAAAGGAACATTTTTTCTAGTTAGTCGAATTAAAGGTTCGGCTAATTTTGCGTAATTATGATAGAATCCCCTGTAATAACCTGTTAAGCCTAGAAATGACCTAACTCCTGTGACGTCAGTTGGTGGTTCTAATTTCTTTATAGCTTCTAATTTTTGTGCTTGTGGTTTCACTCCTTTTGTGGAGACTCGAAACCCTAACAAGTCACATTCTTCCGAAAAAAGTTGAGATTTATCAATATTAAGCCTTAGATTAAATTTTATAGCCTGTTTTAAAGTTAGTTCAATATGTTTCAAATGTTCTTCAAAGTTCCCTGACGTATGTATTGTCAAGTCGTCTACATAACTTGATAAAAATGAAGAAAATTCGGGTCCATAGACCTGATTTAAAAATTCAACAAAAGCGCGGGGCGAGAAAACTGACCCTTGTGGCACGCGCTTAAATACATAAGAAATCCCCTTATTTTAGAAACTAAACTATTTTTGGCTTTCTTCAGCTAAGTTACAGTGACTAAATCCATTTCTAATATCAATAGTTGAAATGAATTTGGTTTTATTAGATAGATCAGAGATGACCTCTGAAATTCTTCGAATACCCCACTGTGAGTCTTTTATCGCCTTATTTATTGCTCTTAAATCTATGAGGAACCGACTATTACTTTCATCCCACAAGTTTTTTGGTGGAATTTTCCCATCCTTTCCTGGTTTTCCTATGCAAAATATTGGAGCTGTATATTCAGAACGTCTTATTTCAATTATTCCTACTCTCACCATTTCATTTATGTGTTTTTGTAACATTCTGTCATTAAAAATGGTAAAGGGAATTGTTTGACACACTTAATAAGTATATCTGGGTCTATTTTTACCTTATATCCTGGGAGGTCATTTTGCCCTACATCATAAGGTCCAGTTGCAAAGGCTCGTTTCAATTTTAATAAGACTGTCTCTACTATTTGTTTTCTTTCTGAACTTAACGGACCCGTTTTAATTCTCTTTAAAAATTCGCTGTCTTCCCATCCTTTTTTATCCTCCTCTATAGAGAGGGATTCCTCTTTATTTTATATTACTCCTGCTGCTAAGAGAGTCGCATCCGTTAAATATTCATTGTTTATCACCTCATATGAACCAACGGTTTTACCTCGTGGTAAGTTTAGAGGTTCATCGCTCGTATTAAAATAAACTATTTTTATTGCATTGTTATAAGTTTCACATAGCGACGGAGATATGTGTAATTGTGTCTGAATATTCGGGGTAAACATCATAGTGTCACCGTGAGCTACAAAGGGTGCTGAGTGATTCGAAAATTTGGCCTTAATGATTTTGAAACAGTTGGCCTGAATACAGACCTGTTTCGCTATATATGTCAATCCCCTTCCCGAAATTTCTTCCGTGAAAAACGCAAGGGAATTTATTTCCTCCGTACCTGTATTTCCTAAAGAAATTTTATTATATTTTAAATTTAACGTACAATCAAGTTTGTTTAAAATATCATATCCTATATTTACATCATATTTCAAGTCTGGGACGACTAAAAATTTCCAGAATAATCTTTCATTCCCTTTTGCCTCATCTGTGATGCAGAATGCTACATTTATCTCTCCTATTAGTGGTAAAGTCTCTCCACTTAAAGATTTTACGTTTCGGGAGGATGGTTTGAGGCGTTTAAGAACCTATACTGGAAATTTTTGAAATATTTCCTCCTTTAACAAGCTTCTTTGGCACCCGCTATCTACAAAACATTTTACAAAATTTTGGTCTGCTATTTTAGCAGTCCACATAAATGGGAAAGAACTTGGTTCAGTTTTATTTTCCTGTAACGCACTAAAACAAATATCTTCATTTTGGTTAGAAGGAGGGTTTGTGATTTTATTTTCAGGCTTGGGACGTACCTCCTCTAAGTCCTGCCTGATTATTTTTTTTCAATAGGATTTGGTGCCATACATTTGTCTGCACTATGCCCGAATTCTTGGCACCTTATACATGCTAGACTTTGCCAACAATCTTTCCGGTAATTTCCGGGTTTTCCACAATTCGTACACTTTGGGATTTTGCAATCTACTTTCATGTGTCCCAGTCTCCCACAATTAAAACATTTTCCTTTTTCATACTTATAATTGTTCTTGTTTTTATATTCTACTCTGTGGTTAACTCCAGGTTCTTTAGCGGAATTCCTGTCTCTTGAGTCTACTACCGCTGCTCCCAGGGACATATCTGGGGAGTCCCTATATATTAAATCTATTGCTTCGAATTTTTTTGCAAGTGTTAGTAATTCATCTTGGTCGTCCGAGCCCTTAGATTGTTCTAATACTCTCCTTCCAATGGAAGGGAGCATGCCACCCTTAAAAATACTCATCGTAATGTCATTTGCTCTTATACCAGGAGAGTTTTTTGCATAATCTATTGCCTTTCCCCTGATCCGGGAGTAAAATTGGTGTACTAACTCAGATGGCCTTTGTTTTTCAGAGAGCAGCTCTTGTAGTTTTTGTGCAGCTGGTTGTTCATGTAAAAAGGCTTCTTTTAGAAGTTTTTTCTAAATGGTCTAAATATCTTATTTTGGGAATATCTAAACTTGTTGCGAATCTTTGTATCTCTCCTCTTGTATAACAGATAGCTTAATTTATCATAGCAATATCATCTTTTCCTAAACTCCTTTATATTTGTTTAAGTGTGATAATCCATGAATGGATTTCATTTGGATATGTTAGTAACAGTATGGGGGGCGCTTGCTCCACAAATAGGTTTTGAAGCCTGTTTGTGACTGGAGCGTCTCCATATTGGTCTTGTAGGGCGTTTATTTTAGCTTGTGCGATCTCTTTTACTCTTATTCTCTCCTCTTGCGCTTGTCGTAGTGCAATTTCTAATTCTTTAATTTTGTTTTCATTGGAACTCATGATGGATCTATTCTTTTCAATTCTTAGCGTTGGAAACGTTTTGATCCCTTGTAGTGCTTTAAGTCGCTAAAATGAGTCTACTTATAAATTGTATGATAATTTTCTCAGTACCTTGGTTTAAATTTACCCTCAAGTTTAGTATTATAATTACACACTCTTGAGGATGATTAACCTATGACCTTTTTTTTAAAATTATAGACGATTCGGATACTAGAACTTATAGCAAAGAGAGAGTAAAGGAGAAGAAAGAAAGAATCTTAGGAAGATAAAAGATAAAAGTCTGTCTGAGCTTCCCTTTTAGGTTAAAATTTTCTTTAATGAACACTTTTTCAAACTTTTCTGTCTTGGATAGGTTTGGAAAAATGAACACACACTTTCTTGTGAGGAACAGGACTAAATTTTACCAAATTTTATAAATTTAATTAATTCTCCCCCACTTAAAAGAAAGTTGCACCGAACTTGAGTCCCGCTGCGACCAGTTGTAAGTTTGCCCTACTAACAGGTCTAATAAATTTGGTAGCGTGACACAAACTGAGTCGCTGGGTAAGAAATCGGTACTCAGAATTCAGTGACAACTGATTTTATTTACAAAAAAAGATAAAAGGAAAAATATTCTAATTCTGATTATGTTGAATATTTCCAAACCTCTTCTAGGTCTAAGGTCTAATGATCTACTTGTTCAATCCACCAATGTTTACCGAAAAGAAAAAGATTAAGTTAATCCTATACTAACGAATGTTTCTACTTAAAAAGGTTACACTTGAACAGCTAGTCAAGGCTTGTGTTCTGGGTTATTAAAATCCTTTAGTTCAACCTATTGTTGAGCTAAGCTAAGAATAACCGTACTTGCTTTTAATTAAAATTTTCATTAACCAAAACCAAGAGATTCTCTTATTATTTCTTGAAAAGGGTTGTGTATTCCTTTGACCTTTATTAAGCTGTAACTTTTGCAGGGAAACTTAATTGAAAATATCTGGACATAAACGTTTAGAAATTCTTAAGCTGATAATATTGTTCCCTTTTTCCCTAGCCTACCTGTTTAAACATTAAGGTCACCTTTGTATAAACATGCAGTACGGGATTAATGAAATGAAAGAATGATTAAAAAGGGAACGGTGTTCCTCTTTGTATAAACGTCTGAAGATTGCACAAAGGGGTAGGGGGGTTAAGTAATGTTATTGTCCGATAATTCCAATTTTCGGATATAAGGTCTTTATAAAGTCAAGCTAAGCCTCAAGGGACTCTAGGCTGAAAACGGGAAGCACAAATGGCTCTCCTAGCTTTCTCTTCTTGGTTAAGGTTTCCTTTCCTCTTTAAACCCTCAGTTATTCAAAGCTTAAATTTATGGGAAGAAATTTAATTTGGCTTATTCTAACCTTAAAATGCTGTTTTGTCCAAATGGCTCAAGCCTTGTCTAGGTGGAAATACTACCGAAACTATAAGCCCAAAATCATCAACTTAGATTTCAGCACTAGTTGTTATTAATTTCTCTTATATACGTAATAAAGTTATTTTCAAGTGACAGAAATCTTTAGAGGTTTTCTTCTTATTTTAACTTTTATCTTCAAACTTTTATCCCCAAGGGGAATTCAGACAGACAGCGGTAGCTTATCGTAATTACAAAGTAAAACACTTACTCCTTGTTTGATCCAAAAAGACTACCCTGTTTTCATCCCGAATCCCTATTTTAAGTTCTGTCTTATTTTGTTCTTCTTTCCTCTCATTGGTCAGAGACCAGTTTGATGTAATCCTAATAATAGTGCTTTGTTCAAAAGATTAGTTTCCGCTTTCTCTATTAAAAACCCTGTTTTGTCATGTGACACAAATCACGATGTAATATCTCTTTTTCGTTGACCTCTCGAGTTTAAAACGGCGGTCCGGTATTTGCATTTAATGGGCCTAAATGGATCAAGGGTATTCTTATTCAAATGTAGTGTTGTTTGTTCTCTTTACACAAAGGAAATTAATACTTCGTTACCTCAAAAGTCATACTTTGCTATTTTTACAATTTAGTCAGCTTATGATGGCTTTCCCACATTCTCACAGCTTCCAATGTTCTAATCTTGGTTCGCAGACTTATCTTCCTGTTGTTCCAAACTTTTTAAAGAATGAAAAAATACCTTGGATCTTGGCTATTCTACTTTTAATATTTGTACTGCACCCACCGTCTTTACTATGGTAAGTGAAGCTGTCCACCTGCCCAATCTTTTCCTTATCCAACGTCACCTTTTCATCTTCACTTATTCCTAGCCTTAGCGACTTACTCTTTTTAACAATAATTTTCAAACCTATTCTAGCCTTCTACACTCACTAAACCTCTAAAAGTACATTCATTTTATTCACAATTTCGTCTAGGATGCTTCAATCATCAGCATAATCGAAGTCCAGGAGAGTTTTACTTCTCCATTTGATTCCATGTTCTCCCATTGACATTCCTGTGCTCCTTAAGACAAAGTCCATAAAAATGATCCATATAAATGAGGATAGAAAACAGCCCTGCTTAACTCCTGATTTCATACGAAACCCGCTACTAACCTCATTTCCTAACTTAACCGCAGTAGCGTCATTCTCGTATATAGCCCTAATCACTTCAATGTATTTGTCTGGTATACCATAAAAAGATACGACCTTGGCTAAAACTCTTCTGTCACCCGAATCGAACATTTTCTCATAATCTATAAAACTGAGGACTAAAGGTGTTTGATAACTCAGGCCCTTCTCAATTACTAACCTAAGAGTGAAAATTTGGTCGACACATCCTCTACCCTTCCTAAAACGGCACTTTTTTCTTTTATAACTTTGCCCACAGCATCTCTAAGTCTAAAAAGTATCATCATACTAACAGAGACCAAGCTAACGCTTCTATAATTACTACACTCCCTCTTATTACATTTCCTCTGAAAAAAGGCCTTTTAGCCTACCAGAATTCTACAGTCTCATGTAAATAATATTTAATATTCTTGAATGGGTAATTTCCTTTTGATTAGAAATTCTTTTCTTTTCATGAAAAGCTAGAGAGTTCGTTCGGCGTCAACTAGATCAAAAGAAAAACCCATTCTTTGGTCTGGAGTTTGCATTTACTATTATTTTCTGTTCTGTTTTTAATTTAGTTCTGTTCTGTTTTTAACATAGTCGTTATTTAATAGTTTGTGTTATTTTTTTTTATTTTTCCACCAGTCCAGTCAATTACATTAGTTTAGTAAATTAATGTGTTTTCATTTTACCAGCTCAATCTTGCGTATAACAAATCATTTAGTGTCTGATAAATAATTGAGTTTTTTGCGATTGCTATGTTCTTATTTGAGTGATTTTGTGCATCATTGTTATCTTTTTCCAACGTTATAGGCCATTAGACTTGTATTTAAATAAACAAAAGATCATATTAATACGTCAACGCACGCTTTTGGCCAAGGGAAATGCCTTTTTGAAAACCACTACTGTATATAAATAAAAAAGCTGAAAACGAAGATAACTGAACATACGGCTGGTAGGAGTCCAGTTTACAAAGCCAAGGTTCCATGGAAAAACAACGCTCAGCTTACAAATGAAATAAAATGGTGGATTTTACAAATTCACTGAAAAAAAAAAACAGGAAGACAGCGGAAAACACGACTTAGAATGGTTGTTTACAAAGTCAAAGAAAGGAGGCTACTGATGTCTGAAATATTCGTAAAAAAGAAACCGCTCAGGAAACAGTGCATCTATTAAGAAATGACATATATTGTTAAGTGGTTTTTTTTCCACTGGTAGAGATTAAAATTTTGTGGAAAAAAAACTATATTATAACTCATAAAAAGCAATTGCTTGACGAAATAAATTTGCAACTATGGGCTTTTTCGAGACAAATGACGTTTTTTGGGAAAATGTTCCAGTTGATTTGTTTTTTAAAGTTGCAGATATTCCCCAAATTTTAAAAAATAGATATTGGACTGATACTGATTAGAAAGCAAACATTTCAAAGATATCCTTATATGTCAATTTTAGGGTTGTTCTACATAGTCGTGAGCCGTGGCACCTTCAAAATTAGCACCATCGGTCAACTCAGAAACTCCAAACCAACTATAGCAGATATTTATCATCCCCAGAAAGATGCAGGCCTCTGTATCACAGACTATTATAAAAGAGGTCAAGCTAAAATATCATTTAAAAATCCTTTTCTTTCTTATTTCAACGAAGGTTAATGCAGCTACATAGATAAAAAGAAGCAGAGATAAGAAGCAAGGTCTGTTAGTTTCTGATTTCAACATAGATCTGGGATTCCACGGAAAAAGGTCATTCCGTGTTAATCTTCTAACTTGTTTCTAAAAATTTTCAAAAAAAGTTGGTTCTAAAAGAAATTGTGTGGTGTAGTGTTGATTCTGTTATATACAAGTAGTCTACATATATTCACCTCCTTCTCTAGAGCTTACTCGAACTGTACTCCCCACTTTCTAACAAGACAGACACGAAGACACACAGGTCGGTCCAATGATACTAAGAGTGAGACGTCGAAAACAGAGTACTTGAAGAACAGCTTTAAATGCAATTCAATTTGAAACAATCATTCTCGGCATTTAAAACCTCGTAATGGAACTATGTAAAAGACTAGCGGGAAATCGGATATTTAAATATACCCAGAGCCAAGAATTTAGAATTTTTTTTTTTAATAACCTTCACTGCCATTAAAACTAGTTTTATGACATCATGTCAGTTCTCTAGCATAAAGGATATACATGGCTTTTCATTGTTTTCTTTTATAAGGTTTTTCTATATTTATCAATTTTCAATTATTTTAGCTTCTCCCTTTCGGAGGATTTCTTCAATTATTGAATTTATTTCGGTTGAACAGGTGTGAAGTCTTACCATCTGCTGGTGAATTTAGGTAAGAATTTGTATATTCTAGCGTTTACCCCTTTTTATACTTATATTCGTTTTTGTAATGACTTGGTTCATGGAATAATAAATAATAAAACAAATCTCATCAAATTAGCTTACCCAAAGACTAAGTCTTACGCAGCAATCAACGAGAGAAGGAGGGAGAGAGGGAGTACTTTGTTAGGAAGTGAAAAAAGGTCATTTATATGACAATTTTAACAACTAATATAGAACATTTTGAGAATGACGTGATTCTTGGTTTCAGTAAGCATAAATTTTATATCTAAAGCACAAGCGCAACTAGATTACTTTGTCCTTTTTTTTAACACGATTTAAATCTGTTCGAGTAAGATAATGCATGTAGCATGAAAAAAAAAATTAAGTTTCCATTACGAAATTTAGGCATTAAACAGCATTAAAATGTTGTTGTTTTTTTCTGACATGCAGTAACTATTTTGAGAATATTTGAAAATTCCAAAAATAAAACTGAAAAAGTGAAAAGCTTTCAGAAAGGTAGAAACGACCATTTATATGACAATTAAAGGAACTAACACAGGAAATTGTGAGAACGACGGGATTTTAGGTTTCCGTGAACATAATTTTATATTTGAAGCACAAGCACGAAAACATATTTCGTTTTTTTTAACACAATTTAAATTGTGTATTAGCGTATGCAACAAGAAAAAAATTAAGTGTCCATTACAAATTTAGATTTTTTTCTTTGACATGTAGCAGCCATTATGATAATTTTGGAAAATTCCAAAAACAACTTGCTATTTTTTCAGGCCATCAGTGCTTTACTAAGTTACTTGTAATTTTACAAATAAATAAAATTTAAAAAAAAGTTAACTAAAAAGAATCGTTTTCTGACTTCAAACTGTCCAAATACTCTACCCCCCGGTAAATACCCCCCGGAAAATCCCCCCCCCCGTGGAAAAGAAAGCTTTCCAAATTTGAGAATTTCGTTTGAGTTTTATTTTTTTTAATTTTCGTAGGGGGAAGGAGTTATGTTACTTGTGCATTAAGGACAACTCACTCAAGCTTACACTGTGTAAAACTCAAGAACAAAACCGGTTTTTTCGTTAGTTTTTTTTTCAGCTTAGCGCGAGACAAGACAATGAAACGTGATAGAATATATGGGAAATACATAATTTGGGCTATATATTTGCATATAAGGGGGGGGGAGGAGGTAAAGTATTTGGATAGTTTGAAGTCAGAAAACAATTCTTTCCTCATAATATGCAGAATAATTGTACCTACTTTACCCCCTCCCCCCCTACCCCTAATGTACAAATATATAGCCCCAATTTGTTTCTAAAGTAACGAAGAAACCAGTTTGTTCTCGAGTTTTACATATCGTAATTTTGAGCCAGTGGCGTATAACACACAAGTATCGGATTTTTTCATGGAGAGAGAACTTTAACGTAAAGAGCGAGGTCTTGAGGAGGAGGAAACCCCTTTCATATATGTAATAATTTCAGTACGTTTTAAGGTTTGATGGTGCTCCTCATTTTCAGTTGAAAAACTTGTTTTTTTTTTATTTATTTAATTACTTACAGATAGTATTTGTTAATGAGAAACATAAGATTTTTAAAAGAAAAGTAAAGAGCCTCATTAAACCAAAAATGAGCAGAATTAAAGTAAAATAATCTTCAAAGTAAAAACTATGGAGTATAATAGAAAAAAATTAAAAGGATATAAAATATTTTTTACATGAAAAAGACTATTTCATTAAAAAATGAAATGAAATTAATATAAAACTTTTTCCACAAAACAAGTTTGTCAAGGAATAGTAAACAGCCTAATTAAGCCAAAAATGGGTAGAAATACATTCAAATAATTTTTCAAGCGTAAAACTACCACAATTCACCATAAATAAATGAATTGAACCCAAAACGAACAGAAATAACATTAAATAACCTATTCAAGCTCAAAATAGCAACAATTAGCATGAGTAGAGCTGACAACCCCCACACTTCCTCAAGACCAGAACATAATTTGCGCTTTACTGAAAACAAAATACATTTTAAATGTTTTCACTTTTTTGACTTTAAAAAATAAAGAAGTATTAAGACTATAAGGAATAGATATCAGAATATGTATATCAAACTGACAATAAACTTTTTTGTTTTGTTTTTTTAAGTAAAGTGCAAATTATTTTATGGTATGAACAAGACATGGGTGTTGTCAGTCATACTCGTTTTACTTTTTCTCCTTTTACTATTGTAGCCTAATTTCTGTTAGTTTTGGGTTTCATTTATTTGTCAATGGTGATTTGTGGTAGTGTTACACTTGGAAGATAAGAAAAACAAACTCGTAGAATTTGACAACGCTTTTGTCCGTAAAAACTTAAACAATTTAGAATTTGTTGGTTTTCAAAGCCAACTATCTTTTCAAAGGTTAGCCAAACCTTCTTAAACTTTTTGGTGCCATATGTTTTAGCTTAATTTTGATGATTGTTAACCTATATTTTTTTCTTCTTCATTTTTTCTCTCTTTTTTTTAATTTGGCACCCGCTACCGCCAAAAATTGCAGAAGTTCATATGGAAGTCTTTTCAACACAAATGGATTTGTGTTGAAAACACCCCTCCCCATCCATTTACTATATTCATTTATATTATTTTACTATGTTCATGGTCGTATATTTGGCTTTAAAATACAATTATTTATCTATCTATCTAATATACAGAATAATTGTACCAAACACATTTTGCATGCGGACCCGCTATGCTATACCACCCCCCCACCCATACTATGCAAATCTATAGCCCAAATTTATTTCTAAAGTAACGAAGAAACTAAGAAAAAAACCGGCGTGTTCTCGAATTTTACACAGCGTAAACTTGAGTGAGTGGTGCATCATACACAAGTACCAAAATTCCTTCCCCGTACAAAAATTAAAAAAAACAAAACTCAAATAAAATTCTCAAATTTGGAAAGCCTTATTTTCTAGTGGGGGTATTTTCCTGGGGGTATTTACGGGGAGGGGGGTGTATTTTCCGAGGGAAAAATGTGGTTCAATTCCGCTTTCTAGGGCTATAATGAAAGAAAGGTTGAGATGGCTAGGGCACGTTGTGCGGATGAAGGATGACAGATTGCCGAAGATTGTCCTTTTCAGCCAACCATCTAGGACTAAACGGAAAGCAGGTTGTTCTCGTCTGGGTGGGTGGATGTCAAAGAAAGATTCAAAGGAAATGGGAACTTCCTAGGAGGGTGTGAAAAGGGAGCTTTGAATAGATTGGGATGGAGGAATGTGCGTAGCTGTGTTGGCCTCAGGTGGCTTGGTGCTGCAGTGATTTGTTAGTAGTAGTAGTAGGCTGGTGCCTGATCACCATGCAACAAAAGAATTTTTGGCTTCCAAGGTTGTCAACAATTCTATTGTAAAGCATCTGGTAAGGCATGTCTAGCAAATCCAGTTAGATATTCAGAGATTAGGGTACTAGTCTAGCCTCGTTAGTGTACTATTCTCGGGGATTTAAAGGCTAGTACAGTTTAATTTTCGTCTTCGATTAAGGTGTCTCACATTAGTTAATAGGTGTAGCGCAGTGGTTTGCCTAAGGTCCGTGAGAATATCTGATTGGTGGATTTTTTTTAGCTGACGAATCGTGGACGTGCTTACATTATTAACTTAAGTACATGTTGTGGAATGAGAAAGTGAAATCACTGTGATTACAGACGCTGTCAGTTTGTTATATTTTCATGTTAGCTAAAAAAAAAATTATATGCACTAAATCCTAATTCTATTGCAAAACAACAGGGCTGCTTTCCTGTTTTTTTTTTGTTTTTTTTGGCTTTTTTTTTTGTTTTTTCGTGATCATGTGCTTTCTGCCTGAAAAGCCATGAAACGGAGATCAGCAATGTCGGTAGGAATTGCAAAATTCAATGTCGTATTCTTTACATTACCTTAATAGTCTGTAGCTCAGTAATGGTAGGAGGCTGAAATTCTAAAATCTTTTCCGGAAGAGGGATGGTGAAACAGAAACAGAAAGATCCCTTGAAGTTTGTGCAATTTGCAAAATAATAGAAGAGTATCTTTTCTAAGCCTACTAGGCAGAATAAAGAAAGAAGTAAAACTACACTAACTCCGAAATTCTTGGGGACATTGGATTCGAATTGAGGATTAAATTATCTCTTCGAAAATCAGAGATCGACCATCTGTATCTAGTCTAAATATAGAAAGAAAAAATTGGAAAGCCAACACGGAAGCCTAGAATCCAAGTTTTGTGAATTTTTTATTTTGATTAAATTTTTTAAAGTTATGTGGGCATGTAAGCCATGGCCCCAGAAATTGACTGAAATGAGTCTAGCCGTGATGCGGTCCATAGGCTGGGGGAGAGGAGGCTGACTTACGGAGTCTTGTCATTTGCACATCTGCCAGAAGAGGCTCTCATATATCACCCTAACTTGATAGCAAGTAAAAGCTGCTGCCCTATTGGGGGTGTCCAGACAATGGCGGGTCTAGAACAAAATCTTGGGGAAGGCCAATGTGACAAGGCGCCAATAATCGACCAAATTGACAAGTTTATTTCAAAAAATAGAGTGAGAAATAGAAAAAAAACACGGAATGAAGGCGCCAAAAAAATCCTGGAGGTGGGTTCACCCTCGCCTCCTAGATCTGCCAGTGTGTCCAGACATAACCCGACCTCTGGTGCGGACTTAGGGGAGCCTAAGTTCTGGTCATCGCAACATCTACCAGGACGGAGTAACTAGGTATTAACTAAATAAGGCCTGAAGTAAAAGTCGGTGTTCTATTTACGTCTAGTGGCAATCAGAGCCTATTCTAGCCTACTCAGTGGAGGTGTCCTTAATTCCTATGATCAGAATATCTAACAGAAGAAGTTGTTGTATTGAAAAATGAGATAGATTTCATAGCTGTAGTTTTTGGAGGTCATGTATGATCCAGCTTCTGTCTGTTGGAGAAGGGGGTGTGCTTAGATCTTTGCTGTGACTCTTGTAAAGGGTTGACCTCTTGATGTGGCTGAACGTTGTAGTTTTTTCGTATTATTTTCTGAAGCGAAGAGTATAGTAAAAAAAATTGGCATACATCCCCATTTTATCAGTGGCGTAATTTCGTCAAAATCATAGGGGAGGGGGGGGTGGGTGGGTGGGTGGGTGCAAAAACTAAAAATAAGTCATTTGATACCATAAAGATACTATTTAGTAACATAAAAGTACTATAAAGGAACTTTATAGTACTATAAAGGTAAATATGTGCTAAAAAAAAACTAATCTGTTTCTGTTGATGCTTGAATTGTGCAGGTTTATCTTAGTTTTGAAAAGATTTCGGAAGAAACTAAATTTCATCTGGGGGGAGGGGGCGAATTGAGGTCTGGGAAAACCAACCTGCCTCATAGAAAACTACGCCCCTGATTTTTATCAATCCACAGAATGGTGAGATTAGAGTGTTGTTCATGATACTTCCTAGCCCTCCAAAGCTAAGTTTAGATTTTGTTTCTTTATTTACAAACAGAAAAACAATTTTTACAAAATACAAAAGCTACACAAATCAAAACAATTGACGTTCTTGCTAGCATGCGCCATAAGATGTTATCTAGCTTCATCAGCTTTAATACAGTAATAACTAATAAATAAAACTAAAAAAAGAAAAAGAAAAAAATTAGAGGGAGAAAATAGCAAAAAACGTTTTGGGTTTTCGACTGTTATTAGAAAGAAGAGTTGTTATCAAAGGGAAGATCTCCAGGCACTCAAAACCACAGTTCATATAATTATCCAGTAAGCTTATCGCAGATCATTTCTGGTCTTCGTTCTCGGTGCGAACAAAAAGCTCCTCCCACTTCTTCGTGCAGTTATGGATCAGTATGTTTGCGTCAATCATGGAGAAATCGTTAGAAAGTGTATTATTCGAAATTGCAAAAGCAGAAAAAAACTTGGTGAGCCGGCCAAGTGGTTTGCAACTGTCCCATCTCACAGGTATGACTTAATTTATATACAAATTATGACTTAATCTATTATTTACATGCAGTGGACTAAAATGATTGGCCTATGTAGGATTTTGTAAAAAAGGAGGAAAATAAGGAATTTTTTTCTTCTAATAACTGGTGGAATAGGTGTGATGGTTTCAGGGGCGGATCCAAGATTTTTTTAGGGGAGAGGGGCGCAAAGTAGATTGATCCGACAAACTTACGTTAGGAGCAAGTTTAATTAATGCAAACTTGCGTTAATTAGGTAAATTACACTACTTTAGACTACTTTACGGGGGTAACCCTCGCCCCCCCCTCTGGATCTGCAACTGGATAGTTTATCATTTTTTTTTCACGTCGTGATATTTATTTTCTCAGATTGTAGTTCTCATATTGTATTTATTTTCTCAGATTGCATTGTATATATATATATATATATATATATATATATATATATATATATATATATATATATTATATATATATATATATATATATATATATATAATATATATATATATATATATATATATATATATATATATTATATATATATATATATATATATATATATATATATATATATATATATATATATATATATATATATTATATATATATATATATATATATATATATATATATATATATATATATATATATATATATATATTATATATATATATATATATATATATATATATATCGGCGCGTACAAACAGCTCCTCTCATTTGATCTGCCATCAGCGGTCCAATTACCCTGGAACACGTATTTTGGCAGAAACTTTGTCAAAATGCCTTTGGAACCAACTTGAGACTTCAAAACCTATTTTTAATTCCTAAAAACATCTAATAATAATATTACACTACTAACTATCGATTTTCATGTATGTATTGGAATAAATTAATTTAAAATTAGTTTCTTCAAAATTAGTGTTCCAACGTTGAAGCCAAGTTTCGCGTCCAAGAGAAATCTGACTTGTCTACCCGTGAAAAGATCTGACGCCGCTTATGTTTCTACGTTCTCTGGAGCACTCGCACCCCGGTCCGGTTTTTTATAATGGTTGAGATAGGGAATGATCATACTGGATAACTATATGAACTGTGCTCAAAACAATATTGATTCCGAAGCTGCATTTTCCAACTACTTTTGTTTCAGTGAGAAAAGAGAATATAACCCAATTAAAAAAGAAAAAAAAAATCAGATAGCTAGAGATTCAAAAAAGAAATATGAAGATGGTCTGAGCAAATTAGTCTAATTTATTTTTTGGGGGGTTTGGCCGTAAATTAGGCTTTACAAAAATGTTACATAACACATTTTGAAGTAGAGTAGGTGTTGAGAAAGTACAAAATAGGTACCTCCAAATGTCGATCATATTTCCAAAGGAGTTACAAAAGGACCAGATATCAAATATAGCTTTGGGATAGGGGTTGGTTCCTCTCCAATTACTTTCTTCTTGTAAAAAAAAGGACTAGAACTCTCAATTTCTGTTCAAATTAACATCCTCCAAAGTATCTACGACCATTAAGTGGAGGCGGGGATGAGGGAAGGGCAGCCCCCCCTTATACGGAATAAATTCTGCTCATTTGGGGGTTTAATGTTATTCTTTACTTTCATAATAACAGCATAGACCAGAAATATTCCCAGAAATCAAGAGGGATTAAATATCAATTTCTACCTCCCACTCCCCCCACCCCTTCCTTAGAACTTTTTTGGCATTTACCTGAAGGCTCAATGAGGATTGGAAATGTTTGTCTAACAAGTAAAACTTAATTCAAATGCATAAAACACATATTTGGTGTATTTTGAAGTTTCCCCCCCTCCTCTGAAAAAATGCCCCCTCCCTTAAACAAATTCCTGGATACGGCCCTCAATCTATCATCCACAGAACGTGCCCTAGTCATCTCAATCTTTCTCTCATTATAGCCCTAGAAAGCGGGATTGAACCATTCGTACAGCCTACTGTCTGAAATACGGTCAGTCAGCCGGGTACCTAGAACATTCTGTAGGAAAACATCTCTGGAAATTTCTCTGGAAAAAAATTTCTCTGGAAAACATCTAGCAAATCTTCATCCGATTTTCGGAGTGCCTATGCTTCAGAGCCATATTTGAATACTGTCATCGCTGTAGCCCCCAATATTCTAATCTTGGTTTGCAGACTTATCTTCCTATTCTTCCAAAAAAAATTTTAACAGTGAAAAAACACACAGAGCCTTGGCTATTCTACTTTTAACCTCTTCACGGCTCCCACCGTCTCTACTAATACCTTTCTTAAAATCTTAGTCTACCTTTAATGTGTGTGCCATTTTTTCAACAGATATTTTGGTTTCTCGGATGTAATGCATTTCATGGTTTTTCTTCTGTCTAGTTTGCTCTCCTGACACCATCACGAATTACCAACTTAAACTTGTCAAGGCAACATGATGACACCCTTTTATATACTTAATCAAAATTAAAAAACGTCTTACGAAAAACTGGCAATTGACAAAAAATTGCCGTTTCTAGCTGATTCAGGAATGGTAGCAATTCTCACTGTTGGTCTTCAAAGTAATCTTTCATCCACAGAACGTGCCGTAGCCACGTCAATGTCTCTCGCATTATTGCCCTAGAAACCGGAATTGTACCATCATTTTCGCGCAGCCCACTGTCTGAAACACGGTCAGTCAGTCGGGTACCAAAAACAAACGGTAGGCAATTTCTTTCGACAACTTCTTGCAAATCTTCCTCTGTTTTTCGAAGCACCCATGCTTCAGAACCATATTTGACCACTGGCGTCGCTGTAGCTTCCAATATTCTAATCTTGGATCGCAGAATTATCTTCCTATTCTTCCAAACTTTTTTCAACTGTGAAAAAAACACCCTGGGCATTGGCTGTTCTACTTTTTGGCTATTCTACAAGAAAATTGATCTTCGTTTAATCAGAACATTTAAACATTGAGGTAGACTATTCAATACCTTCCCCTTCATATAAGCTTTGAGAATCCTCAGTAGTGCACCCATATTAAGATCATGGCGAAGATTCTACTTTAAAAGGGGTCCAATTGATTTCAAATGGGAGAGGACAGTTATTTGTAGAAAGGGTATTTTCAAAGCATCAGATTAAAGCTTGGTGAAACAATTAAACTTGATCAAATGTTAGCATCTGAGGTAAAATTTATATACCTATGTTTCCTTATTGTTGGTTCTTCCTTACAAATAAGAATTTATATCTCTAAATAAATATATCTTTATATCCCTAATAGGCTATAACCTTATAATCGTATAAATTCATAAAACTACAAAGCTAGAAGAATATGACGTAATGTCCACATTTTTAATGATTTTGTAAGTAACAAAATATAATGTTAAAGTAAAATACAATGTTTGAGAAAACAGCATCTTCATATACAAAATCATGTAATATATGTATTAATGACAAAAGATTATAACACAAGTATCTTTGAAAAATTTGCTTCTTTGGGTGGTATAATTTCATATTTGATTGACTCTCAAAAATTTTAAAGTAATTATAAAACTGGAAACTAACAGGAAGTGTGAAATTTTTATCGCTGGTGCCTTTACAACACGTGGAGGGATTTTTTTCTATTGTCTTTTCTTTCCTTTTTCTCTTTTTTGATAATCCTTTCTTCTCATTCCCTTTCTTCAGTCTATTGGCGGTAGTAGCATCTGGCTTATTTTTTGCTGCAGCATTGGCCTTAACTTCGACCATTCTCTTAAACAGAATTGAGTGGTGCGAGCCGAGTGGCCGCTTTTCTACTTGTTCAATGAAAACAGCATGATTCCATGTTCTTTGCTCAACAGACACATTCAACCGATCAAGCAGCTTGCATGATAGTGACGGAATAATTGGCTGCAACATTATTCCAACAACACGAAGTGTTTCAATACAAGCTCTTAAAATTATATAAACTTCGTCCATTCTATTTTGTTTTTTCATTTCCCATGGCTTTGTTGACTGCATAACACGGTTGGCGCAATTCAATATCAATATTATGTCTAGCAGCCCCAAAGAAAACTCAAAATAATCAAAACGTTTGGCTACCAGTTCAGGTAGTTGAACTAAGCTATTATAAAGATATACTCCTTCTTGTCCAAGTGCGTAAATACCTTCTTTAGAAATAGGCGGAACAATTTGTTCAACGTTAATTGCTGGACCAGTGCAACGGCTTAAAAGATTCCCTAGAGTATTCGCCAAGTCACGATTGGCAATACTGATCAATTGTGTCATACTAAAATTCTTATTAGAAATGGAAAAACTTTGTCTCAACAGGAAGTAACGCAAGGCTATTGCTGACACTCTTTTAGTAGCTTCGACAAGACTGACGACGCTGCCATCCGACTTGAAATTTTGTGGCCGTCTGTTGCCTGATGTGGAGTGAACTACCACTTGCTGAGGTATATCAAATTCAGCAGCAATCAGCATAGCAGGGTCTTCATTATTTGTCTGGGCAGCTTGTTGGGTTTGCGAATCATGCTCATCAGTCCCAGCGACAAATTTAAACTGACCAAGTGAAAATTTAACTTTCTGATAACGAGCAAAGGCATCCTTTAAAACAATTGTAAAACAATTACCAATGTCAGGGACTGCATTCACAAGAAATATGGGGCTCAATCTATCAGCAGAAAAATTATCTGAATTCTTCTTATCTGGGAACATGGTTTCGTTCCCAAGGCAATCCTTTTGCTGAACCTCTTCACTACCTTTTTCCATCTTAGTTTCAACAACTTTCTTAGCATCAAGCAACGCTTTCTCAGACTGAGATAAGTTTTCTGTTGCTTTGTGTTCTATCTTTTGCTTCCTTTTTACTTCGTTTTCCAAGTTTGTCATGGTTGAACTTATTTTGACCATCTGATAGTAAAAGCTAGATACAATTCCATCTAAATCCATTCTCCCAATTTGGCTTTGGTATCTTCTCATTTTTTTTGTAAGTGAGGTTGTGCGTCAGATACAATCCATTACTTCCCACCGTGCTCTTACTGCTTTCTTCATTTCTGGACATCTGTAAAATTTTGATAGTGTGTTGGCAATTGTTGCAAGCTCAATGTCGAGTTTTTCGAATGAATCAGTCCGTTTACTACCAGCCATCTTTTTAATTTTTGAAAAACTAATGGTCTTTTTGTTCATCTGAGCTGAATTGTCATTTCCCAAAGGTAACTTTTTAACCTCAGGTTCCAACTTGGAAAGTCTTGTAGATTCAGAGACATTCATTTTCTTCACTACTGTGCTCTTCTCTTCAACAGGAAGCCTTATATCTTTTTTCTTCAGAAAATGTTTCATTTCTTTATGAAGTTCAGTTAACATGATGTCTTGTTTGCTTTGCACTATATTCAATACTAATAGTAAAATTACCTGAAACCGTCGCTTATATGCATTAGGTGACGTCATTTATGTGCATGAGACGACGTCATTAAATACGCCTGGTTTGCAGCCAGAATAGACTCGCTTTTCATGACGTCATTCAACATCTTGTTTCTCTTAATCTTTCAAATTAGACAATTAATTTTCGATAGCGTCATAGAATTTTTTTTTAAGAACTGTGGAATGATTGCATTCAATCAAAAGGATATTCTAAGAAAAATGTTGTAGGATATTAATTTTCAAGAGAACAAGTTGCTTTATTCAACAAATGGCTTCAGTCTTAAAGGCAAAGTCGGTATGACAATATGGTGCCCTCCTTATAGAGTGATACTGCCACTAAAGCCTAATCTACTACTATTAATTAATATTTTAGTTACTGTGAGCTAGCGTTTAGTTTTAATTATAAAACAAAACCAAAATCAATTTTTTTCGGGCGTTTTTCATGTTTGAACTTGTTGTGTTTTTTCACAGTTAAATTTTTTTTGGAAAAATAGGAAGATAAATCTGCAAACCAAGATTAGAATATTGGAAGCTACAGTGATGGCAGCGTTAAAATATGGCTCTGAAGCATAGGCACTCCAAAAATCGGATGAAGATTTGCTAGATGTTCTCCAGAGAAATTGCCTACGGAATGTTCTAGGTATCCGGCTGACTGACCGTATTTCAGACAGTAGGCTATACGAATGGTTCAATCCCGCTTTCTAGGGCTATAATGAGAGAAAGATTGAGATGACTAGGACACGTTCTATGGATGACAGATTGCCAAAGATTGTCCTTTTTGGCCAACCGTCTATTGCTAAACGGAAAGCATGTCGTCCGCAGTTGGGGTGGGAGGATGTCATATAGAAAGATTTGAAGGAAACGGGAACTTGCTGGGAGGTTGTAAAGAGGGAGACATTGGATAGATTGGGATGGAGGAGGAGTGTGCGTAGCTGTGTTGGCCTCAGGTGGCTTGCCCCGCTCCAACACACCATTGACCAGGTGCCCAAGAAGAATGTTCTGTTCATCTTTGGGGACTTTAACGCTATCGTCGGACAATCAAATGCAGGTTTCGAAGACGTAATGGGCAAATTTGGACAGGGGAGACAAAACCTCAGGGGGAAATACTCATAGATTTCTGTCGTGATAACGAGCTTTTCATTACCAACACAATGTTTCGACATAGAGAACGCAAAAAGGTCACATGAAGATCCCCAGACGGCTGAAACTAAAATATGGTTGACCTCATGCTGGTCCGCAAGTGCTGGAAGTCGTCAGTGCTGAATACAGTATCTTTGGCCGGTGGTGATTTTGACTTAGACCATTTTCTAATCATGTCAGAACTCTGTATGTGCCTTCGAAAACCCTAACCACCCAAGAAAAGCTACCCAAAATACCGTGTCGATCTCCTAAAAACATCAAAACAAGAAACAAATATAAAACTGCTCTCTCGAATAAGCTGTCAAGCATCCAACTCAAGGGAATCCCGACCACTGATGAAGTCGACCGTCTGGTTGATGAAAGCGCATCAATTATCAGAGAAACGGATCATGAAATCTTAGGGGTACCGTCCCGCTCTGAAAAACCATGGATCACACCCTAAATCATCGATATCTGTGCTGAAAAACGTACTTACGCCAACAAACAAGACCGACAAAGCCAGGATGAATACAAGAGATTAAAACGTCTAGTAAGGGAAAAAATACGGTAGGCTCTGCGTCAATACGTCAACGACAAGTGCCATGAATGCAAGCACGCCTGCAAAAAAAAAAACGACAGCCACTACATGTACAAAATAGTACAGGAGCTGTCGAAAAAAAAACCCACGGCAGCAACAACCCTGTTTAGATAAACATGGACAACTTATCACAGATTCTGAGGAGAGGCAGGAACGCTGGAAGGATCACTTTTGCCAGAAACTGAACCCCACAATAACCCCTGACCCATCTATCCTACTGTCTTTTCAACTACCAGAGTACCCAGTAGATCCAAGTCCACCACCATTACGAGGAGAGTTAGTTGCTGCTATACAATCCGTGAAAACAAATAAAAGCTCCTGGCCTAGATGGCACACAGCCAGAGTTAATTAAGTTGGACCCTGAAGAACTGGTAGACATCTATCATAAAGTCACAGTAGGCATCTGGGAAACAGACCACTTCTCCAGATCTTGGGTGAAAGCCAAGATTGTCCCCCTTTACAAAGAGGGTGAAAAAGGCGACTGTAATAACTACAGACCAATTAGCATGACAAGCCAACGGGCAAAGATCCTTACGAAAATCCTACTTGATCGACTGCTTGACAGACCTCACTTTAGAGGAATATCAGGCCGGCTTCCAAGGAGATCGATCTACTATAAATCATATATTTTCCACCTTGCTCTTTAAATATACCTTGCTCTTTAAGCTAAAGTTCGAATTTTGTTCCAATTCTTTAAAAATGACCCCTTAATCTCAAAGGCCGTTAATTAGAATAAGTAGCTCTTATGAAAGTACTAAAAAATCTTTGGCTTAAAGAGCGAGGTATTGACTAGGGGGTGAACCCAATCATTTACGTAATATTTTCTGTTCGTTTTAAGTTTTGATGCTGCTCCTTACTTTCAGTCGAAAAACTTGTTTTTTTTTATTTAATTTCTGATCTTTTTCTTTAATAATGATGGGAAATCCGGTGCCCCATCACAGCAATGTCTCTTCCACCATGAAAACTTCCTTCATGGAAAGATCCTCCCATATAACCCCCGACCCACCCCCCCCCCCCACCTACCAGAAAAAATCCCCCCTGAAAACGTCTGTATACTTCCCAATAACCAATATTATATGTTAACATTACCTGGGAAGATCTTTCAATGGAGGATAGTAGAAATGGGGGTCCGACTCGTGACTACACCACGTGGTTTATGGTTTTCTCAGTGAGAATGAAAAAACAGGAATTTTCTCACTTGGAAAAACATGAATTTTGTCACATTTATGGTTGTTTTCATGGATGGATATGTGTGTTGTTCGATTTATTTGATGTTTTTCTCGGATGTCAACATCAAATTATGGATGTTTTATGGTTTTTGTCAGTGAGAATTTGAAAAACAGGGACTTTCTCACATTTATGTCTGTTTTCATGGATGGTTATGTGTGTTGTTCGATTTATTTGATGTTTCTATGTGTAATAACCTAACCGGGACGAAGGTTGCACATGCGCATTGAATTCTAACGGGAACAATGTTATTGATCTAGGACTCGAGGGGGAAGTGAATTTCCGAGAACTTGATTGCGTAATCGTTCGTGAATGTCATGGTGTCCAGAAATAGTATTTGTTGTTGTTGCTCGAGCCAAATGTTATGACTTTCCCGGAAACAGTTAGATCACGTGCTTTCCTTCTCAGCCAATCATCGAGTCGGATACATCCTCCTTCTCAGCCAATCAGAGGCCTGCTTACATATGATTTCCCCATTACATAACAATTCACCCTTGAGATTTCATATATAACGGACATGCAATTTGATTAAATTATCAGAAAGTATTTTGACACAGTGTAAACAACAATGGATAATATTGATGAATTAGAAGCCTTGGCAACTACAATTTACCATGTAAGTTCCGTTTTATTTTCAAAATTATTTTCCTTGGACATCCTCCAGTATGTTCAGCTAAAATGTAAATATATTCCTTTACCCCAAACCCCCCCCCCAAACCTTACAAACATCATTATACTCACTAGGAAAACGTAAATATATTCTTTTTACCCCCCCCCCCCCCTCACTGTTTTACAATCCCAAATTCTCGCAAATGGAAATAATTTTCTTTTCGTTACATTCCTTCCTTCTATATTTCCAGCTAAAGTGACCGCTGACTTCTGTCAATTTTTAGTGAAAATGCCGTTCTGTTTTGACATAATGCTCCAGCACGAGGCCTAAAATTAGCTGTCACCATTTTTAAAGCACTTCCTGTAAAAGGTTTCTCAGATCAAAATGGGGTGTTTTTCTCCGTCAAAATTAAAACACTTTGAGGCAATTGTAATAATTAGGCGCAGACGCAATGCGCTATTTTGGAGAAGAGAAACAGATTATTTTCAAGCTTTCTTTCGATAGAGTTTCTTTTATATTCCCGGGAGGGGAGCGTGAATCCAGGATTTTTTGCTGGGGAGGGGGTTAGCACTTTTAATAGTGACAAAATAGAATAGAAAGATTGTTTTTACCATAATTGTCTTCTTCGTCATTTAGTGATTTTAGCTATAACATTTGAATAAAAGGTAGTAAGATATGGCTTTCGCTTGAATAAAACACATGATTAACTCAATGAGAGGGTAGACTTAGGGTGGGTTAATTTTCCTAAATTTAGGGGGAGAGAATATGGGTTATTTGCTTTACTAAAATGCAATACTTTTCTAAACAAAATTGTAGTTAATAACTTTCTTTCTGTAAAAAAGGGGCAAATTATTTAGATACTAATTTTTTCTCTTCTTTTTAAGACCAATTATGAAGAATGCATGCCCCCTCCATCCAAGAAAGCGAGGGTTAATAATGCGGGCCCTGCGAAGGCTACTGTCCGGCAATATGGTAGCTGGCCGAAGCCTCCAAAACAAGTGCAATCATCTGTACAAGAATGTAACGCCGCCGGCCCGTCCACCTTCCATCATACGTTGCCTGGGCCTTCAAGAGCTGCCCCACTTATGCAAGGTCAGGAAGTGGCCCTCCAGCATGCACTACCTGGTCCTTCGGATGCCCAAGTGCAGCCGGGATATGCAAATGTAAGCATTTTTTTCCTACCTTTCATATAGAAATATCTATCAATTTCTTCCAACTTTTATAGGCCTTTTCTACATGCAACATTTTCGAACACTGCGTAAAAGTATATCTCAGCGGGAATATTGAAAGATTTTTTCTCCCCAAAGCAAATATAATGTTCTCCCTTTTGAATCACGTCAAGTGCATGCATTCACCCTTTTGCTAAATTAGATTAGTGAAGCCAAAAAAGACACTATATTCTGGTCATAGTAAGGTTAGATAATTTCTATTGCGATATAAACGAATGGTTCACCTTGCCTCTTCAAATATTATTAAAAAAAAAAACTTTATATCTGAATGAGTTGTGTATCATGAGAGGAGATGGCTATCCTTTTCAAATCATGTTTTTTTCCCAGAGCAGATAAAGAGTATTAATATGAAATTTTATTTGGAGGAATTGTTTGAACAAAATCAAAACCTACTATGTCATGTTTTAGATTGTAAATATCTTATATTAAGGTGGGGCCGGCGCGGAGTCCAGGAAGGGCCCGGGAAGCACTGCGGGGAGCGCCACGGGGAAGCGCCGTGATGACCGGCTCTGGGGGGGGGTTTAATAGTGGAAATTGGGAAGGGGTGGAGTTGTTTGAACAAAATCAAATTGTCAATTCTATGTAAAGCGGCGTTTTAGATTGTAAATATCATATATTAAGTTGAAAATTGGAACTTTCAGAATATCGATAGTTGAGGGGGAACAGTGAATTAACCAAATGCTACTATGTGCATACTGCTACTACTACTACTAATAAGTACGTTTTTAAAAATACGTAAATAATAATCCAAATTTTAAACAGTAGGGGATGATTTGAACACTTTGAAAATAAAGCTATTTTTTCATTTGTAGGTTGTCCTGGTTCCATACTCGCCATCTCCCCCTGCTCGTCAGTTGGAGAAGGAGAGGAAGCACATGTGGAGCTCCCCAACAATTCACTATGGGATGATTTACATCAAATTCCAGATAACATTGATGACCTTTTAAGTGATTTTTTTTTAAATGTTGATAGTAGCACAGCTGAGCAGGGTAATGTAAATAATTCAGATTCAGACTTAGCATTGCTAGGCCCAAATACTATGCAGCTTTTGGATGATTTTGTCGGTGGATTGAGGGGAAACCCCTCCCCCTCAGATTACATGAACATTTCCCAACTTCAATCGAATGAAGCGGCTTCCCATAGCCCTATTATTGAACAACTTGGGGGAGGGAGTAATATACAAGAGGGGGAGGGTGGTACAACTCTCCCAGACTTTCAGCTATCCAACAGAATTTTAAATAATATAGTTGTTTTCACTGCAACGTTTGGTGATCCCTTTAATTCGCTTTTGTGTGGTAATTTTGTTTATGACCCTGTAGAAATTGTGCATGCCTATGTAGAAAAAATTGTGCACTTCTGGAGAATCAAATTCAGTTGTGGGGAGGTAGGGATTCAATTAAGGTTTCCATTGTTTTAAAAGTGTTTTATTTAAATGAGGGAAAAAGCGAGGTTTACTATCATTTTATACATTCCGAGATGCGTTTGGTTTATTCAAATTTGGAAAATTTTGAGGGTGCTTTCATAGATTGGGTAGATCAAATTATAACGCATCTCGAGAACTTTAATGAAAACGGTAGTGGGTCTCTAGTTCTTTTTGTTGAAAATTTAAGCGTAAATATTTGTAAAATTAAGAAAGATTTTATTTTAAGAGGGGGAGTGGGGAAAGGGCAGTAGTTTTAAAATATAATCCAGATCTAGAAGGTTGTAAAGGTGTCCAGCGGATCTGTTTTGAAACAGGTCAAAAGTGTTTCCGATATGCTTTCCTCATATCAGCATTCGAGCCTCTAGCTCGGGACGCTACCAAGACGAATTTAGACAATTGGGCTATACATGGGAAGGAAGGGTCCCGTTTCCCAGTTGTAGATTTTTCATGTTTAGAGGGGAAATACCCAGTAACGCTTCGATCTATTGATATTTTTGAAAGGGCTAATGCCCATTTAAATATCGGCGTTACTGTGGTTCAGTATGAAACAGAATTTGAAGATGGGACTCGTTCTAAAAAGAAGGGGGTGGTCTTCCCCGTAAGGGGTCCCTCAGTTGATTTGGTTAAACACTGGGTTTGGTTGTTATACACGCCACCTAGTCAACCGAACACAATCGGTCATTTTAACCCTATCACTGACATTAGTAGAGTTCTGGGGGAGGGTATGAAAAGGGGGGAACGTTTCTATTGTCCAACATGCTTGTCACAATTTCGTAGTGATATGAAACTACGGGGTCACATGAAGCATTGTAGACAGCATGGCTACCAGACAGTGGAAACGGTTTCAGGGGATAGGGCTATTTTACGTTTCAAAAATTTCCAGAACACCCTTCTCCAGTGCAACAAAATATCTTTGGATTGTGAAGCTAAGCTGGTGGAGGTGAATGACCCCCAATATCCAAACCGAGTCAAAGAACACCAGGCCATTGCAGTGTCCTACGCCCACGCGCAAAGAGACAGTTCTAACACCATGCAGTTGTTAGAAATAGTTGAAACATTGGATGAGGGGGAGTGCATGGTCAAGGCACTGACTAAACTGATTGGCACGGCTAATGGTGCTATTTCTCGTTTGAGAAATACACATTATCCAATGGTGTTGTCTGCAGAGGATCGTCTCGCGATTAAAAATCAAAAAATATGTTGGGTTTGTAAGGGGGAGTTTGCAGAGGTGGATAAGGGGACTAAAGGGAAACGTGGGGGGAGGGGGAAAGTCAGAGATCATAATCACTTGTGGCAGGAAATATCCTCGGGGGGTAGTAATTTTAGGGGGGTTGCGCATCAATCGTGTAATTTAAATGTTAGCCAGCAGTTTTTTATCCCTGTTTTTATTCATAATTCCAATTATGATTTGAAATTTATTTTACCGGCACTGGCACATATGCACAGGGAGGGAGGGGGAGTAGATTGTCCATGGGTAAATAGTTCATTTACCTACAACATAATTCCCAAATCAGCTGAGAAGTTGCTGCTTCTCGAGCTGAAATGGCAGGCAGTGGATAATGGGCGTATGTGCTGGAATAAAATCAGGTTTTTAGATTCCTTTAGTTTTTTCCCCAAGGCATTGAGTCAATTGATTCAAGTGCAAAAAAGCGACAATTTTGATAGCTTTCCCTTGCTTAAACAGCACTTTCCAGACAGTGAAATGTATGACCTGTTGACCTGCAAAGGTATATACGCATACGATTATTACTGCTCTGGCGCTCGCTTAAGTGAGGAGAAACTACCTCAAATTGAAGCTTTTTACAATTCACTGACCAACAGTGAATGCACAGCCGAGGAATATGAGTTTGCCAAGAAGGTGTGGTCCAAGGGGGGTTGTAAAAATGGGTGGGATTATTGTAGACTGTACTTGGCCAGTGACGTTCTAACTTTGTTGGATATAGTCTGTAAGAATACAGACCAGATCTATTCAGAGTTCGGGTTAGATATAGGTTATTATTTTTCCACACCCCATTTAGTAATGGATTTAATTTTAAAAATTAGCAGGGAGGAAATAGGCCTAATCACCGACGTAGATCAGCACCTTTTTGTAGAGCGTTCAATGCGGGGAGGGTACGTTTTTCATGGGGACCGCGTCTTATCAACCGATCCGAGCGGACAAAGCACCGGTGCAAAGTCAAATGCAGTGTTCTTGGACATGAACTCATTGTACCCCTCGGCAATGTCCCACTACACTTTGCCGTGTGGGAACTATCAATGGCTTGAGAATCCTTGTGAGTTCCCCGACATTACCACCGTCGAGGACAATGGGCCACAAGGATGGTTCTTTGAAGTTGATGGTCACATTCCGCTGGCGCTTCACGACTCAGTCAAAGATTTTGTCTTTCCCTGTATCAATCGGCCCGTGAGCAGGGACTCTCTGAGCCCCTACAATCGTTCATTGGTTGAGGATATGGGGATGCACTGGACTCCCTCTAAACAGAAACTGATTGCTGATTTGGACCCTAAGGAGAATATCGTTGTTCACCATGTGCTTTTGCACTGGATGGTGAGCAACGGCTTCAAGATCACCAAAATACACAGGGTCCTGCAGTTCAATGTTGAAGCCGTTGCTCACCATCCAGTGCAAAAGCACATGGTGAACAACGATATTCTCCTTAGGGTCCAAATCAGCAATCAGTTTCTGTTTAGAGGGAGTCCAGTGCATCCCCATATCCTCAACCAATGAACGATTGTAGGGGCTCAGAGAGTCCCTGCTCACGGGCCGATTGATACAGGGAAAGACAAAATCTTTGACTGAGTCGTGAAGCGCCAGCGGAATGTGACCATCAACTTCAAAGAACCATCCTTGTGGCCCATTGTCCTCGACGGTGGTAATGTCGGGGAACTCACAAGGATTCTCAAGCCATTGATAGTTCCCACACGGCAAAGAGTAGTGGGACATTGCCGAGGGGTACAATGAGTTCATGTCCAAGAACACTGCATTTGACTTTGCACCGGTGCTTTGTCCGCTCGGATCGGTTGATAAGACGCGGTCCCCATGAAAAACGTACCCTCCCCGCATTGAACGCTCTACAAAAAGGTGCTGATCTACGTCGGTGATTAGGCCTATTTCCTCCCTGCTAATTTTTAAAATTAAATCCATTACTAAATGGGGTGTGGAAAAATAATAACCTATATCTAACCCGAACTCTGAATAGATCTGGTCTGTATTCTTACAGACTATATCCAACAAAGTTAGAACGTCACTGGCCAAGTACAGTCTACAATAATCCCACCCATTTTTACAACCCCCCTTGGACCACACCTTCTTGGCAAACTCATATTCCTCGGCTGTGCATTCACTGTTGGTCAGTGAATTGTAAAAAGCTTCAATTTGAGGTAGTTTCTCCTCACTTAAGCGAGCGCCAGAGCAGTAATAATCGTATGCGTATATACCTTTGCAGGTCAACAGGTCATACATTTCACTGTCTGGAAAGTGCTGTTTAAGCAAGGGAAAGCTATCAAAATTGTCGCTTTTTTGCACTTGAATCAATTGACTCAATGCCTTGGGGAAAAAACTAAAGGAATCTAAAAACCTGATTTTATTCCAGCACATACGCTCATTATCCACTGCCTGCCATTTCAGCTCGAGAAGCAGCAACTTCTCAGCTGATTTGGGAATTATGTTGTAGGTAAATGAACTATTTACCCATGGACAATCTACTCCCCCTCCCTCCTTGTGCATATGTGCCAGTGCCGGTAAAATAAATTTCAAATCATAATTGGAATTATGAATAAAAACAGGGATAAAAAACTGCTGGCTAACATTTAAATTACACGATTGATGCGCAACCCCCCTAAAATTAATTCAATGCCGAAAATGTTGATGTGAGTGTCAAGCATGGATACTATGAACAATTTTATCCACAACAACCCCTCTCCGATAATATCCACTTTCAAATTTATTCCAATGAAGACTACTTTATGGATATGTCTTCAACATTTATAGATTTGCAAATGAAAGTCCGGAAATCCGATAATACAATGCCAATTCGGGCCGATGGAATATCCTATGAAAATTGTATACTACATAATTTATTTCGTCAAATTAGTGTCCACATCAATGGCACGCTGGTGAGCACAAGCAACAATCTCTCCAACTATACAAGCTATATGCAATTCATGCTGATGACACCCAAGTCATACAAGGAATTGAGAGGCGCCTCCAATGGATATGAATATATTACTAATACTGATAGTACAGATGCACTTAAAAATGCTACAACTAGTGAATTACATCTAGTTGGAAAAATATATCATGAAATATTTAATATACCCCAATGGCTGCCGCCCAATGTTAAAGTGGATATAAAATTGACGCTTGCACCCTCCAATTTCATATTGAGAAAGGAACTTGCTGCCAATCCTGATGTAAGTCTCTCCCTCACCTCGGCAATACTTCATGTACGCAAACAGCAGGTCATGAGTTCTGTTGCTTTGGCCGTGGAAAAACTGAGAGCCAATGGCAACAATATTAAACTACTTGTTCCTCATACAATCACCAATCAACGTCATATTGCAATGGGCTCACGCACCTTCACCGATTCATCCTTTATCAATGGCGAAATCCCTCGAAATTGGCTTTGGCATTTGTAAAAAGCGCCAGTGCAATAGGATCATGGACTGAATGCCCACATAAATTCGAGATGTTTGGACTTTCATCTCTTGTGTGCAAAGTAAACGGCATCCCACTCTACAATCTATCTTTTGATAAATCCTATAGAACATTGTACGAGTTGACCATGCAAACCCTAGATCACGATTCGCAACTATTTGAAAATGGTATAACCGAAGATATGTTTGCTAAAACACATGGTATCATTGTACTGGATTTGTCGGGTACACAGGATATGAGTATAGTACGTACGGGGAGTGTGCGTTTAGAGTGTACATTTGCCGACCCATTGGCTGAGAGTATTGCCCTAATCTCACTAAATCAATATGAAACCTATTGGGAAATCACTCCCGAAGGCAGTGTTCTACTAGACTTGGCGCCATGAACACCAGTCAAATAATCAATGTATTTAATATGGACCCCTACATGTCCCAGTACAAATCCTATTGTCTACCCTCAGACTATCTTGGAAAAATTCAAAGCGCGAACAATACCTTGATTATTGTTAATAGCAGTCCGTCGACTGTGCTGACGGGTCATTGGCTGTGCATCTTTCAAACAATGAAGACGATTGAATTTTTTGATCCTCTTGGTCTACCCTATACATTCTACACACCTCACATCAGCAACTATATTGAGAGCAGTGGGAAAACTATTATTCAAAATCGGAAGAGGGTACAGGATCTAACGACTAAAAGCTGTGGCTTCCATGCACTACTATATTTTGTGTTCCGATGTCGCGGCTATACTTACAAGCAGTTTCTCCACATTTATGTTGACAATCCACGTCTGAATGACTTTCTAGTGGAAAATATCCTCTCAGACCTATATAGTATTGATTTCAGTGCCCTAAGAGTAAAGTGCTTAAAAAATGTTTGTGAATTTGTTTATTAATAAAATGCATATATATATATACAACAATGTCTTTAAATCTTCACTTTAGATTTCTTCATCTTCGATGTATAGGCAACTGTCGTGAACCACTAATGCTGGTAAATCATTTGGATTCACTGTATATTGATCTTGATTGACTGCAAAGTCAGGGTCACATTTTCTACAGTACAATGTAACTTCACTCTTGTCATATCTCTTTGTATAGTCAATGATACTATTTGCATTCATATTATGAAATTCACGAGTTTCAATCTGTCTATTTGAAGCAATATCACATACAATGTTTTCAAATGGTGAATCACATTCCGTCACAGCCAAATAAAAATCACTTGGTTTATAGTCATAGTAGGTGGTGTCATCACAACGATGACGTAGAAACCAGATTGTCTTGTTACCCCAACAGTTGAATCGTAGACCAGATTCCTCTTCCCAGAATAATTTAAATCCACGACGATACCAATCTCGTAGAAATAAACTAAAATCACGTTTGGGATTCTTTCCAATCATAGCGGGGTAAGTATTCTCCCACTGATCACATTTATCATAGTGACAATTGGAGCACAGGTGCCCTCTAGGATGAGAGTCACACACCTCCTCAAGACATGAATTACATCCTTTAATTTGTACTGCATAGCCTCTATGTAATTTACAAGGATTACATAATTTACACTTTTCACTATAGTCATCAATAATTGTACAATTCTCACATTGATTCCAACTGCCAAGAGTGTACATGCACAATGGACATATATAGAACATTTTTCGGTTTCCGATGTCAACTCACTCACAGCTAAAACGAAACTGATCCTCTTCGTTCGATAAATTCAAGGTGGAGGGAAATGGTGGGAGAGAGGAGTAGCTCTGTAACGTTACCTCTTTCGAATGATGGGGGAGCCATCTACATTGAATCCATTGGCAATGTTTTCAAAAGTATATCCACAATATGATTCTGCCTTGTTCCAATTAATATATCAATAAATTGACTATAAGCATTTGAATCACATTTTAAAAGTTTCATACAATAGTCCAATGGGGGAGAATCACTCCTCATTATATTGTCAAGTGTTCCCTGACAAGAGAATATCCTGCGTTTAAGAGATAACTCGAGAAAATCATCATCCAAAATCAAATGTTTTTCCATAAACACTAGATTTGATCTAATTCTCTCTTTCTCAAATTTATTCATTTTTCAATCCTTTCACTCTGACTGCTGACTCTAGACTGACCCTGATTCGTTAGCCCCATACCCAGAAAAGAAAGGGAACATTTTCGATTTCGAAACAATTTTATTGAATAATTAGAACAACAACAACATCAATAATACAGAGCATGTACAATCAGCGATACTGTTTATTGTCTTCAATATGTTTCACCAATGCACTTAAAGCACATTGAAGTCTATTCACATGTGCTATATCAACTTTAGCGGCGAAACATAATTGATCCTCCATTTTAAATTTGCTCAAGGATATCACATATCTTGCATATACTGCATCCCATTCCAGACAAAGCCGCGATCCTTTCGTAATTTCCACCGCAATGTTTGGTGCTCTTGTACTATTATCATCAACTCCACTATCAACTTCTAATAGTGTAAACATTCCACTCATCGCCATCACACAAATATATATCCAAATGAGTAAAGTCAAAACTGTTCTTCTTCTTCTCACTCCTTGAATTCTATTCACAGACTAATAAAACTATAGCAAAAAACCCGTTCCTTATATTCCCACCGCCGCTAATATGTAAGCAGGCCTCTGATTGGCTGAGAAGGAGGATGTATCCGACTCGATGATTGGCTGAGAAGGAAACACGTGATCTAACTGTTTCCGGGAAAGTCATAACATTTGGCTCGAGCAACAACAACAAATACTATTTCCGGACACCATGACATTCACGATCGATTACGCAATCAAGTTCTCGGAAATTCACTTCCCCCTCGAGTCCTAGATCAATAACATTGTTCCCGTTAGAATTCAATGCGCATGTGCAACCTTCGTCCCGGTTAGGTTATTACACATAGAAACAACAAATAAATCGATCTTGGAAAAAGAGGTCATTGAGCGATTACGTAATCTTTCTCACAAATACTATTTCTGGACACCATGACATTCACGATCGATTACGCAATCAAGTTCTCGGAAATTCACTTCCCCCTCGAGTCCTAGATCAATAACATTGTTCCCGTTAGAATTCAATGCGCATGTGCAACCTTCGTCCCGGTTAGGCTATTACACATAGAAACAACAAATAAATCGAACAACACACATAACCATCCATGAAAACAGACATAAATGTGAGAAAGTCCCTGTTTTTCAAATTCTCACTGACAAAAACCATAAAACATCCATAATTTGATGTTGACATCCGAGAAAAACATCAAATAAATCGAACAACACACATATCCATCCATGAAAACAACCATAAATGTGACAAAATTCATGTTTTTCCAAGTGAGAAAATTCCTGTTTTTTCATTCTCACTGAGAAAACCATAAACCACGTGGTGTAGTCACGAGTCGGACCCCCATTTCTACTGAGGATGTGTCCTTGGGGGAAGGAATATTTCTATGAAGGGGGAGCCGGATTTCCCAGCATTATTTAAAAAACGAAATTAAATTAAAAAAAGAACAAGTTTTTTTTCAACTGAAAGTAAGGAGCAACTTTAAAACTTAAAACGAGCAGAAGTTATTACGTATATGAAGGGCTATCCCCCTAGTCAATACCTCTCTCTTTATGCTAAAGTTTTTTTTAGTAGTTTCAAAAGAGCTATCTAATTAAATGGCCTTTGTGATCCGGGGGTTTGTGATTCGAAGAAAATTCGAACTTTAGCGTAAAGAGTGAGGTATTGACTTGGGGGTGAACCCCCTATTACACGTAATAATTTCTGTTCGTTTTAAGTTTTAATGCTGCTCCTTACTTTCAGTTGAAAAAAAAATCTTTTTTTAATTAATTAGTGGTAAAATTGAACCCGGCCAGTATGTGTCTCTAAGCCACATATTTGACCTTAAAAAAAAAAAAACAGAATGGATTACGCGTTTAGCTAAGACTCCATGGTGGAGAATGTTTTAAAATAACTAGAAATATCAATTATACGCATAATATTTTTACACAGTATATATATATATATATATATATATATATATATATATATATATATATATATATATATATATATATATATATATATATATATATAATATATATATATATATATATATATATATATATATATATATATATATATATATTTATATATATTATGGATGTCAATTAAGGAAAATGATATTAACTTAAGGCAAAATGAAACAGAAAGCACGAAGCTCAGTATGTTAGCTACATAATGCTTAGATTAAAGTGGAGTCTTTTCCAAAGATATCAACTTCTGACAAACAAAAATGACCACCCGACGTCACTATGTGAGTGCCAGCTGGCACGTCTGATATATATATATTGTATATATATATACATATATATATATATATATATATATATATATATATATATATATATAATATATATATATATATATATATATATATATATATATATATATATATATATATATATATATATATATATATATATATATATATATATACATATATATATATATATATATATATATATATATATATATATATATATATATAATATATATATATATATATATATATATATATATATATATATATATATATATATATATATCTATATATATATATATATATATATATATATATATATATTATATATATATATAATATATATATATATATATATATATATATATATATATATATATATATATATATATATATATATCTTATCTAAAACGATAAGAAAATCTTAAAAAAAATAAGAAAAAAAAGATGATAAAAAGATAAGAAAATCTTATCTAAAAACAGCAAAAAAAATCTGTAAACTTACAATTCAGCTGTAAAAACAATCTGTCGGCAGTCAATTTCAAAATCCAACTGACGGCTGAAGCTGTATAGTAGTGAATGCGTTCTATAATTCTATTCAACTTGAAAATAAAATTCTTCACTACGAATGATATAAGAAATAGCGATTGGGAAACTGCATTCGAAATTTTTAAACTCATTTCATAAAGACGATACTTTTTTTTGTCAACATACGAAGAACTGTGTATATTGCAAAATTTGTAATTGCATATTGCATCTGTCTGGTTTTTATGCAAAGTAACAAAAGAGACGAAAATTAATGAACAAGAGAGTAGTGAAGAATTATGGTATGCAAAGTAATATTTGGCAAGGAAAGTCACTGGTGATAAATCGCTAGGGGTGGCACCGTGATTGCGTGATTTTCGGGGATTCGGGGAACCAAATTTATTTTCGGGGTGACGCATAGATTTTCGGGGAAATACCCGAAAATTCGGGGATAGTGCAAGCCCTGCTTGATTTCTAATCAGGAAAATCGAAATACTAAACCACACGAGAAAGAAAAGCTCCAACTTTGCGGTTGACGCAATAAAGAATTGCCGCAAAATTAATTTAAAGTCGACCGAACGCCACCACCTCTGCCGGCGGCAGAGTGCCTGCAGTGAGCCGGTGGCGTCACGACGCTTTGAGGATGTTCGACCGGGCGTCTCGTCGGCGGCTTTCGGTCGTTCCGCCTGCGCAGCGCCGGGGTCTAAAGTTTATGTTATTTATGCCTTTCATTATGTTATTTTACCGTGCTCATGGCAGTATATTTGGCTTTAAAATACACTTATTTGTCTATCTATCTAATATGCAGAATAATTGTACCAAACATATTTTGCATGCAGACCCGCTATACTCCCCCCCCCTCTAATGTGCAAATCTGTAGCCCAAATTTATTTTTAAAGTAACGAAGAAACTCACGAAACAAAAACAAGTGTTCTCGAATTATACACAGCGTAAACTTGAGTGTGTGGCGCATAATACACATTTACCAAAATTCCTTTCCCCTACGGAAATTAAAAAAATAAAACTCAAACAAAATTTTCAAATTTTGAAGGCCTTATTTTTCACGGGGGGGGGGGTGTTTTCCGGGGCGGGGGGGAAGTATTATCCGCTTTTTTCCGCGGGCTATTTTCTACGGGGGGATATTTTTCGGGGGGGAGTAATTGCCGGGGGAAGGTAAGCGTTGCCATCTTTTCGTACAGCCTACAGTTTGAAATATGGTCAGTCAGCCGGGTACCCAGAACAATCCGTAGGCAATTTCTCTGGAAAACAGCTAGCAAGTCTTCATTGGCTTTTCGGAGCACCCATACTTTAGAGGCATATTTGACCACTGTCATCACTGTAGCTTCTAATATTCTAATCTTTGTTTGCAGAATTATCTTCCTATTCTTCCAAACTTTTTTTTTTACTGTGAAAAAACACCATGAGTTTCGGCTATTCTACTTTTAACATCTTCACTGCTCTCACCATCTCATGGCCGTAGGCAGCATATTGTCTAGGGGGGGGCAGTCGATAGTGTGATGGAGGGCCTTTTATCAACTGCTTTTCCAACCATCTCCTTCTTCAGCCATATCTAATGTAAATTTGAAGGTATAGGGGGGGCAGCTGCCCCCCCTTTGCCCCCCCCCCCTACACCCTTGCACCATCTCTACTAATAATACTACCAAGGTAAGGGAAGCTGCCCACCTGATCAATCTTTTCATTACCCTACGTCACCTTTTCATCTTCACTTATTCCTAGCCTTAGTGACTTAGTCTTCCTAACATTAATTTTCAAACCTATTCTAGTACCCCGAACTCGCAAAACTGCTATACAAGGTATGCCATACATACCTTGTCTGATATGCCGTAAAAGGATAAGACCTTTGATAAAGGTTTTCTATCAACAGATTCGAACGTTTGTGAAGTTGCCCACCTGATCAATGTTTTCATTACCCAACGTCACTTTTTTATCTTCAGTTTTTGTCACCTTTTCGTCATCTTTTCATCTTAAGTGAAGCTGCCCACCTGATCAATGTTTTCATTACCCAACGTCTCCTTTTTCATCTTCACTTATTCCTAGCCTTAGGTTCTTAACATTCCTAGCATTATTTTCCTTAACTTTAATTTTCAAACGTATCTTAGCACCCTGAACTCTCAAAACCTCTAAAAGTTCATTCATTTTGCTCACACTTTCATCTAGGATACTTTAATCATCAGCATAATCTAAGTCAAGGAGAGTTTTTCCTCACCCTTTGATTCCGTGGTCTTCCATTGCCTTTCATGTGCTACTTAAGACAAAGTCAATCAAAATGATCCACATAAAGGAGGATAGAACACAACCCTGTGTAACTCCTGATTTAATACAAAACCAGCTGCTCTGCCCATCTCTATTGAACTCTTTCCTTATCACTAATTATGGCCCCATTCATATCTTTAACTGGGAAAAGTCCGGATTGACTAATCTGTCTGAATTTATTAATATTTCAGTACAATATTTTGCCATTATGCCGTCTAACTGCATCTTCCAGATCCTCAGTAATTTTATCCATGGCCTCTACTTCACATCTCCTTAGTTCATATTTTAATGCTTTCTCCACTTTCTTTACATTCCTTTTGTTTTCATATGATTTATAATTCAGATAATTTGTACAAACCCCTTCTCCGCTCTATTAAACATAAAGCTTTTTCACTAATATTCCTATCTGCAGTCCTAACTTTCTTCCCTAAAAGCCAGTCTCTATTTGAGAGATTCTGCCATTCTGCCATCTTGCAGAAGAGGTTTTACCCTTAGACTGTACCTCCAATGGAGGTACCCTAAATATCTGTAGGGCGCTCCCCTATCGCTACCTGGGGACACGCTTAGTGGCCTGGGAGAGGCCCCTTAAAGCTGGCAAATGGTAAGCACGTTTTCTTATAATTACAATTTCGCTATCCCAAACAATAATCAAATATTAATGTTGCTATCTATTTTATGGCAAATTTTTTTTTTTTTTTAGCTAAAATAGTTCCGCAAAGAAAACCAAAAAGGCAAAAAAGGAAACAACAAACTTAAAAGAGCATTTATGTAGCTTTCACATGAAGTATGTTATTTCCTTTACTTTGCTAAAAAAAATTAACTTAAAATAATGAAATTAGGAATAATAACAGATAAACAGTAAAAGAAAAAAAACACCAGATCTAACCTCCGTCCCTCATCAACACTCAAATCCTCCTCAGCTCTCCCTGCATTCCCAACCCTACTTGCCCCCCCTGTCTATCTTTTTCTCCCCGGTCCACCCTACCAACCATAATATTACAACAACGTCTGGTGTTTGGATAAATCATAGGCAGTAATAACCTTTTTATAACGACAAATCAAACGCAAAGTAGTTTCCCAAGCACAGAGCCGTTCCTAGGGTAAAACTAAATGCAGCCCCCTCCCGTCCAAAATAAAAGTAAAACAAAAACCGAATCAAAGTGCAAAGTAGGACCAAAATGAGCAACCTCCAGTCACGGCGCTTATGTGCACTGAGAGCACATATAACTATATTCAAATATCAGCAGTCACAGAACTGCCGGTCCTCGAAATTTTTCCCAAGAGCATTCAAGAGCATGGGATCTAGAAAAGATTATGTATATTAAGCATTAACATCTGACTTCTACTAATAACAGCTTACTGCAGCACCAAGCCGCCCGAGGCCAACTCAGATGTGTATGCTCCTCCTCCATCCCCAATCCATTCAAAGCTTCCTTCTTTGCACCCTCCCAAAAAGTTCTAATTTCCCAAATCCTTTCTTATGACGTCTTACCACCTATTTCGGGGACAACCTGCTTTTCGTTCGGCTCTAGATGGATGGCCAAAAAAGACAATCTAATCCGTCACAGTTCAAAGAGAGAACACGTAAGAGGATTATAAATTGAAATCTAGTTGGCTTTGAACTTGACCTAGTTTTCGATATCAGTTAATTAAGAGCTTCTACTTGCCAATTGACCATGTTTGACTGGTTTGCTGGCGTGCTGACTACAAGCCTAAGGAATATTTCCAATTGAAGTTAAATTACAGCTGCATTTTTTTTTTGGAAAAGTGGGGGGTTCAATATTGCCCCCCTTGCGTGTAAGTCTTCGTTTTATGTTTTTCTAAGCTAGATTTTCTCCTGAGCAGCTATTATAGCAAAATTAATCAACAATGGCGGTAACCCAATCATCGTTTGAAAAAGCAATTAAGGACTTGAAGGAACGCCTGATTTCAATTTCTAATGATCAATCTTCGATCAAAGCGCACCAGGCTTGAGTGTCTTCCAAGCTCGATACAGTTATGTCCGACATACAGTCACTCAGACAAAGCTTAGCAGATAAAGATGCTGAAATAGTTGAACTACGATCTTCGATTGAAAGCCATCTAGCTGAGCGTGTGAAACTCGAAAAAAGGTTGCTTGATCTAGAAGTTAAAGATCGTCAGCTGAATTTAATTATTCACGGCCTGCCAAAAGAGAAATCAGGCCAATCTCTTACCGAAAATATTGAGACTTTATTCAAAGAGAAATTAGAGATTGAAAAAGACATTTCTCTTAAAAAAGTGTACCGCATAAAGAGTGTTAGCCCCATTACAGTTAGAAACAACAAACAAGCTCGAGTATCGCCTGTTCTTATTTCTTGTGCGAATAATTTGGACTTGCAAATGCTATTGGGCAATGTAGGCAAACTTAAAGGAAGCGGTATGAGAATATGTACTGATTTGCCTCCTTCACTAAATGCCCTACGTAATGATCTTTTGGCCAAGGCACGTGATCTTAAAACTCAGCAAATATTCAAGTTCACGCGAGTGAAACAATCCGGGGCCAGACTATTGCTGCAAACTAGAAACGATATTACTGGCCCATGGGTAACACATGACGAATGCTAATATTGGTTGTATATATATCTATATAATGATTTGTCAGATTGATTATGTTTTTGTTTTTTTTTTATTATTCAGTATATAGTCTATGCTGCTTAGGAATGTGAAGATCGATAAGTATCCTCCTACTCAAAAAAAGTGTATTTATCTCGTTCACTATGTTCTTCTTTATTTTTGATTCCTTTCTTTTTGTTCTTTTCGTTCCTATGTGCTTTCTTTTTTTCCGTATTTTTCACTTATTTCCCAATCCCTGCTCATCTATCTCTGAGCTCATAGGCCTAAATCCATTAAAATTGGTTCAGTTTTCTTGCCGTATATCTTTTGTTGCAGAAATTCTACAGGAACGTACTGCCGTTGAATTTTTTCCACTGCGTCGCCCCGGCCCACCGCCAAGTGGAGAATACGGGTGAGTTATTTTTTCTTCTAATTTCAATAGTGGTGGCTGTGGTGGAACTCGCGATAGATTGAGTGAGTTGGAGGAAAGACCCTTGAATTTATCACAGATTCTTTCATGCATTGATAGAGAGGATGAAAACACATATGATTATTTTATTAATAATTTACCCATGAACTAATACCTTTCTCTAGGAATGATTATGAGTAAACCAACAAAGAAGTGTCTGAGAACAGCATTTCTAAATTGTTGTGGACTTATGAGTAGTTTAGAAAATATTTCACTATTGCTTCCCGACCATAAGATTGATGTTTTTGGTGCATGTGAAACATTTTTAAATGAGCAATCTTCTGATCTAGCTCATATAAATGGGTATAAGTCGTTATTTAAACATAGAATAGGTAGACAGAGAGGAGGGTTGGCCTTTTTTGTAAATGATAGTATACCTGTAAGAGAAGTGAATGATTATGATTACCTTTATGAAGAAATGGCATTTGAATTTTTTGCTATTGAGCTAGATTTAAGTCCTTCGAAAGTATTATGTTGCGTCCTATATAGGCCGCCGAGTTCGGCTGCTAAACAATTTGTAGAAAAGTTCGATGAACTTAGCTCGCTGATGACCCAAAGAAAGTGTAAGTTAATGATGTTGGGTGATTTTAATATTGATATTAGTAATGTACATAGGGATGTGAATTCAATGCTTTCGAGTAATGTTGCCGTTGACTTTGTAACGATTTGTATGTCCACGGGTTTGCTTCCAACATGCCGGATCCTGACGAGAATAACGGAGTCGTCAGCGTCGTTAATTGACAATATTTTCACAAATTTAGAGACACTGGGCTGTAACGTTATAGTTATAGTTAAGCAGGCAAGCTAGGCGTTATATTAAACCAAGGAAACCATGGATTACAGCTGGTGTTCTGTCCTCTATCCATACCAAAAATAACCTCTTCAGGAAATTCATGGCAGATCCTACACATGAAAATCAGGCCAAATTTCGGCAGTACAGAAATTGTCTGACAAAGTTACTGCGACAAGCGAAGCAGTCATACTATCTTCATGAATTTCAAAATGCTGAAGAGTCCCCAAAAAAGACTTTGTTGGTTATTAATGAAAGCCTTGGGAAAAAGAAAATGAAAAACCTTCCGGAAGAGATATTATCACCAAAAGACAAGAAAATTGTTAAAGGAAAGCGAAATTTTGTTGGTGTCCTAAATGAGCACTTCGCAAATATTGGTCACGTAACATCACTTGAGGCACCAACTCGAAGTTTACCCTATTCAGCATATTCTGCTTACATGCCGCCTCCATCGGATTGCTCTCTTTTCCTAACGCCGGTCTCAGCAGACGAATTACTGCAAGTTATATACCAACTGACGAATGGGTTGTCTGAAGGTACGGATGGCTCGTCGACAAGCCTATTAAAACGGATAATGCCTGATGTTACAGAATTTTTAGTTCACGTTATCAACTTATGTTTTTCAAGTGGACGTTTCCCAGCTTGCTTAAAGTCTGCACGTGTTTTAGCCCTGCATAAGGGTGATGACGTGAAAGATCCAACAAACTACAGGCCAATCTCGATCCTATCTTCATTCGCAAAAGTAATTGAACGATGTCTTTACAACCGTATAGTGAAGTTTTTTGATAAGAGGGGATGTTTTAATGACCTTCAGTTTGGGTTTAGGAAGGGTCATAGCTCTGAACATGCGATTCTGACACTCACACAGTTTATACACGACACTTTGGATAAAAAAGGAATTCCAGCTACTATAATTATAGATATAAAAAAAAGCGTTTGATACTATTTGTCATACAATTTTGCTTCGTAAACTGGAAAATTATGGTATACGTGGACCTACAAATTCTCTGATTGACTCATATTTAACTGGGCGCAGTCAGTTTGTAGATGGTGGAAATGCTACCTCTTCACTACCTGGTATCACTGGTCAAGTCGGCGTTCCTCAAGGGTCCATACTTGGACCTCTACTCTTTCTTATTTATGTTAACGACATCAACAGGGCGCTGGATGATCTCGGGCTAAATGTCCTATTTGCTGATGATACGGCCTGCACAGTGAGCGGTACTGATGAAAGGTCGCTTAAGAAGAATTTGTTGGCAGCTTTTGAGAGGATAGAAACTTGGTTTAGTGCAAATAAATTATCTGTTAATATGCCAAAAACCAAGTTCATGATTTTCTCTCGTACTGACCAGTCATTAGCTGAACTTAGTAGACTACCCATTGATGAATATACTTATTTAGTGCATGTATCTACTATGAGATATTTAGGTGTGCTAATGGATCAGAATATGAGTTGGAAGGAACACATTGCTAAATTGCGGATGAAGTTGGGAAGGAATGTTGGAATATTGCGGCATTTGAAATTTATTCTACCTTTTCATGCGATGAGATCGGTATATTTTGCCCTAGTCCATTCTTATCTGAGTTATTGTCCCCTGATTTTTCTGAATACATTTAAAACTCATATAAAACCACTTCAAAGGCAGCAAAATAAAGCACTGCGTATTCTGAAAACTTTCATTCCCTCCCCAATATCCCTACCATCGAAATCGCCAAATAAAAGTATATATTCTTTCCTTAATATATTACCAGTGGAATTATTATTATCTTTTCATGGATTGATGTTTTGTGTTAAGTATTTTGCTAAAATTCTACCGAAAATTTTCTATGCTATGGATCTATTTAACCAATGTGAGCACGATTATGGAACGAGGGGATCTTCTAAGTATGATGAACCCCGAGCTTGCACTGAGAGATCGAGGTTCTCACTCAGGTACTGCACAACCAAACTTTGGAATGTGCATGGGTCGGGTCTTAATATTAGTCTTTCTGTTGGCACACTGCGGGTTCATTTAAAAAATCTTTTACTAACCCTTTGATCATTTTATTTAATTTCATTTTATTTAATTTTTTTTAAGTCAGTTATGGTCTTCCCGCTGGCACATTTTATTGGTAGGGTTTCCCCACGGCTTCACTTCACTATTTTTGGTGTTTTGTTTTAGTTTGTTCTCCATTTGGCTGCTGGCTTGGGGTGATGCTTGGTAAGTCTTACATTTTCTTTTTTTTTTTATCTATTTACAAAAGAGTGTGATTATGTACAAATGCAGTTATATATTATGTTTTTGTTGTTTTTATTTGTTATCGGTTGCCTGGTAATACGAAATAGACTGTCAGCCGGGCATACCCATATTGTAGTTGTATTTAGTTTATAAATAAAAGAACCTGAACCTGAACCTGAACATCCACAAAACGTGTCTTAGCCATCTTAGCTTTTCTCACATTATAGCCCTAGGAATCGGGATAAAGCAGCATTTTCGTTCTGGTTACTGTTTTAAATATAGTCAATCACATGGGTACCCAAACAATCCGTAGACATTTTCTATGAAAAGCAAGTATCTTGCTCCATCTTCTGAAGCACCCACGCTTCAGATCCATACTTGGCTGCAAGTATATATAATTATTATTATTTATTGTCTTGACTTTTTTTTTTAATCTTAGGAGTTTTTGCAAGTGAATCTTTGAACAACATTTAATCCTCAGTGGAATTCCTGATCCAAAGTAAAGACCAGACTTCATTGATTTTCTATGAAATTCATTTGACTTACACGCACGCACAGAAATAGAAAACCATAATCATATAATATCCAATTAATTTTTTTGTAAAACTTAGATAACCCAAGATTTTGGGGCACCCAGCCCAAAAAATTTCCCTATTTTTGATTTGATATCATCCTTGTGAAATTTAGGAGTTTATGAATAACTTCTATCATTTTTGAAGAGTGAACCCTCCAATCTGCCATCTTGCAGAAGAGGTTAGCAGAACTAGCTAGGAAGGGGTTTTGCAGCCTGAAAACGCCCGTCAAAACAGACCAAGCCCAGAAGAACTATCCATTATTCAGAATCCCGTACGAATTCTGTGTCGTTTACTAGGCTATAATTTCCTGGAGAGACGTCACTCCTCAAGTGGGAAAAAATCCCCAGTCTTCTAGGTACCCCGAAAGGGTCAATGCAGCCCTTTGCAGAGGCCGTTGTCCATAGATCCGGATCTTACGCCCTGCCACCGTTTTCCTCCTATAGAGGATCCTCCCGTGATGATGTTCTGCGTCACAATGCAATTTAAGCCATTACTGGAAGAAGTTTCTTAGCTCACGGGACGTGTGGACACGCCGGTGGGCCCTGTTGAGTGTACGTTTGAGGGGCCTTCTTCCTCCTCCACCTGTATTAATTGGCCCTGGGTGAGGGTGCCCCAGTTTCTATTATGGACCCCCAGGGACAAGCCCCCCCCCCCTTAGACTGTACCTCCAATGGAGGTACCCTAAATATCTGTAGGGCACTCCCCTATCACCACCTGGGGACACGCTTAGTGGCCTGGGGGAGGCCCCTTAAAGCTGACAAATGGTACGCACATTTTCTTTTCACAAATGAAGCATTTCAAAGAAAAGAAAATAAAATAATGAAATTAGGAACAATAACAGATAAACAGTAAAAGGAAAAAAAAACCACCAGATCTAACCTCCGTCCCTCATCAACACTCAAATCCTCCTCAGCCCTCCCTGAATTCCCAACCCTACTTGCCCCCCTTGCTATCTTTTCTCTCCAGCTAACCCTACCAACCATAATATCACAACAACATCTGGTGTTGGGATAAATCATAGGCAGTAATAACCTTTTTATAACGACAAATCAAACGAGCCGTTCCTAGGGTAAAACTAAATGCAGCCCCCTCCCGTCCAAAATAAAAGTAAAACAAAAACCGAATCAAAGTGCAAAGTAGGACCAAAATGAGCAACCTCCAGTCACGGCGCTTATGTGCACTGAGAGCACATATAACTATATTCAAATATCAGCAGTCACAGAACTGCCGGTCCTCGGGATTTTTCCCAAGGTATATAGAGCATTCAAGAGCATGGGATCTAGAAAAGATTATGTATATTAAACCTCTGACTATTACTAATAACAGCTTACTGCAGCACCAAGCCGCCTGAGGCCAACTCAGATGTGTATGCTCCTCCTCCATCCCCAATCCATTCAAAGCTTCCTTCTTTGCACCCTCCCAAAAAGTTCTAATTTCCTAAATCCTTTCTTATGACGTCTTACCACCTATTTCGGGGACAACCTGCTTTTCGTTTGGCTCTAGATGGATGGCCAAAAAAGACAATCTAATCCGTCATCCATACAACGAGTCTTAGCAATCTCAGCTTTTCTCACATGATAGCCCTAGGAATCGGGATAAATCAACATTTTCGTTCTGGTTACTGTTTTAAATATAGTCAATCACGTGGGTACCCAAACAATCCGTAGACATTTTCTATGAAAAGCACGTATCTTGCTCCATCTTCTGAAGCACCCACGCTTCAGATCCATACTTGGCTGTAAGTATATATAATTATTATTATTTATTGTCTTGACTTTTTTTTCTTGAATCTTAGGAGTTTTTGCAAGTGATTCTTTGAACAACATTTAATCCTCAGGGGATGTCCTGATCCAAAGTGAAGACCAGACTTCATTGATTTTCTATGCAAATTCATTTGACTTACACGCACGAACAGAAATATAAAACCATAATCATATAATATCCAAGTAACTTTTTTTGTAAAACTTAGATAACCCAAGATTTTGGGGCACCCAGCCCAAAAAATCTCCCTATTTTTGATCTGATATCAACCTTGTGAAGTTTAGGAGTTTATGAATAACTTCTATCATTTTTGAAGAGTGAACCCTCCAATTTGGTGCAAAATCAAACCCCTTGCCAAGAAACTGGAAAGCAGAGACAAAATTATGCCCAAGTTACAACTGATGACAAAACGTCAAGGCTCTTGAATGATTCACGTTCTTTGTTAACTTTGACGTGAGACCTGGGCTACAGAAACGGACAATTGAAATGGGGAAAATTTGCTCTGATATCAACGCTAAATTGTCCTAAAGCACATTTTACTAATACGTTGCCTTGTATCTTTTCTTATACTCAGTTGCACATATAGAAAAAACTGTTGTTCCAAGCTTCCGCCTTTTCTGAAATAGTTTAAAAAAAATGACCAAACACCGTATTGGTTATATAGTCGGGGAGCCAAAGTTGAAAAAGTCGTCAAATAACGATTTGTAAAAAACATTTTGGTACATCAGTTCTGACTTTTGGAAACGATGTTTTTGAACATGCTGATTCCATTTATTTCGGGAATTGCGACCACCAATGTGCGCTTCATAGTTTAATATGAGGTCAAAGTTTCGACTCAATCATCTATGGTAAACAATTTAAAACTTAACTTGTTCAGTGTTAAGTAGATGACACTGCATCATTCTCGTGGCTTTGTTATGGTTATCTTTACTGCCATCTGCCATGCTGGTGCAAATTGATGGTTAAAAAGCTAATTAACTCTATTATCTGATCCTCAAAGGTTTGTTTTTACCAGTATTTCACTTTTTATTGTTTCGCCTCGTCTTTCAGGAATCCTTGGTATATAAATTTATAATGCATAGGCTAGAAGTCTTACCAGTTTTGGGGTCAAAGGATAGTTAGAGGCTTACTTAAGCGGTTTAAAAGTAGGGTAAAGATGCAGATTAGTTCCCCCTGATAAAAGCAACTTGTTTCTTACTATTATTCAGTAAATTATAGGGGTGTCCACGGGAAGGGTTTTACGAGGTGCTTGGCTCTTTTGTGAGCTAGCCTAGGTGGTACAGGTTTTTTTCAAGCATATTCAAGCAAAGGTGGTACACTGACAATACTTGGCTGTCTTCTCTTTCCTTTTTTGTGTGTCAAGAATCTAACTATTTACCATTGCTCTTCAAGTCACTAACTTTATAGCGCATCCAGACTATCCGCTTTCTGGAAAAATGGGATGGAAATCCGGAAAAAGGAATAGCCCTCCAGACTTGGCGGTTTTTAAAAAAATATCGGTACAAGTTTATCAGCCATCCTTATCAAATCTGTTTTTCTGAGCCAAAACCTATAGAAAACAATTTTAGAGCCTCAGTTAGACAATTTACCTTTTTTCTATTTTAAACCACATCAGACAACTATTTTTCTTTATCACTTATCATGTTTAACCGTCTCCTTCTTCTGTCATTTTTTCCAGAAAAGCTGTCCACACTACAGTCTCCCGTCCCATTTTTCCATTTTCGGACCCTCTGATCCTTCCTGCCCAGAAAACGGAAAAAGGGGATGGAAGACCTGTCCACATTTCCAGATTTCCGTCCCATTTTTCAAGAAAGCGGATAGTCTGGACGTGCTATTAGGTGGCACAAAAAAATTTTAGGCTAGGTGGAAGAAGGTTTGGTGGTACCTTCTTTTTGGCCAATACTATGCTGCAATGCCCAATACTATGCCACAAAGTTGTAAAATTGTTCAATGGAGCATTATTATTATTATTTAGGGCGGACTCAAATGGGTTGAGACTCAGGCCTCCAAGGCCCATTGCCTCTACAATGGAGCATTAAGAATTGTCATTTTCCATCTTTTGAGGGACCAAGACTGAATATGAGTATGCTTTACAGAGGCGAAAAAATTGAAATTTAGCACTAAGAAGTGTCTTTTTTCTTCCATTTTGGACTTCTTATCACTGCTGGAGGGGGGGGGGGCTTTAATTACTTTCTGGTTTGAAGATTTTTTTTCACCAGGTCCTTCCACTGCTTATAGCGTCCTATTATAGACTATAATAGTCTGTAGATACTGGAAAATGGATCGGTTATATATCATGAAGAAAATCTTGAATTTTTTTTTCTAAGGTTACCATTAGTACCGTACTAAATTTCTTCTCTATTTGGCAGGATAGCATGGAATCATTTGCCAGAAAAAAATTAGATGCTCTATATAGCCCCCCCCCCCAAAAAAAAAAAAAAAATATGCAAAATCTGACAAACCGATGGAAAAGGACAGCTTCCCACTGTTAGTGATATAAAACGTGTCCGAGAACTTCTATTGACCAGATGCAAGTGCAATGCTAAGTACCATGCTCTAAGAAAGGACTGTCAGCAACCAAACTTCTTACAAAAAAGGCTTGCTTGGCATAGAACGTACTTTTGCTAACCCTGTAGAAGAACTAGAAGCAGTTAAAAAAGTTCTGCTGAATGTTGGTAAAAATCCAGGATCACCAACTGACATGCTAAAAAAAAAAAAATACTTCAGCATGAACTCCTCCAGTATTCCCCGGCATTGTTCGAAGCGCAATCCGAGGGATTCCGATTAAGAACAGGAAAGAAATCTGATCTGATAAACTTTATATAAGGGTTGTCTTGCCTAGATTCTAAGGCCTGCTCTTTGCCAGTGTTTGATGTCAATTCGAGGCTATCTCTCATTCTGGACTTTATACCGCTCTTAAGGACTATGACTCCGTCAAGGGATGAGACATTGTCTGATTTTTCAAGAAGGTTGATGTGCAAGGTTTTTACTCAGCTCCCAGAAAATCTATGCCAACTGCATGTGGTTTCTGACCGGTATGATGGAATTTATGGAATCAAGGACCCAACCGGCTCACCAGTGTGCTTAAAAGACAGTAGTGGCTGCCATAGACGAAGAGGTGAGCTGAGTTTGAAGTTCAGTACCATAAATAGTGACAGCATCAAACTCGGTGATTCCTGGCAATCAATTCTTAGAAGTTCTTCCTGCAAAGCTAACTTGGTGGCTTTTATTTATGAGTTTTGGAGCAATGTTGGAAGTAAAAGTAAGAACTTTGATATTATACTTGCTGGATGTTTCCCTGATCGTCGACATGTTGGGATATTGCCCCCCAACAGAAAAGGATCCCTGGAACCTTTGCCTCCTCTTAGTCTTGAGCTTGCAAGCACACATGATGAAGCAGACATGCCTGGAGCAGTCCATGTTGCTTCCAGCTTTAGGAATGGAAGTTCTTCTGTTATTGTTTGGGCCAATGACACAAATATTCTGGTGATATTTTTGCAACACTCCTCTACGCTGTTAGCTACGAAAGAGAACAAAAAGGAGCTATTCCTCCAATTTCCTGACAGAATTTTCCCTGTGCACGAGCTAGCTATTTCTATTCCACGGGACTTTATTGACAGCATTGGACTTCTACACTGCCTTAGTGGCACTGACACGACGAGCTTTGCATATTCTGTGGGGAAGAAGACATTTATGAAAGCAGCTTTGGAATTTAATCTTATAATGAAGCTGTAGTGCTTGGAGCAGGATTTTTTTTTTTTTTTTTTTTTTTTTTGGTGTTTAACGATCGCCTAATGTTTTGGCTAATGTTTTGGAATTAACGATCGCCTAATGTTTTGGCTAGGTATAAAAGAGACAACTACAATATTCTAGTAGAAAGCTGGACTTAGTCTGAGTGAAATAGAAAAATCAACGAACTTAGTTGCAAAAAACCACCAAGCGCACCTTTGGCGCTTATATTCCCGAGATATTCATAATCAGCATGGTCGATTTAGTCTAAAACCTCTCTCAAATCACTTGTCCCCTCAGATTGCTATTTTGTCAGATTTTCAACTTTGGCTCCCCGACTAATAACTAGATTGTTATACCTAAAAAATTGCAAAAGTCTGTATCCATTGCTGTTTTCTTTTCCTACACTAAAAAAGTTTTGCATACCCCAAAAGGTACGCGTACCACTGACAGTTTGAGAACCACTGCTATAGACTAATAATGTTCAGACCAGGGATTGAAGTTTTGAAAGTGTTACCGATGTAGAATCCAATTGAATCTGAAAACGATCTGTGGGTAAGCACTTGGACGAATAATGCCTTATTCAGTGGTACCAATTCATGGAAACGTAGGGAGGGGGTGGGGGGCAAAGACTTTTTCCGAGACAAGGATATCTTTATTATCTGGGGGGGGGGTCTTTTTGTTTGTATGTAATGAATTTCCGAAAAGGCGTTTTTCGAAAGCTGGGGGGGGGTCATGAATATGTGTTTTTGTTTTTGTTAGTGTTTTACTGGTGATGAGCGTATCAATAGCCCTGGAAAATGAGCTCATTCAGGGAGAGATTGAAAGCTCCAGTGCCCTTTTTAAGTTCCATTGCCCTGGAAAATGAGCTCATTCAGGGAGAAATTGAAAATTCCAGTGCTCTTTTTAAGTAGCCAAAAAAATTGTGATAAGGGAAAATGGTGTTTTTTGCGCTATTTAGTTGCGTCAAATACGATTTGACCCAAAGAGGACCATGTTGCTATAGATTGAAAATTATGATGTAACCAATCAATTTAAAAGTACTGAAAGTCTATATTTTGAGCATCCCAGTTGCAGATGAAGTAATTCCACAAGATTGCATATTTGTTATTAAATTGCCTCATAGTTCGTACAGCTTAAATATTTAATATAGACATTTATCTCAAACATTCACTTAACTAATTTTATTTTCTTGATGATTCATGAAATCTTGTGTTTTTTGCCAGAAGAAGGATCACAAGGGTTCGTTGGAGAGCTAATTTATCCTGTAGGGCTTTCTTTAGGAGGTATTTTTTATTGGTAGGGGGAATGCTCCATGCATGGAGTATTTTAAGGCCTTGTTTCCAAAACCGTCGGAAATTAAGTTTAAAAAACAAATTTGTTTAAAGTGAAAGTTAGGAGCCACATTAAAACTTAAAATGAACAAACATTGTTCCATATATAAAAAGTTCCGCCCCATCTTCTGCCCTCTGCTCGTTACACTAATCTGTTTTGATGCTGTAGAAAACCTAATTTCTATTCACCGGCATTGTTTCAGCAGTTGTTCTTAAAGAATTGGGACAAAATGTGAAAATTTTGTTTACGTAGTGAGTATAAGTGTGACAGAATAAATGACGAACAACCAACAATCATCCATAACATCCTGGAAAGATCCAAGATCCATCCTATTGAAAGATCCAAGATCTATGGAAAGATCAAAAGGTCCATCCTCTAATCCAAGAAGATCAATGATGTAGTTAATTGATGATTTAACAAATAAAGAATTTAAAAGGTAAGACAGAACTTGTTGGCAACGTAATATTTTTTTGCTTTGTCAATATAACTTCAGCTCTCCTCCCCCCCCCTCCGTCACAGAATCGGCTGCCTCCCTAAACAAGAGGCTGCCTACACTCATGAGTTGATCAATCATTAATTTTACACTTCATAGTTGAACATTGTTCAAATCAACAGATTACGAGCCGGATACATTATCATTAGTACTGTGCGACTATGTATAACAAGAGATCCACAATTGTAACTATAATATGGCATGGGCAAGAGATCCTTAATATGATTTTTTTTTTGTGGTTTTCATGCAAAGTCAGTAAAAGGGTTATTGTCACGGGATTAAAATTTCATAGATGTATGTAATTTTTTTTTTGCACCGAGTAGTTCATAATTTACATGCAAAATTTAATCAGAGTATTCAAACAGCATCATGAAGTAGTTTGAATTATCATCTGAACATTTGCAGCATTATCCGGATGCTCGCATATGAACTGAGGGATTTTTTTTTGAAAAAAGCTAAATTTTGTATCTGAAATATTTTGTCGGAATTTTATTTGTACTGTGAGAATAGTCATTCAAGCGAAGTACTTGGTCAATCTCAAAATAAGCATATCTTTTCCCAAACTTTCATCCCCCTGGTAATATTTGGGTTGTATTATTATTATTTAATACAACCCTTTATATTAGAATTTTAAACCATCTTTGTCGTTTTTTTATCATTATTATTCTTTTCTATCTTTATGACGTTTATAGCAATCTTTGGCCTTGACTAATTTTTCTGTTTAATGAAAAAGCTAACCTGGAAAATGCATCATAAAGTATTTATAGTATCATTATTAGATGGCGTTGACTTCGTCATTATGTAGCGTAGAAACTAGATAGAATACGCCGCATTACATTATGTTGATGCCTGGGTCACACATCTGTCGTACGATCAAATACATCTCGTGAATAATTTTACTGATTGAGATATGTTTAACTTTAAAACGTAATTCGTCAATTAAGTGAAGGTGTGGGAATGATCTTCTGTGATAGGCAGCGCAATAGCCCTACCTAAGTAAGGAACAATGTATTATTTTTTTTCACTAAGGCACTTGGAATGGAAGGAGTTATCGCTGAAATTTAGGAAGGGGCTCATGCGATTGGAAATTGAAAGTTTTAGAGCCCTTTTTAAGAGTCAAAAGTGACTGGAGGGCAAACAGCCTCTCTCCCATTTGGCTTTTTTCCCCAAAGACATCCGACCAAAATTTTGAGATGGGGATCTTGCTCAGCACAGTTGATAGGCTCGAAAACTATGTCTCGAGGGAGAACAGGCCCCTGGGGCAAGGGCTGTAAGTTATATTATTCGCCCATTGTTTACACATAGTAATTGTTATCGGGAAGGGGGGGGGTGTTTGACCTTTTGTTTCCAAAAAGGCCAAGGCCATTCACCTGAAGCTTTCACGGAATGTTGAGGGGAGTATTGAACTAAATCAAAACACACTATGTGCATACCGGTCGTAAAAAGTATACATCATTAATATCTTAGAAAAGGCTTAACGTACTAAGTTGAAGCTTCCAGGACATGATGAGGGGGAAGCTCGACTAACCAAAAGGCAATATGTGCATACATGCTCCTACTACTAATATAATTACTACTCCTACTACAATCATTATGACCTACTATTACTAAGGGTATGAAGGTGAAACTTTCAGGGAATATTGAGGGGAAAGTTGAACTCAGTAAAAATACAATCTGTGCATGCAGTTTGTCAAAAGGGCGTGTAACAGGTATGGCTTGGGTATTAATTTGGAACTTTCAAGGAATGATGTGAGGGATGATCAGTTGACGAAGAGGCAATAAGTGCACGATACCACTACCACTACTGTAACCGCTACTTCTATTTTGACTACTACTAAAGCTAAGGGTATTAAGCAGAAAATTTAGAAAACTTTGAGGGGGCAGTTGAACCAAATTAAAACACTATGTGCATGCAGGTTGTCCAATGGGCGTATCAGTAATGTTTTAGGAAAGGCTTAGAGCATTAAGTTGAAACTGCCAAGGCATGATGAGAGGAATCGTGGATACATTACAGATAATACTCCTATTATTACTACTACTACTACCGCTAGGAGTAGGGCTGACACCCCCCGTGGATTCTAAAGAGTAGAACATAATTTGCTCTTTATTGACAGCAAAGTAGATTTTAAATGTTTTCTCTTTTTTTAAATCTAAGAAGTCCAAAATTATTAAGACTTTCAGGAATGAATATCAGCATATATATTAAAATGCCAATCCACATTCATTTGTTGTTTGTTGCTTTTTGAGTAATCTTGGTTATAATTCTCTTCTTTTTTTTATCACGAAAAGTAAGAACGAGTACCTTGAAATGAGGATTGCTTACAGTAAAGTGCAAATTTTCTAATGATCTTTAGAAGATATGGGAGGTGTCACAGCGTCAGCCCATCTCCTCTTAGTTTCTGCTCGTTTTGAGTTTGAATCTGTTATTTATTGTAATTTATGTTCGTATTGGGTGTCATTTATGTATTGATGGTGAGTTATGGTGGTTTTACGCTTGAAAAATCATTTGACTTTATTTCTGCTCATCTTTGGTTTAATGTAGCTCTTAACTTTTCTTTGAAAAGCTTCATTTGTGGGGAAGTTTTTTTAAACTATTTCAGAAAAGGCGGAAGCTTGGAACAACAGTTTTTTTTTATATGTGCACTGAGTATAAGAAAAGATACAAAGGCAACGTATTAGTAAAATGTGATTTAGGACAATTTAGCGTTGATATCAGAGCAAATTTTCCCCATTTCAATTGTCCGTTTCTGTAGCCCAGGGCTCACGTCAAAATTAACAAAGAACGTGAATCATTCAAGAGCCTTGACGTTTCGTCATCAGTTGTAACTTGGGCATAATTTTGTCTCTGCTTTCCATATCAGATCAAAAATAGGGAGATTTTTTGGTCTGGGTGCCCCAAAATCTTGGGTTATCTAAGTTTTACAAAAAAAAAAAATTACTTGGATATTATATGATTATGGTTTTCTATTTCTGTGTGTGCGTGTAAGTCACATGAATTTTCATAGAAAATCAATGAAGTCTGGTCTTCACTTCTGATCAGGACTTCCACTGAGGATTAAATGTTGTTCAAAGATTCACTTGCAAAAACTCCTAAGATTCAAGAAAAAAAAAGTCAAGACAATAAATAATAATAATTATATATACTTGCGGCCAAGTATGGATCTGAAGGGTTGGTGCTTCAGAAGACGGAGGTTCAGTTGGGGGGCTGCCGCCCCCCAAACCCCCGCTTTTCCAGCCTTTAAATAAAAAAAAATTAAACTGAAAGTAAGGAGCGATATTAAAACTTAAAACGAACAGAAATTGTTCCGTATATGAAAGGGGCTGTCCCCTCCTCAACGCCTCGCTCTTTACGCTAAAGTTTGACTTTCTCACAACTCTATTTTTGTTAAACAATAAAAAACTAAAGAGAGAGGCGTTGAGGAGGGGACAGCTCCTTTCATATACGGAATAATTTCTGTTCGTTTTAAGTTTTGATGTCGCTCCTTACTTTCAGTTGAAAAAACTTGTTGTTTTCTATTTAAAGGCTGCAAAAGCGGGGGGTTTGGGGGGCGGCAGCCCCCCAACTGTACCTCCTAATCCCTGTACGTTTCAAGGTTTGAACTTGTGACTCAGCCTCTTTAATTCTTTAGAAAACGTAGTTTTTTTTTCAAATAATAGAATTATAGAAAGCATTCATTACAGTTTGATGTTGAAATTGATAGCAGAAAGATCGCTTCTACAGCTGAATTGTAAGTTTACAGAATTTTTTTTTGCTGTTTTTAGATAAGATTTTCTTAATGTTTAATACTCAATTGTTGAACGCCTGACTGACTAAAGAAAACACAATTATCTGTCTGAAAATATTTTACCCCCCCCCCCAAAAAAAAAAAAACTTCTATTGCAAAATTTAGCTATAGACTAAGCTATGTATAAGGTTGGGGAATTAAAGATTGAAACGGAAGTTACCCCAAAAATATGATTCATAAAAAAATTGTAAATTATTGCCTATAGGGGGGGGGGATATGGGGCTATCATTTTTAAATGATAATATCTCATTTTTTTATTGAAAGCAGGGGTGCCAAAAAGATATTTATTTTTTTTTCATTTAAAGCGGAGATGGAAGAAAATACTATCAAATTCCCAGGGAAACCATTGAAATATTTTGATAGACCCAGGGCCCCCCATTGGGACTTGTTCATTGTCTTGGGTATTTTGCGATTTCTCATAGGCTACTGGCCTAATTTGGCTTTTGTGTGTACTCCGTTTTAATTAGATTCTTTGGATCTTATTAAATGCCACGGCGAATCTATGACTCAGTTTTCCAATAGTTTGAGGTATATCTGAATAATTTCGCCTTTTTTGTTGTTGTCTTTGTATCCCTTTACTCATACCCTCAATTTTTTTTTTTCAAGGAACACTAAGCTGTTTAACGTTATTTCGCGTGTTTGTTGGAACCATATAGTGACCTAGTTAATTATTAAATAAATTATTTTTTTAATGTAAAGCTGAGACGGTATCCTAGCAAGGTGGTATCAAGAGGGGGGGGGTAGGGAGGTATTACATTTAAATGATAACATCTCGAATTTTTTTTTATTGAAAGCAGGGATGCAAAAAATTTAATTATTTTTTAATATAAAGCTGAGACGGCATCCTATCAAGGTGGTATCCAGAGGGGGGGGGGGGGCGGATAGGGAGCTATTATATTTAAATCATAATACCTTGATTTTTTTTATTGAAAGCAGGGATGCCAATAAGTTAATTTTTGTTTTATTTAAAGCAGATACGGTATCCTATCAATATGATGGTATCCAGAAGGGGGGGCATAGGGAGCTATTTTATTTAAGTGATGGTACCTTGATTTTTTTTTATTGAAAGCAGGGATGCCAAAAAGTTATTTTTTTTAAAATTAAAGTGGAGGCGATATTCTATCAATGTGGTATCCAGAGGGAGGGGGGGGTAGGGAGATATTATATTTAAATGATAGTATGTCAAATTTATTTATTTTTTAAAGCAGGGATGCCAAAAAGTTAATTATTTTTTCAATTTAAAGCAGAGGAGGTACCCTATCAAGGTGCATGGTATCCAGGGGGGAGGGGGGAGGAAGTATTATATTTAAATGATAATATCTTGAATTTTTTTATCGAAAGCAGGGATGCCAAAAAGTTAATTTTTTTTTTAATTTAAAGCAGAGACGGTATCCTATCAAGATGGTATCCAGAGGGGGGGGCATAGGGAGTTATTATATTTAAGTGATAGTACGTTGATTTTTTTTTATTGAAAGCAGGGATGCCAAAAAGCTTTTTTTTAATTGAAAGTAGAGACGGTATCCTATCAAGATGGTATCCAGAGGTTGGGGGCATAGGGAGTTATTATATTTAAGTGATAGTACTTTGATTTTTTTTTTTATTGAAAGCAGGGATGTCAAAAAGTTTTTTTTTTTTAAATTTAAAGCAGAGACAGTATCCTATCAAGGTTGGTGTCCAGAGGGGGGGGGGGGTAGGGAATTATTATATTCAAATGATAATATCTTGAATTTTCTTATTGAAAGTAGCCATTATAGCCACATCCCGCAGTTAGAATAGACTTCCAAAGTTAGACTGAAGGAATTTTTTTCGACCAGTTCACCCCTAGATTTTTTGTCCCTCCACACTATCTTGAAAATTACCTTTTTTTACACATACTAATATTTGGACTTTCATTAGTATACCAGCTTACCCGTCACGCGTTGCCAAGATCTTAAAAGAAAGGGAATTCAATGAGAATACCCCTAAGGAAAATTTCTAAACGTTCACTGTCTTAGTTAAAAGTTTCTAACGTCATAATGTTTTCATTTTAGTTTAATTATAATTGAGAAACATATTGGAATCATGCAAGATTACGTTGAATTACTATGCATGCTCTTCGAAAAGCTGTTCAATTTCCTGATACCGTCCATTATATAAATTCATTTAAGTTCGACCAAGCTAATTGGTTGAGACTAACACATTGATTGGAAATTAACTTCCATTTTCCTTCCAGTACTGAGGTGGGTCATCCACATTTTGTCGTTGGGAACTGATGCTTGATTATTTTTTAAGTTGAAATTTTAAGTTATCCTATTCAAAATGATTGTGGAAAAAATTGGTAGGACAGGTTGATGTGTTTTTGTGTTTTACATATATTTCTGCTTGCAATTGTATGTTCTTTTGTGTATTGTAAATATTGTTTTAGTTTTATGTATGGTATATTTCGACAGTTGGATAATGTTTTGAAATATGAATCAACACATGTAAATTAAAGAAGGAAGAAGCCAAGGAAAAATACTCCGTACAACAACTTTGTCCAACCCCTATGATAATTTAAAAATTAACAAGATTTTCGTGAGTTATACTTGATGTATTTTTTTTCAAATTGTTATTAAAAACCCGTTTTTAATACTAGGAAGGCTTTTTAGGAATCTAAAAGAGCAAAAAAAAAAATTAATATCAATGTCGCCCATTTCAACTGTTTAAAAGGTTACAAAACAGATATAGGCAAAGTGGATTGTGAAAAAATTAAGCTTCTAAGTTCAAACTTATATTCAAAGTTTTTACCCAGATAATTGACGAATTTTGTGATACGGTATTGGAAGTTTTGTATGCAGTAATTCTCGATGAAAAAACACTACTAATTTTGATAATTATTTATGTTAAGAATACATAGCTAATAGATACTTCAACTATTATGCAAGGGTTCTGAAACGCCACAGCTATTTCGTTTCTCCCAGATTTCTACTTCTCTTGACGAATAACAAAGAAGACCAGTTCCCAGCCAGCGACTTGTGAAATTATGAACTCATGAATAGGCTCAAATCTGTTGCAAATTTAAGCTGTGATTTGAGAAAGACTGATGAAAACACTAATATTTGCGGTCAACATTGATCGCACCGGCGGCGCGCCGCCAACATCTTACCGGCGGCGCAGCGCGCTGTTTTTGGCCCCGCCGCCGCCGGTCTTCCCTCATCGGCGCGGCGCCAGGGTCTAACTAATTTGTAAGCAACAGAATTCGAGTGCTCGTCCTGAATCCAGAGGATCACAAAATGATAAGAGATAAATGAAAAGAACATTATTGAACCACGTCGTCTCTACTATATCAAAGATCCTTAGTGCATTATTTTTCTGTTATTATGATTTATTTCCTGTCAATAAATAAAGTTTGTAGTTATTAAGGAAGGAAGACATAACCTGTAATAAGGGCAAAGTATATACGCAACAGTCTTTCACGCCCAAATCCTTAGACACTGATCACAGAGAACTTACTTGTAACCTTCTTAAAACTTCTCAAATATTATTCCTCAAAAACTTCTTATATTATTGGCTTATCTTTTTGCAGCAACAGCTACAGCCTAATAAAGAAGAAATTTCCACAAAATAATCAATCAAGTTTGAAAAAAGTGGAGTTATTTGTCTTTCCAGAAATTGCTTTTTTTTGTCCGTTTAGCTTGAAGTTGGCCCATCAAGAGACGGGGTTATTTGGCTATGAATGAATGATTTTACTACTTGACTGCACGAAACAGGTATTTCACGTTACGATACTATATAAATACATATATAGACAAATACTAAAATACTTACAAGAACTACCAAAAAAAAACAAAAAACTACCCATTCACTAAACCATCCTCAGAAAACTTTCACAATAACCTCAAAAATCAAATCTATTTGTGCTATACAGGACTTTCTTTACTATATTCCTAACGTTTTTTTTCCCCAATAATAAAAATTTTAATCGAATGGGAAGCTAACATTATGTTCTCTCAATTCAAAAATCCTATTAAACCTTTGACGAACATAAAAAGGACAATCATAGAGGGCATGCTCACAGTTTTCTATACATCCACATTCACAAGTTGGGCTATCAGTTATGCCTACTCTAAGTAAAAAATAATTCAGTTTCGAATGGCCTGTTATAAACTGAGTTAAAATATAACTTAGTTCAAGGTTTTGCGCACAAATTACATCTTCTTTACATCTGACAAAACTAATTGGCCAACTACTCACAGAATTTTCAATAGTACATACCATTTATTATATAGATCATTTTTTTAAACACTTTGGTTCAGCTGGAAAGGTGACAAAAAATTTTCCATCAGAAACGCAACTCCTAGCAACTATTTCATCGGTGAAAAATCTATGATCAACAGAATATCTATTTAAAGGAAAGCTAGGCTGAACAATACCTGGCCAAAAAGGAGGATGTCTCTTTTTAACAAACCTCATCACTGCCAGTTCTATTGATCTTAGACCGATTGGAAGGAACCCAGAAATGGCCGTTATAACATGATTTTTAGCAGTTCTAAACGACTTTGAAATACTAACGGTTGAACATCTTTGTGCTGACTGTAATATATTCTGTATATATTTTTTTTCTTTCTTAAGGCTCTAATCAATGCTGGAGCCGCATACAAAATAGTACTTTCGATCACTGACTTATACGATTTTCTAAAAGTGAAAGGCTTTAAGATCCAAGTCATCCTTGCCGCGCTTAAAAGACGACTCGAATACTTCTTAGCCTCATTTATTCTGTATGTTATATGTTCTGTCCAAAGAAGTTTCCAATCTAAAATTACTCCCAAATATCGTACTTTATTCTTAACTTCAATAGTGTTGCCTCCAAATACTAAATTAACACGAGGGGTTTTATGTTTATTTGAAAATCACAAAACCAATAGAATTAAAGCACCCTTTTTAACACGGAAGTAAAGGCCACTCATCTCTCTTTTCTGTTTACCTTTGCTCTACTTTCATCGTTTTTCAATTATTTTTGTTTTATTAATGTGTTTTCCGCTCCAGTTACCCGATCTGACCATCTAACATAACAGATTCTAACTCTATGGGCCATAGAGTCCCTTCAGATCACAAAAGAAGAGAGAGAGAGAGAAGTCGATCGACATCGGTATTTTTACAACAATGAACGGTGAGAGGCCTAATCCTGGCCATCGAGAAGAATCGGTGAATTTTTTAGCAAATGCACTGAACTTGTACGTGCTTGGCAAAATTGTACTGAGTTTCCGACGTAAAGAAAAAGTTGTACAGATGTACATGTCGGAGCAAAACGTGCTCTTGTAATGGAATTGATTTTCAAGACCCCGAAAACTTTCCAAGTAAAATATAATCGCCCAGTATAAACCCACAAAATTAAAGTAACACTTAATTGTAAAATTTAAAAACATTGTATTACAATTGTAATTATGAAAAATCTCTCCCACGAAAAAAAAGTAATAGCAATAAATTTTCAGAATAATCAATTTCACATAACACGCAACCAACTGTGTAATCTAAATCTTGGGTTTGAAATTTGCATAAAATGTGTCAAAAATTGCATAAATTACAAGTTAAAGCTTCAGAAAATATTTGCGTGAAATACAATGTGAAACTATGTATCAAGTAAAAATATGTATCATGCTAGGAAGAATTCCGAAGCGAAATTTTAGAAGAATCATAAGCCGGTTCAAAAGTTAATTAAAATCAACCAGCTGATTGGTCCAATAGTAATATAGGACAGATAGTGAAACCAATAGGATCTGAATAATATACTTGTTAGTAACGCCCGGACGTAACCTCTGGCGAAATTGGAAATAGTAGATAGCCAGAACTTAGCAATTTTTAGTCAGTCTTACAGGAGTCTTATTTTGGGAGTCTCACATCAGCCTTTTATTGGAGTCTTTTTTCAGTCTATGAGGAATCTCTTATAAGTTGTTTTGTGAATTATTCACTCATGTTGAATCTGTGTGTAATTAATAGACTGAAGTACTGAACGTTACTTATATTACTAGTGTGCAGATTTAACCCAGTGCCAATTACCGCAAGTGTATTGATATACCAGAAGCTCTGTTCGATATGTGAGTAAATAAATACATCACTTTCTTATCTTTATTCTCTTTATGCTAGTATTTCTCAGGATAGCTTGTCCTTGTGGCTCCACTCGCTCTCGAGGGAACCTGAAGCCCTTCAATCTGATTTCGACTCAGTATGGCCATTAATGTATCTCCCCGTTTTGAACCGTTAATTTAAGCTCCCTACACACAAAGTTCCGCCTCCACTTAAGTATGCCACTCACGAACCGTCAGCTAAGAGTTTAACTGAAAATCTCCTTTGCAATAATTAATTTAAAACTCCAATACAAAGAAATAACTTATAGTAGAAGAATAAACCCCTTTTATTGAAATTTTCTCTTAAAATAACGATTGTTCATTATTAACAAACCCCCCCCCATTACAATTGGCGCGGCCTGTTTAAAGGAGCTAAAAACACAAGGACAAAATCTTCTACAAAAAAATATTGAGAAATATTACGCATAGAGAAAGTATGATATTTTGTGCATGCTTTGAAGTGTCATATTTTGTGCATGCTTTGAAGTGCAATATTTTGTTAAGCCTAAATCCCCTGAAAATAGTAGCAAAAGAAAATATATATAATTAGGAAGTATCAAATTTAAATAGTATCAAAACAAATAAAACCAGTACCGAATTTTAACCCATCAAAATAAAACAAATCAATATGTCGTTAGATCAAAACGAACAATTATTAAAGCAAAAAATTATTGCCGAAACAGTGGAAATTTCAAAGTCACTACCCCCATATAACGGAGATTCGGATGTAGATGAATTTATTATCCAATTAAATCAATTTGTGGAGGTAACTCAAACGGATTTAAAATCATTAGTAGGCATGTTGTTAATGAGACTTAAGGGGCAAGCACTAACATTCTTATAACAAATAGAAAATACGATAGGGGAAGAAAACAATCTTCCAATAAACTCAATTGAAAAATTGCTAAAAGCATTCCAAGAAAGATTTGTTGAAAAAGTTCAACACACAATTTAAAGCACGGAACTGTATGTTTCGTCGAAACCCAAAATGTTAGAGAATACCTGCACAAAATAATGGTATCTATTGAAGCTAAAAACAGGAAAGAATCTGGTTCTTTATATAATAAAATTGTACTAAATGCTTTCATGCAAGGACTGAGCCCCAAACTGTACCGAATGTTAATATCAAAGAATATTCAAATATTAGAGCTAGCAGTCCAAGAAGTAGAGAGAATGATCGAAATTGATTCGATTGTGGCGAACCACAATAAGTCAAGAATAAATAATGTAGAAAATTCAACTCCGGAACGATCACGAACAACTTCCCCAGGATTCTTTTCGAGAGACAATTCACCCAGACCAAACCAAAATAGATCTCCAACCCCTACCAGGCAAAAAACGGTGCGTTTTGTACCCACGAATACGACAAACTACGTAAACAACCCCCCCAATCATATGCTATGCATGTAATAAACAAGGACATATCGCCAGGGAATGCCGTGCGAGAAACAACTATACACCAGCAACCCCCAGTTTTAACAACCGTTTGTTCGGGAGAACAAACATAAATGCCAATGGGTCAGGAAGTTATAGAAATAACCCCCCACACCTCCCACAGTTCCGCAACCCCTACCAACAAGGATTTGAATACTCAAATCCTTCCCTCAACCGACAAAATAATTATCGGTTCCCCAACACAAATACGCGACAAAACATGTACCAATATAATTCACGGACAGTATATCCGACTAGATTTAATAGGAATACGAGCGATGACAGAAGACATTTTTTCCAGACGGAAAATGAAAGAAATTTTTCGGGAAACGAAAGAAATTTTTCGTCAATACAAAACGCTCAAATGCCGCGGGCCGTCAGCACAAGAAATTTTAATCCACGCAATAATACGTGGCAACCAAGACAATCAAATGTCAATCAACTTGGAACTTCAATTTCTAGTGAACCCAACTCACTCCTCACCGAGCCCCAAACGCCAACTTATCAAATAAATGCACAGGTAAACGAATTAGGCCCCCAAGAAAATTAACCGGGACCCTGGAGGCCAGTATTCTTTATAGGTCCCTTCCAGTAATTGTACCTTCCTTGAGTGATGATAATGATATATTACCTATATTAAATAATTTTAGTGTTGCAAGCATTAATTTCAAAGCGTTAATAGACTCCGGTGCATCAGTAAACATAATAAATTCGAATGTATTTAATAGACTACCAGTATATATTAAGCGACGGAAAAACTTCAATATTCCCAGTTTAACAAGTGTCACGGGTCACAGGCTGGAAGCTATAGGCTCCATACGTCTAGATGTGACAAAAGATAATAGAATCTTTCCTACAAACTTCATAATCTGCAAAAATTTCCCATATGAGGCTATAATTGGTGCTAATTTTCTAAAAACTAATAAAGTTTTATTAGATATAGCAAACTAATAATCTTTTGTTAGATTAGAGTATAGACAAATAGAAATAAAGAAAATAGCTGAATTATGGAATGAAATAATAAATCTAAGTACTATTGTAAGGGGACAGGACTTGGATTTACCCTTACAACCAACCCCAAAAGCGGAACACTTGACGCAACCAAGCGCCAATATTAATTCAATAGAAAAGAACTCGGAAGAAAAAAATATTATGGATTCACGGTACGTAAAACAAAAATCCCCCCAAAAACGATGCAAAGAGTTCAAATTTCACAAATGGTCACCCCCGTAAACGACAATTCCGAAATTTGGTTTGCATCCCCGTGTAAAGAAATCCCAGAAAATCTGTTTTGTGAAGAACAAATCATTTCATATGAGAAAGGAGAGGGTTTTATTTGGTTGACTAACATACATGAAAACGATATGATTACATTAAAAAAGGGAACATGCCTCGTTTAAATACAAGTTATTTCTGAGCACGAGCTAAACAAATGGAAAAACTCCAAGGAAAGCTTAGTTAATAGCATCGGTGTTAGCAATCCAAAGAATAGGTACCCCCTAACAAAACCCCAATTTCTGGAAAAATTTAAATTAGATCATATCCAAGATACGCAATTAAAAGAAAAATTATGTGAATTGCTCTGGGATTTTAGAGATATATTTTCTACATGTGAGGAAGATATTGGATTGATACCGTTCTATGAACATTCTATTCAAACTACAGGGTTGTCTGTAGCTAAACAGCCCTATCGCATCCCTTACCCCTATAAAGATTGGTTAAAAAATAAAATCGGCGAATTAGAAAGAAACAACATTATACGGCCAAGTATAAGCCCGTATTCAGCCCCTGTTATACTCGTACCAAAAAAGAACAAGGACCTTTGACTTGTAGTAGATTATAGAGCCTTAAATAAGCAGGTGGTTAGTGACAAATTTCCCCTGCCCCGCATTGATGAAATCCTAGACTCTATTTCAACCAAAAATAAAATTTTTACATCGCTTGACCTCACACAAGGTTATCACCAGGTTAAGATAGCAGATAACGACGTTTATAAAACGGCCTTTTCAACAACAGAATGTGGTTCTTATGAGTATTTGAGAGTACCCTTCGGACTCAAAACTAGTTCAAGTGCATTATGTAGACCTCTGTTACATTTATTACGAGGTATAGAAAATATTATCCATTTTGTGGATGATGTAATTTGTGTGGGAGAAACACCAGAAGATCATATGAACACATTAGCCAAAGTTTTTGAAAAATTCAGAGAGGGTAATCTAAAATGTAGACCTGAAAAAGTAAATTTATTTCAATCCGAAATAAAATTCTTAGGAATGATTGTGACCCAAGGTCAAATATCACCGGACCCTGAGAAGATAAAATGTGTAGAAAACTTCAAGCCGCAAAAAACTATGAAACAACTAAGAGGCATTATTAGTTTAACCAGTTATTTTAGAAAGTTCATACGTAACTACGCCCAAATTGCTAAACCCCTAACGGACCTAACTAAAGGGGACAACAAAATTATCACCTGGTCGAATGAAGCTCAGACTTCATTAGATACTCTCAAGAAAGCACTTACTTCTGAACCAATTTTGTCGTTGCCAGACTTTGAAGACAATTTCCAATTCGTGGTTACCACTGATGCTTCAGCTCTAGGTATCACCGAGCCCCAAACGCCAACTTATCAAATAAATGCACAGGTAAACGAATTAGGCCCCCAAAAGAATTAACCGGAACCCTGGAGGCCAGTATTCTTTATAGGTCCCTTCCAGTAATTGGTACCTTCCTTAAGTGATAATAATGATATATTACCTATATTAAATAATTTTAGTGTTGCAAGCATAATTTCAAAGCGTTAATAGACTCCGGTGCATCAGTAAACATAATAAATTCTAATGTATTTAATAGACTACCAGTATATATTAAGCGACGGAAAAACTTCAATATTCCCAGTTTAACAAGTGTCACGGGTCACAGGCTGGAAGCTATAGGCTCCATACGTCTAGATGTGACAAAAGATAATAGAATCTTTCCTACAAACTTCATAATCTGCAAAAATGTCCCATATGAGGCTATAATTGCTGCTAATTTTCTAAAAACTAATAAAGTTTATTAGATATAGCAAACTAATAATCTTTTGTTAGATTAGAGTATAGACAAATAGAAATAAAGAAAATAGCTGAATTATGGAATGAAATAATAATCTAAGTACTATTGTAAGGGGACAGGACTTGGATTTACCCTTACACCAACCCCAAAAGCGGAACACTTGACGCAACCAAACGCCAATATTAATTCAATAAAAAAGAACTCGGAAGAAAAATATTATGGATTCACGGTACGTAAACAAAAATCCCCCCAAAAACAATGCAAAGAGTTCAAATTTCACAAATGGTCACTCCCGTAAACGACAATTCCGAAATTTGGTTCGCATCCCCGTGTAAAGAAATCCCAGAAAATCTGATTTGTGAAGAACAAATCATTTCATATGAGAAAGGAGAGGGTTTTATTTGGTTGACTAACATACATGAAAACGATATGATTACATTAAAAAAGGGAACATGCCTCGTTGAAATACAAGTTATTTCTGAGCACGAGCTAAACAAATGGAAAAACTCCAAGGAAAGCTTAGTTAATAGCATCGGTGTTAGCAATCCAAAGAATAGGTACCCCCTAACAAAACCCCAATTTCTGGAAAAATTTAAATTAGATCATATCCAAGATACGCAATTAAAAGAAAAATTATTATGTGAATTGCTCTGGGATTTTAGAGATATATTTTCTACATGTGAGGAAGATATTGGATTGATACCGTTCTATGAACATTCTATTCAAACTACAGGGTTGTCCGTAGCTAAAGAGCCCTATCGCATCCCTTACCCCTATAAAGATTGGTTAAAAAATAAAATCGGCGAATTAGAAAGAAACAACATTATACGGCCAAGTATAAGCCCGTATTCAGCCCCTGTTATACTCGTACCAAAAAAGAACAAGGACCTTTGACTTGTAGTAGATTATAGAGCCTTAATAAGCAGGTGGTTAGTGACAAATTTCCCCTGCCCCGCATTGACGAAATCCTAGACTCTATTTCAACCAAAAATAAAATTTTTACATCGCTTGACCTCACACAAGGTTATCACCAGGTTAAGATAGCAGATAACGACGTTTATAAAACGGCCTTTTCAACAACAGAATGTGGTTCTTATGAGTATTTGAGAGTACCCTTCGGACTCAAAAACTAGTTCAAGTGCATGCATATGTAGACCTCTGTTACATTTATTACGAGGTATAGAAAATATTATCCATTTTGTGGATGATGTAATTTGTGTGGGAGAAACACCAGAAGATCATATGAACACATTAGCCAAAGTTTTTGAAAAATTCAGAGAGGGTAATCTAAAATGTAGACCTGAAAAAGTAAATTTATTTCAATCCGAAATAAAATTCTTAGGAATGATTGTGACCCAAGGTCAAATATCACCGGACCCTGAGAAGATAAAATGTGTAGAAAACTTCAAGCCGCCAAAAACTATGAAACAACTAAGAGGCATTATTAGTTTTTATACCAGTTATTTTAGAAAGTTCATACGTAACTACGCCCAAATTGCTAAACCCCTAACGGACCTAACTAAAGGGGACAACAAAATTATCACCTGGTCGAATGAAGCTCAGACTTCATTAGATACTCTCAAGAAAGCACTTACTTCTGAACCAATTTGTCGTTGCCAGACTTTTGAAGACAATTTCCAATTCGTGGTTACCACCGATGCTTCAGCTCTAGGTATCGGTGCAATCCTTTCCCAATTAATCCCAGTGGAAAACTACCCCGAACCCTTACAGGAACCCCCTAAGTATATAGAAAAAGTCATATGCTATTCAAGTAGAACTCTAACCAAAGGTGAAAGAAGTTATGCAGCGACGCAATTGGAGTTACTTTCTATAATTTATCATTTAGATAAATTTAGACATTATTTAGTAGGTCGAAAATTTAAGTTGCGTTCGGACCATAAAAGCTTACAGTACCTGAGTACATTTAAAAATCCAACTGGAATCTTAGCTAGATGGATAATGAAAATCCAAGATCTAGATTACGAATTTGAACATGTGACCGGTAAACAAAATGCCCCCTGCGATTACCTAAGTAGAATCCCTGAGGATAACCCCTCACACAATGAAACTAAACAATTGAATGCTATTCGTGCCAGCAAACGAAAATATAAGAAGGGTAAACCTAAAGTCCAGATAGAAGGAGACGAAGTCAATCATAGCCCCTTATCGATAGCTAACATTAAAAGAAACCAAGCCAAGGATGAAATGTGTCTGGCTCTCATTAATTATTTTGTGAATTCCGATAATCTCCCGATAAGTTCAAAACCCTGAAAAGGGAAATAGACAATTTTTATTATGACTTGGACGAAGAAATCCTTTGCAGGATAGTAACAGGCGAAACAAATAGAAATCAAACCTTAATAGTCCCAGTACTCCCCCCCAAAGCTTAATAATACCTGCCTTTGAATATTTCCATTCTGAAATAGGCGGACACCTAGGAATAGCTAAAACCTTTCATAAGTTAAAACAATATTCTCATGTTCCGTCGGCATTAACAAAACTTAAGGATTATATAAATAGTTGTGAAGCGTGTAATTTAAGGAAAAATCCCCAAACGTATCCTAATCACCCCATGGGAAGGGTGCCAGTAGCTAGGTTTCCCTTCGATATCGTTTCATTCGACCTATATGGTACGAGCGGAGGATTACCTGTTTCTAATAGAGGTCATACTTGCGTTCTTTCAGTAATAGACCATTTTACCGGCTTCACTTTTGCCAAAGCATTGAAAAATCAAGTTGCATACCCCACAAGTAAAGCGTTAGCAAAAAATATTTTTAAAATTTGGTGTTCCTCACCAGGTTATTAGTGACAACGGAACTAACTTTGTTTCTAAAGTAACAAAAGATCTAATGAGTTTCCTTAAAATAGAGAAATTAGTAACCTCACCCTACCATCCCCAAGCTAATGGAAAAATTGAAAATAGGCACAAAATATTTTCCAATGTTTTAAGTATTTATTCAAAAGACAACCGAAACGATTGGGATCTGTATCTACCTTACTTAACCAATGTAATTAATACTGCCTATTCAGAAACGACTAAAGATAGTCCATTTTTTCTTTTGTTCGGACGTGATTTTAAAATACCATATCAAGAAATTATAGAATCAAGAGAGTATTACAATAATACAGAGGACTATAAGCAAGATTTTATAAATAGGATGAGAAAAACCTATAAAATAGTGAGACAAGAGTTAGAAAAATGTAAGGTGAACCAAGAGTTGAGGAATGAATCCAAAATCAAAGGGAAAATGAATTTTAAGGTAGGCGACTGTGTCTATCTGAAAAATGAAGCTAAACTGGAAGGCAAAAAACTTTCCAATAAATATTCAGGACCCTACAGAATAATCAAAAATACGACAATGATTTTACTTTTAAATGATAAATCCAGAAAATGGGAGAACATACAAAGCACATGTTAGCCGTATGAAAGGCGCCAAACACCCCGTTAAGTGGGCACCCGAACCCTCATCCTCAGATTCATCAAACGCAGAAAATGAATTTCCTAAGTCAAGGTTATCCGAACTAAAGCCCTTCAATTTCAAACAAAACTACTTTGAAAACCATAGCGAAGAGGAAGATTTCGAAGAGTTTTTGGCCATGAAGAACCTAGTCATCCCTAAAAGAAAACCCCTAATACCCATGCCTGCAAGAACCCCAAAAAGCCCAGAGAGTTCATCCACAGAAGGCTCGGAGCAAGAATTGAATTATACGCTATCGCCAAAAACCCAATTTTTCCCCGATAGAATTTCGACCCCATGTCCCCCCAAAAGATTTCCTGACGACATGGTATCCCCAGCAACCCCGATAGAAAGACCCCTATCGCTACAGGAGGAACTAAACAGAGCTGTGGAAACCCCAGGTACAAAAAGGAGGAAGACTCCCCCTAGGGATACAAATACAAAAAACTTGAGAGAGGCCATGGACATTATAAATTATCCGATAAAAACAAGGCAAAGTACGTTGCCTTGGACACAGGAACACCCGGAAGATGAAAACTTGGGACAATACCATCACATAACGGTATCTAAAGTAAAACCCAAAGAATCTCATTCCTGGAAACAGACAATGCTACGAAATACACCTCACCCCCCGGAAGATATGGCATTCAAGCAGTGGAGACATTCTCCAAAAGTATTTGACTCCTCCCAGAGCTCCCAAGAGTCCTTTAACTCCCCCGAAAACGGGACCTCAGCGTGAGGAAATGGAAAATAAACCCTCAACCTCCAGAGGAGATGAGATATATGAAGCAAGAGCAGGTGATACTACAAAACCTCAAGGGACAACCCAGAAAGCCCTAATGATGAATCCTCAGGAACTAGTTCTACTGAATCCGACGATGAGCCCCATGACCCACCAAAACAAAAACCTACTTCGGCTACTGCCCATGCAAAACAGGCTAAGGCGAAAGGCAAAAATTCCTTTTGAAACAATACAAGAAATTTGACCTAATCTCTATGGGAAGGTCAAAAAGAGTAAACGCCAGAAAACGAATAGGAAGTTACCACGAAATCTGGCAGAATAATCAGGAGACCAGACAAATGGAAATACGTCTAGGAATAAAATACCCAAAAACTTATAAAGCAATATTAAATCGAAATGAGCAATTTGAAAAAAAACCTTAAAACAAGGGTGTATGAGTAAAATATTACAATTAAAGATATCCATGAAAGGTCGAAAGAAGTTAATAGTCAATTTTTCCAGACAAACTAAATCCCGGCTTGGTAAAGAACCCCGAAGATAGAAGAAGAACAAGAATTGTTCAAACCCTCCTCCAAAAGAAAAAAATACCTAGTGCAACCCCGTTACTGACAGAACAAATATGGATCAACTATTTCAAATACGATCAAAACTTCTCGATGACTCGGCACAATTAGTAGCAGAAAGATTGAAAATCGACAATATGATAGAAGCCACACTTAAATCCCTTAGTGAAGTGAAGGCTTCCCAAGAAAGAATGAACAAAAGAATAAATGAGATTTTAGTAACTAAACAAATGGATAAGTTGATTGAAACCCAGTTTATGGAAGTTAAAGAACAGACCGCCAAAATCCAAAATGAAATGGAATCAATAAGCGATGCCACGCTTTTCGAGGGATATAATTATCCCGACCAGATCCAAAAATTACAAGTATTATACGATAAAATGCAGGAAATTGGTAAAAAAGTACAAGATTATAGAAACAGTACTGTTCTGTCCACGACAATGGCAGTACAAGAAGCCCTGGCACCCCAACGAGCAAAGATCCTAGACTTGCAGCATAAATACGATCACTTAAAAGCACAGAAAGAAATAATTCAGCTGCAACAGGACAGCTTAGAGAAACGACTAAAGGAGAACCATGCCAAAATTACCAAAGAACTTCAGAAACAAAGAGATTTCTGCTCAAACCTAGAAAAAATGGTTGCAACATACTTTACTGTTGAAATTGACCTACCCCTCAGTCCCCATTTGGAAAATCTTCTTACTAACAGCTACAACGAAGGACCATCCCAACCCGCATATTTTGCGATTCCAAATCAAGCTCGTCATCACCACATAAAACCCCAAGTGGAAACTAATCAACAGAACCCTCCAACGGATAATAATATAATTATGGGGACCCAGTACCCTGACGCCCAAGAGAATGTTACTACGGGCCACAATTCCTCGGAAGTCTCTGCACCACAAGGAATACCCAATACACAACTACTACCAGAAGATACGGAAAACTAGGGAATATCAAACGCAGGAATTAGTTGAACTCAAAAGAAAGAGGTAAAAATATATATATTTCTACGAGGTAAAAAATTCTATATTTCCGCTAGCCAAAAATATAGGGTGTCCCTAATAAAAAAAAATAAAATAAATAAATATATTAAAAATTCACTCATAAGGGAGAAAGTGCGGTGGATAGCCATCCTAGCCTTACCCGGGACATGTAAGCGTCATCTTGGGTAGCCCCCCCCCGGAATAATAAACCCGAGGATCACAGGGGATCGCTTGGTGAGATGATTTACCTCAGGGCACGGGGATCAAATCCATGTCCTGGGTTCGGTCTTCTATCGATTTACAATCTCAAACCACCATAATCCAAAATTTACTTTTAATTTTAATAAAGTAATCGGATCGGCGCTTGAATACTCAACTTGGCAACCGATCCAGGGAGCCTTCGGTGTGTTGTTCCTCAAAGGCTTGGTTGTTTGTATTTGGATGTTCGATAAACTGAGAGTTCCTCAGGATGGGATCTACCCCTTCGGAGATCAATTTCGTAAGATATTTTTTTTCTCGAAAAATCAAATACGGAATCAAATAATACGAAATCTAATCAAATACGGAATTTCAAAAAGTACTAAATTTAATCAAAAGAAAAGATGACCGGAAATAATCACCACCCAAACTTGCCGTAAAGGCTATAAAATACCGAACAACTTAAAATATTCAATCAAAAAAAATATACACGCGAGTTATTATCGTATTAATCACCCAGCTAAGAAACAATTAGGAAAACAGGTAATCAGCGGCAATGCAATAAGCAAGCTTATCATGGTTACTAGTTAGTTAAATGTGTATATATATATATATATATATATATATATATATATATATAATATATATATATATATATATATATATATATATATATATATATATATATATATATATAATATATATATATATATATATATATATATATATATATATATATATATATATATTATATATATATATATATTATATATGTAAGAGTAGTAACAATGCGAGGTATGATCTACCTGCATATAAGCATACGATATTAACCGAATTATAGATATAGGGCCTCTGTCAATCTAAATAACAGAAGCAGGCCTCAGTCATTATATGAACTGAAAATTTTGCCAAAAAATTAACTAATCGAAAATAATTATAAGTAAAATTGTACCTTTTCTTGATAAAATAGTGAATATTTATTCCGCGTATAAGATTTGTGGTGGTGTGAAGATTAGGTTATCAAGAGGAGACCATCCCCAACCAGCAAAATAAAAAGGGTTCATCTCAGTCTTTGAATAAATTCAATTATCCAAAGAAACCCCCCAAATCCCAAAAAAAAAAATTATATTTTCCCAATTTTTACTGACTAATACCATCTCTTTAGTGTTAAAATTATTTATGCAAATCATGTGGTCCTATGCAAAGTGCTAATCCTTGGAAACTATGTCAGGCCAGTAATACGCTGTGCGTTCCGAAAATTCAAAAAAACAATGATGGTAAATTGATAGACTTGCTTGCGTGTTCCTCCGACCAAAACCACGAACTCCAATGCATTCCAAAAAATTACAAAAAATAAAACGACGAAATTTGGTCACACCCCCCCCCCTTACCCCCATGCGTTTTCACTTGTTTTACCTCAAAAGGGCATGTACCAACCAAATTAATACGAAAAAATACCCTTAATACCGGTAGAAGGCACAGTTGTCACCTTAAGATTAATTATTTACTCCAACGTGCACCATGCGTACCAGTTGGCCTCCACTTCAAATACAAAGAAATATGAAATGCGCTAATTTTCCCTTAATTATTACTGCAAATTTCGCGATTATAGACAAAGAGTTCTTAATCAATCGGAACAACAAAGGTGGAGTCCTTACTATTCCTTCAAATCCTTTCTTATATGTAACAATTCGAATTCTTTCTTATATTTAAGAATTCACAAAATCGGGCTAGTTAAATAATACAATTTTTACAGCAATCAATTTTCACAATTGATTAGCAACCAATTTTTCACAAACTCAAAAAGGCTTTAGTGCAAGTAGCAATTAGAAGTATTCTTCCGAATGAAAGTCAGCAAAAAAAGGGGCCCACAAATGACACCAAGTACCTTTCATAATTTAAAAAGAAAAATAACGTCGTGATTCTTCGAGGAAAATCATACTATTTACCTCAGATGTCATTAATCGTGTATACAGTTCAGTTGACCTTATGTAAACGTCGATGCGATAATTTCCACCGATAATCAAAGCCCGTAATTTTCAAACGTAGTTCAAACCACTAAGATTTGTGATAGTATAGTCAAATCACCCGAGCATAATGTCCTCGAGTTAAATTGCCTTCACTTTTCATCTTTTCATTAACAAGATTTGGCCCGTGTGATATCACGTACTCTGAGCTAATTACATACCTGTAATTAATAGTCCTTTTGGCGCAAAAATATAGTCCAATCTCAAAAGTTAATACTTTTAGTATATCCTTAATCACATGTTTGATCACATATTGATTACAGATTGGCGTGTTTTAAGCCAAAATACATAAAATAATATACAATTCCATTCCGAAACCTAATGAAACAAACGAAATTAATTACTAGAGAATCAATGCATTACAAAATTTCAGTAACCCCGAAAGGCAAAATCATAGAAAAAAAAAATCAAAAATCAAGAATTCAAAATGTCGGTCTTGGTGCATAAATTTCGACCTATAGAAATGTGATATAATCCTTAAGAGGAGACATATTGCGCAGATACAAGTAAAACAACGAGAGCGGCGTAATTATTAAGTCATAAGAATAGGCCCCTCGACAACCCTAAAAAAAAAAAAAATGATATGAAAACCAAAAGGGGAGACTTTTATGATCGAACCTCTTAAACAATTTGTTTAGTTGAATTTTTGTAGTGGCGTAGTCGAACGCTAATTAAGATATCTTTAAGCCAGGTGTGATAAAACCATGAATAAAATTAGTTCGACAAGTAATCACTGTAATCATTCGTGCAGATTAAACAATTTGAAAGACAAAATAAACCTTCCTTAATCAAGAAAATATGTAAAATAGTTAACAAAATCATAAGATATCGTACCTGCGAATCGCAAATAAGACAGATTAAAGCAAGAAAAAAAGAAGAAGCATTGATTAATTCTATTTTTTTTTACTTGAGATGGCCCTCTATCGAGGAAGCGTTTTGCTATCAAAAATGGTGGTGCCATGAACTAAATTTGTAGCCAATGTCTAAGCTAATTAACCCAGTAATTGTATAACTATTAACAAAAAATAGCATTATTGCTGTACAGTCGCTAAGTGAAGGATAAAACAATCGTCAAAGAACTGCCAATTATATCAATAATTTTAGCTGGAAATTATCTTAGAAAGGGTGGTAGTAATGGGAAATGGAACCGCATGGCTGGGATGGCAAAGAGTGGCGAGTCTTGCGATAAGACCATTCGCCGATGGTCCAGGGATCAGTTATACGCTATATGCATATATATAAAAAAAAAACAAAAAAAAAACGCATATTGATTAATATTTCAACTTTTGATCACCAACTATAGAGAATATGTTTCCCTAATAGATAATCGATGTACCATAAATTAAAATCGTAACTAACCAATAGCTAAATAACACATTAGTTTTGCAACAGTTAGCAAAAAGCAGTAGAATGCTTACAGCCGATAGGCAAAGGATAATATAACCACCAAAACCCTAAAAATTTGCAGCAACAGATTCAACAAATTTTACCTTAAATCGAATTAAAGCATACAAATGAACCGCGCAATTAGAGTATAAAAAAGGGAACCTGTGAAAAAAGAATAACAAAAAAAAAACTTTTTCCCTAGGCCAGACAATTTGTTTTGAACTGTGATTGAAGATAATCATGACTGGTAAAACCAAATGAGAACCTAATATTGAAAAAAAAAATTTTATTCGCTTACAATCGTTCAGTCAGTCCTATATTATGCATATATATATAAGACAATTAAATTACTAAAATAGCCTGCCAGAAGGGTAAAACATAAAACCAATCATTTAAATCCTAAAAATATCAAGAATTGCGGAAAAATATTTAAAGAAAATAAAATATGCCAAGGCGTATAACCAAACTAACGTCTCGTTTAACAATGGCGGATATTATTCTGCTTCGAACGATAAACAATAGGCCTCAAAGGAGAACATCCGCTGAAATGTAAAAAAAAAAAAACCTGCTTGCTAACCAAAATATAATGAACCGTAAGAAATAGGCAAGTTTCAACCTAACCCTGGAGTAGGAAAAAAGAGAAAAGAGAATAATAGCATTCTTTTGCAAAAATGAAAATAAGACCAATATAATATTGCCTTGATACGGGCTAATATCCAAACTTGTTCACAGGCCAAATAATGTAACGATTAAAAAAAAAAAAAAAAAATTATTGCATACACCTGTAAGCAAAACAGTACTTAATAGTTGTTACTAACCTTATGAACAGTCACGAACTTTGGTCCCTATTAATCCCTATTCCCCCCAACAAGGAATATAGCATAGTAAATCACACATATTTACAAGAGCTAAGTCTTGTTCACTAAGGAACAAATATCCTTAACTGAAATTAGTGAAGTTATAATGAGCATATATATGAATAACTCAAGGGTAATTTCTAATGTAACCGAGCGAAAGTTGAAGTAATAAAGGAGATCAAGTGTAGATTTTAACACCTGTAAAGTACTCTTGCCCTTTGCTCTGAAACATGCTTCAAAGACCCTAAATCAATATGGATAAATTATCGAACTTTCTCCCTGAATCAAACTCTTACAAAAGTATAACCTACTAAAGATTATCGCCATAAAAATGCCAAAGAAAAAGAATCACGGATACATAAGTAATGTTCTAATCAAATTTATGAGCCCCCCCCTTAGTCGTGCGGCATCTTCGTGGCATCAAAGAATAGCATCAACGAAATTATTTAATTTTCATTTGGGAAATATAAAGGAATTAAGTTCATATGGCTTATGACAATCTACGAAACTTTAAGTAATACCGCGCTGGATAATAATTATCTCTACCACGTGGCGTTAACTCCGCCACAGGAGAGGGATGATTTGACACCTTAAAAGTAAATGAGTTACACTTCAACTCGCAAAATTCCCATTAATTAAGGATATACAAAGCTGATAAAAGTGGAGGAATAGATACCTTAATCACATCACAGCTAAATGAAATATAAAGATAAATGAAAAGGCATTACAGCCTAGTAGCTGAATTTTCGAAAGTATTAAAAAATAAGCCTATATTTTCAAAAAAGGGCCTTAACGAAATTAATTGAAACTATGGATATTTTAAAAAAGATTGTTTATAAAAAGAAAAATTTGCCTCGTTAATCATAGATTACTTAAGAAAAATTTTGTTGTAAATAAGAGATCAACAATTATAGAAATTGAATGCCATAGTAAATTATAACAGAAAACTTCAGAGTTTCCCTCAGACTGATCAACAAATATAGCATTAACTGAAACATAATAACAAACAATATAATATAACCCTTTACTTAACTACTTAAGAAGAAATAAAACCACTCGAGTCCATATAAAAGATACTTTCAGCTAAAAGTCAGTAGTAGTACCTTATACGCTTCCAAGGTGACAATAAAAATTTATTTTTTTCTCTCAAGAATTAATAAAAGCACAGTATACATGGCAATTCTAATTCATAAAAACAAAATAAAATAACCGTCAGCGGACAACACCATAAAATACCTTAAAATAATATAGGAAAAATGACTCAAATATCCACATGACGTATAAAAGTGAAAACGGATGGACCCCCAAGCATAAGAGGTTAGAGCCGGGAATGAGCATGGTGTATATTGTCCCACCATGCAATCACTTGACTCTCACCCTCCGTTGAGAAAAAGTCACATGGATACGAGGCTTGATTGCACAATAAGACGTTGCTTGGCAAGCACTACAACGGCTCTAGCCACCAAACTCCTTAAACAAATAGACCTTCAGTCGTGGGTAGCGGTGGCCACAGGGGAATGGCAGTGGTGTCATTGTCTTTCGTTGCCGTTCCATTTGGTCCTGGCTCTCTATGATTAACAACTAAGGAAATACGAAAGCAAATAAGCAACAAGGAAATAAGTGACAAATGAATGGCCCCTCAATTGTGGGAAGCTGTGATCAAGCGGAAATGTTGGGTGGTGTCTATATAACGTCCCATTGCCGTTTGGTCCTAGCTCTCTTATGAGGAACAACCAGGCAGTTATGAAAATGAGCATCACATAATGAGAAACTACAGTTTTAAAATTGGACAGAACTACCATAAGTCGTGGGGAGCCGGCGGACAGCTGTTGTGACCCGTGGTACCTTTATCTCATTGGTCATTACAGTTTGCCCGGGGAACTCTTATGACAGAATCAGCAAATTTCTTTATAAAAAGTGACCCGCAAGAATTACCCTAACTTATCTCTACCATAAGAAAATAATGTGACGACAAAAGTGACCGTGAAAGAATATGAAATAAAGAAGGAAATAAAGTCTGATACGTGGGGTGTACGTTGACAGGGTGCTGGAACGCGAGTAATTTAATTTCGTGTTCGGGCACCGTGCCGAAGTATTTCTTACGAAGAACAACTCTGACAGGACTAGGAATCAAAGGATACCAATGGAAGTTAAATACTATAAATCAGAAAAGCCAAGTAAACAGCACATATTACAATTAATCATCAATTGATAGCGCTAAGCGACGCGCCGTGTAGCCAACTATTTGATTATCTTAATTATTTCATAATCATTATTATACCTTAAACCACTATATCCATTTTGAAAATATGTTACTACTAAGTAACCACTTATTTCATAATTAATGATAAATTTTATATACGAGCACGTTTACAGATACTGCACGTGAAGACCTTCAACCACTGGTTAAGGGAATCGCCGAAACAAGCGACCATACGGTATGTTGCTTATATTAGCCTAAAATCTAGTAGAAAATCAAAAAAAAACGTAACCATGATAAGATACCCAGCCATCAACAATTAAATAATCGTAGACGAGAAAATGCAATCTTTTGGAATCTTAAGATCAGACATAGCGTAGACAATATTAATGCTCCGCTAAGGGAATGGGGACTTGTCGACAATTTAATGAAGGAAGAGGAACTTATTAAAGCAGTAGAAAATCTTGACTGTCCAAAACTATATTATCTTCTAAAATCTCAAAAGACAAGGTTGGAACAAAGAGTGATCCTAAGATTAACGGCAAGCCTAGTGCTTTATAATTTTAGTGCACGTGCGATGACAAGAACACTAGAGCACACTAGACGAAGTGCCAACCTGGCCTTCCAAATTTTAGTACAACATATCCCATCAACAAGGTATGACTCGTTGTCTGAATATGTCGCCAACAATATTTGGTACGATCAAGATAATAATAATATAAACTACAATTTGGCCCATTAAATTTCTCTCCATATTAATAGACCAAGGACATATGTTAAAAGGTGAAAGCTTTCTTAAAATCCTATACGTCAATTGTGTAAATAACACGTATCTAAATCCGATAAACCCTTCAATGGATCCGCAATTTTTCAAGTTACCCCAAGAGAATATAAAGACATAAAGAAAATAACCCTGAATTTCTTCCAAGAAGATGAAAATTTTGGAAGAAAAATAGTCCCTGGGTTAGACATAGTCGTGCGTGAACAACTATGCTGTTGCCAATCACACGTAAATTTAAGTTTCTCTATAGTAAAGATAATAAATGACCCATTGTCATTATCTCAGTTGTGCCGAAAAGTCATACGTCAAAATATGCGAAGGAATGACATAACCGCCACTTTGGAAGGCCTGCACCTCCCAAACCAACTATTAGTGTATTTAATGTGCCTAAATATACCCGAAAACGGTAAAAATGATATAGTATTCGAACTCCAATTTCTCAGCTCAAATGTTTCGTCATGGGAAAATTATCGATTACTCGATATGCTTACATCTCCAAGTTCAAAGGCGACACTGCCGGATGATGCACCCATATTGAAATTAAAACCCAACCTCAGTGGAGGAAACTGTATATATAAATAATCTCGTTGAAATGAATGATGAAAGAACCCTATAATAGTACCTGAAGTGTTATAACTATGAAAATCGATTATTATCACAATTTAAAAAAAAGTGTGTATCATAGACCAGTATTGTATTAATATTTAGGAAACTATGAATTAGAGCAAATATCATATAATCTAAATACATTATTAATATATCGACAAAAGGTAGTTTCTCGAAAGTCCCTATACTTTTAAACCTGTAAAGCGACCGCAAAGTCGCTAAACTAGAGTACGGAACTTTAGGATGAAATTATGTTCGAACACACAAATAGCCAGGTGCAAGGTGGCACTGGTGAAAAAGTAGTTCAACTTCAACCTAAAGTTACCTTGTTTTCCACTCAAAGTAAATATTCATTATTGGTTAACATGGAGCTTTAGATGACTCGAATTACGGTCGAACGAATAAGTACCCGATGTATTGAAGAAATGCCGGTGAAAAGGTAGTTTGACTTCGACCTAGAGTGTACCATAATCATGACCAATCTTGAAAAAAATTATTAATTAAACAAAGATCAATAGAAACTACCTTTTATTTCAGAATAATGAACAAAGCAATTATTGACACAGAGTTCATTTGCATTAAACATGCCAAAGAAAATGTCATATACTCAGCGGCAATGATTATTGTGAATAAATCAGGGGAAGAAGTCTTTGCTAAAAAATGGGATGTCAAGTACGACTTAAGAGAATACAACATAGGATCATATATCTTCGGATTACGTCTAGCAAATACGCCCAAATATCGACCAGCAAGAGGCAAATTAGGAATAAAATATAACGGCAGAAAGGGCAAGTACCTTTATTTAGTTCAACATGAGATAAGAAAGTTGCAAAAAACAATATAAAGTTCGGTACTGGTATGTTAAGGGTCCTTGTCAAACAGATTTATTACTCCTCGACAAATGTAGAAAACAAAAATTAGTTTACAAAATTGAAGGAAATCCAAATTGTGTAAAATATCAAGGTAAACATGACCCCCTCCAAGAAATAAGATATTATAAGCAGTATCTATATAATCCAAAAAGTGCAATATACAACGCAAGGAGAAATGAAATTATATTTAAGAGAATAAAAACCTATGTATCAAAATCAAAAGTGACCAAAAAATCAAAAAAAACTGCGCCAACCGAAATGATTAAAGTTAACCAACCTTTTACGTTAAAAGAAAAAATTCTTGTGTGAAAGCAATTAAAATATCTATCCCCTCAGCCTAAGAGTTAACCGTGAATTCACCATAAGCAAAGTAACAAATTGTACGACCACGAATCTTAGTCTCACCCTGTTTCCTTTGGGCAACGAAGATTATCATAAAATAATATAAATATAATATCATAATTAGCACCTTCTTTCCTTAAAAAAAAGAGAACAAATAATAGGAATCAAAATTCTCGTTCAATTATCAATCGTAAGAAGTTTTCCTATATTATGTCTAATGAAGTATTAATTCCAGAAACAGCAAAAAGGATGTGGATAACAAATGTCATAACAATCTTCATTTCCCAAACTATAGCCCAAGATATCGTAAAACATGGAATAATTTTTAAACACGAGAATTCGTTGCTCGCGAGTCATAATGCCTGGAAAATATTCATGAAATTGGACCCCAAACCGTTTGAGAACTTGTTCCAACAAGTAATTAGACTAGAGAAAAATACCAACGAATTAAAGGACTCCATATTCCAATTCTTAAAATCAGACAAAAGCCTGCAATCAACGAAAGAAATGCACCATAAGGAAAATAAAGGAAATCTACCCCCCGTATTTCCTAAACTAAAATCGAAATTCATAATAGAAGATTTCGACAAGAAAATGGCAGAAATTGACAAGGCTCTAGGATTTAACAAGAACGAAAGCCGAAGAAGGAGAGCATTAAATAATGTGGATAGTTCCATGAGCGAACATACTACAATTAAATCTACCACGAGTTTCCCCTTGACTACTTCCAAGAAAAAATAAACTTTATGATGGAAACTACGCAATGTTAAATGAATTACCGAGCCTGTGGACTTTCCTCAAGGAATTATGGCAAAATCATGCTGAGCAAAATGTTACGAAGCAAATATTATCAAAACTCGCGAAGGAAAAAGACTACAGACAAGTATTAACCTCAAGGAGTTGAAATTATCAAATATACAACATGATGAAAAGAATAAAAATACTATAGAAAGAAACAGAAAAGACACCAAGACAACCACGCCTACATATGAGTCCCCAGTAAGAGATATACAATCTTCAATGTCAGAAACTACGACAAGTACAGTCCCAGAAATGAGCGCACTTAGCAAGGAATCACCTAGAAATTTGACCACGCTAACTTATCTAAGACCAACGATACTTACAAATGGACGTGGTCAACAGGGCCCACGTACTACCGCACCCAGCCGATTGGCGTATTCACTATAGGCCTAAGAGCAAGAATCCCAGTAAGGCATACCGAGACGCAAACGATTAAACTACAAGCGATTCAACCAGAACAAAGAAAAAAATAAAAGTAAGAAAGAAAAAGAAGACGATTACGTACATAAGAAGTGTTGGATAATAGACGGCAAACGTACTTGTGCATGATTAGCAATGGCCGACGAGCCGGCAAGGGAAGATATTGAACCATTACCTGAGCTAAACGAGAAAAACGCTCTAAAAGTATCGATTCATCAATCTTTTCTAATATTATATAGACAGAGACTGCAAGCACTATTTGAATTGTTCAACACAGAAATACAAAAGTTAAAGCAAAGTACCACGAGAATCTTCGAGGTATTTTTTCGAAAAAGCAAATACCGAAGATCAGCTAGTCTAATACCAATTGTGGGAGAATTAGCATCACGCTTGTTTGGGCTTTCGACTGAAGAAGACCTAAATATCCTAAGGGAAAACGTAGGAAAACTAAACAATGCCATGAACGTGACCTTACATGTTCAAAAAATACAAGCCAGTATAGCCAATTACCAGAGAGACAAAATTGAGGCAATCTCGAAGAAAATATCAAAGACAGTAAACATAATGAATTATTTAAAAAATGAAGTAGATCGTGTGATTACCGATTCGAGCCTCACCATGGTATCACTAGACATAGTGACAATGTCCTTACTTGATCTGGCAACTGACGTTAGCAAATTTGAATTTGCATTATTCGCCCTTACCGGAGGAACCTTGTCGTATGACCTAGTGGATCCTTCGAACCTAAAAAGTATCTTGGATGAAATAAAAACGCATTTAACGTTCGGACTACACCTACCAACAGAACCGGAAGTAGCAAACTTATTTCACTATTACACCAAGATGAAGGTTCATATCACAGAGATAAACGAACAATTATTTGCAGTGGTAACAATCCCGTTAATAAATCAACAATCAATATATGACTTGTATAAAATTTCTACGTTTCCAGCCAACATAGGTAGAACTAATTCGTTCATGACTATTACCCCGAAGCGGATTACCTGCTAGTCGATCAAGATAGGAGGAAATATGCCTTAGCAAACCCACAGGACCTCAAGGAATGTGTAGCATTCAAAAACCTAGTATGTCAACTAACACTGCCCATTTATAATGTAAAACCCGGATCATGTATGTTGGATATATTTTTAAAAGAGGCTCAACAAGAAGAAATTCCCAACTCATGCGAAGCACTAGTAAGCAGTACTAAACGAGAAATATTTATTCACCTTAGAAATGATCTATGGCTATTTTCTGTTCCAAAAGAAATAGTTGGGACTATCTCTTGTTATAATAACACAGAAAGAATCGATCCAAGCTACAGAACTGAACTACTATTACAAGACGTGGGAACAATAACGATAAAACAAGGATGCCGACTGGTAACCAAGGAAGCCACAGTACAAACACCTCTGATAACCACCAGCACGAATATAATAAGCCCCAAAGTGGTCAATTTTAAAGCAGTGAATTTATCATATACAATTCCTAACATTGAAAATGAAGAAGTAAAAACCAGAATTTGGTCAAAAATGGAGAATGTCAAAGGAACTTTACCACTAACAAAAATAAGAGAAGCCTTAGACTCTTAAATTCCCCTCTTCACTAATGAAAACCAAAGATTGACATATGTAGAAAGTAGATATGGACTATTCTCAACAAATTTTTGGTGGAATATCCTCCTGACGGTAGGATTCGTGTTCATGATCTCTCTGACTATAAGAATGCTATTAACTCTAAATTACGGAAGAATGTTGAGAATAACACGTAGAAAAAGAGCAAAGTCAGATCACATCGAGCCAAGTGAGATGCAAAACCTAAACCCGGAACTCCCTGATAACCCTTAAGCAAAAAATAAGGGAGGACATAATCGAGCGAATGGGAGTAGAGGTCCTCATTCGTGCCATGTCCAGTCCCAAATTTTCACTTAATTTTTTATTGCGCAAGCCCATACAGCTGCAAAGATATATTTCTTAAGCGGCGTGGACGCGCATAAAACAGTAAAGATTTGAAAATTTATAGTAAATCGAGACCTCTCATAAAAACCATGTAACCTACCTCGCATATAGTCCTATAATAGAAAATTAAATACTAAAGTAGATGGGTGTTGAATAACATTTAAAAGCGCGTCGAATGTTAATATGTGCCAAATGCACATATATACATGTATATATATAATCACCAATTTTGGAAATATCGTATAGCGTTATTTTTTGCAGACGCAATTATTTTCCTAGTTTTACCTAGTTTATCTCGTAGTAATTTAGTGATTGCTGCAATATGCATGTAAAAAAAAAATGAAATTGCTATTATTTGTTTTATCTTTGAATTTAACCGTAACTGTATTAAAATGATATTATTCATATGACTAATCACGACTATTATTTCAAAAATAGTCCCCACATGGTATTATGTAAATTGTATATTATTGCCGTATGTGTTGTAACTTGTGTAATTATAAAGAGCATATGATTCTGCCCAGATATTTATATTCTAGGAAGCAGAGTAACCAGTGCAAATTAATTATTGGTGTACCAGCAGGCAACACGGATACAACCCAGTAGCATCTACTTTCATCATTCGTCAACCACCGACAAGTACTCACCAAGGAAATCCATAAGACAATATCCTGATGACATTCCAAGTCACCCAAGCCTAGTACCAGGTAATCTTATCTCAAGCAATATTGGCAAACCAAAAACCCCACATATACGTATATATCTGAATAATAATTACCTAGAGAACCACCCCGACCGCAACGTCGTAAAACTACGTAGAGACCGTCGATAACTATCCTTAGACGGCAACGGCCTTAAGATTTAATGTTTGAAACACCAAGAATAACCCTAGAGTCAATCCCTCGAGGATCATGTATCTTAAGCCCCAAATCAGAAACAATATGTTGAACCAACATCAAAAGCTTAAGTTTTGACGCTATCCAATCATTATTAAATGTCGCAAAACCAAACCATCCTCCATGAGAAGAAAAAATCAAACATGTTCAATTAATGGGAAATATAGACTGTACGTGATAAATTTTTTTTTCCCAAAATGAAGTGTTCAGAGAAGAGAACCAACCTGTTATTGTTGCTTTAATCTCCATAACTAAGCCCTCGAGGATTGTGTATCATTTAACCGGAAATCAAAGACAATGCGTCGAGCCAAGGCCATAAGATCAAGTTTTGATCCTGCCATAGTTAACGTTAAATGTTGTAACACAGCCCATAGTCCAAGATATGGACTGAACGTGAACAATTTACGGGAAACACAGACTGTACGAGTATTAGATTTTCCCAAAAACAAAAGTGTCCAAGAAGATACCCAGCCCAGCGATAAAGGTACCATTTCATGTAGTCAATTCCCCAAGAGTTATATACCTAGTAAACAATTAAAGAAGAACTGAACGTAATCGATTTACGGAAAACACAGACTGTACGAGTATTAGATTTTCCGAGGATAAAAGTGTCCAAGAAGAACTACCCAGCCAATGATCAAGATACCCATTTCATGTAATCAATTCCCCAAGGGATATGTACCCAATAGACATTTCAACATCCCTGTGACATCAAACCCGCGTATTTCACATGACAAACCATGCACGGACAATTTTGTGCAATAGTCATACTTATGAACAATGCAAACGCTTATCCCAAGCAACAAGTGACAAAAAACGAAACACCAAGAAGACAAACCATAAACAATGAGCCAACCTAGTAATTAATTGAATGGAAGCCCAAAGTAAGAGTGATAACGTATGTGAGTATTATAGACACGTAGAATGATGAAGTAAGTGTGAAGTCTTATGTATCTAACTTCTAACTTTAATAAATATTGTTAAACTTATCATAAAACAGATGAAAACCAGTGCAAGCTACCTTATCCCAGTGTTGCGAACAAACATTAAGTTAAAAATGTTAATGTGTAAATTTTTTTTTCTTGCAAACTATTTAATTCATACACATCAGTGTATTGTAGTTAGATGTTTTAGATGCAGTTAGACGTTTTTTTTTATGCCAAATAACTATTGTACCAATATAACGTCAGGTGGAAGTATAATCTAGCATTAGAAGTAGCGAATATGTACCACGTTAAATAATAAAGTAATTACAAAAACAGAACTTAACTAGTTAAAAACCGTGTAGAAGTATTAGCACATCAGGTAAAGGAATTTTAATATTAGGTGAAGGAATAATAATATAATCGTACCTATATAGCGTCAGGTGGAAGTATAGTCAAGTGTAAAAAAAAGGCAAATACGTACAATTTTCTGCGATAAGATAATCATATCAGGTGGAGGAATTTTGATATCAGGTGGAGGAATAGTAATTATCATGTAATCATATAATCTTATGTGTTAGTCATTAGAGACTCTTTGGCCCTTTCGCCAAATAGAATGAGTAGGTGATGGACTTTAAAGTAATGTTGTCACATATATATAGTCTAATAGAGCAATCGGAGATATGGAACAAAGATATAAATTTTGCCAAAGCAGAACTAATTCAAGTAATAAATAATAATATAAATTCTTTAAAATAAAAATCAAAATTTGAAAGTAAAAATAGAGTAACTTAACACAACGATGAGGACATCGTTAAGAGTGGGAAGGATGATATGTAATGGGATCAACTTTCAAAAACCCCAAAATCTCCCAATTTAAGTTACCCAAGTAAAGAATAAAATCACCCAAAATATGAACCTGAAAAGTTCAAGTAACCTACAGATCGAGCAAGACTCAAGCCTTCAATTTAACATAGTGAAACAAATGTATCTAATTATACATTGTAATTATACTTTGTAACAAACATTGTAATAATATTTCCCACAGAAAATCAAACAAATAAATCCGCCCTTGTGTCGCCAATAAATGCAATAAATATCATTTTGACCAAATCTTATATGACAGCCAACGAACAATGTAATTTGAATCTTAAGAGCTCAGAATACCAAACTGTCAAGAGGGCAAAGTTTATTATACAAAAAAAAATAGTCACTCAAGATGCAAAATATCTTTGTTGCATTGTTCTGGAAACTAAATTTAGAACTAGCAATCTCAATGTAATTAATTCGTATTGTCTTTTACCAATTTTCACAGAAATAAATTATAAGTCTTCTGACACCCTATTAGGAAAATGTTACAATGTAAAACTTTGTTCGTTCGAAAAAATTCCAAAGTGATATTTTAAAAGTCATAAATTAAGCGACACCCTGCTAGCAAAATGTTGCAGTGTAAAATTTTGAATTGTTAGAAAAATTCCAAAGTGATATCTTAAAAGTCATAAACTTTAATTAAACCCAAGTAGCCCATTGGTGCAAGCCGGCCCAATAGTGATGTAGGACAAATAATGCAACCAATAGGAATTGTAAAATATACTTTTAGCAACGCCTAAACGTAACCCCCGGCAAAATTGCAGAGGATAGATAGTTAGGACTTAGCAATTTTGCGCCAGTCTTGTGCCAGTCTATTTTGAGTCTTGTTTTTGAGTCTTTTTTGCAGTCTTGTTTGAGTCTTGTAGCTGTCTTTTTCAATCTTACGTGAGACTGCTATGAATTTCTGATAGTCTTTTGAGGAAACTTATTATCTGTGAATTAACTTTTGTGTCGCTTTATCCCAGATGACAATTTTGTATTGCTGTCTTTTACTACAAGTGTACTGATATACCGAAGCTCTGTGACAATTATGTGAGTAACAATAAATACATTACTTTCTTATTTTATTCTCTCTATGTTAACATTTCTCGAGACAGTCTGTCCTTGTGGCTCCACTCGCTCTTAAGGGAATCTGAAGCTTTTCAATCTGATTTCGGCCTAGTATGATCATTATTGCATGCGCCCTAGTTGAACCGCTAGTTTAAGCTCCCCACACGCGAAGTTCTGCCTCCATTCAAGTACACCACTTGTGAATCGTCAACTAAGGGTTTAACTAAATTTTCCCATTAAATTAAATAGTTGATATAAGAACAAATAATTTTTATCAGAACTCCCCTTATCAGAAGGTCTTATTGAATAACAAAACTAGAACCATCCTAACAAAAACCCCCCCATTAGACAAAATCTTGCGTGGTATTATCAAAATGTTGCCAAGTGTTTCCAAATTATGCATGGGATAATCAAAATCTTGTCTGAAATTATCAAACACCTTGTTCTGCAGTATTAATGTCTTACATTATAATACCAAATTTTGGTAGGTATTGCAAAATTTTGTCTTGCATTATCATAGTCTTGGAAGATATTATTCCCACATCAACTCCTTGAACAAAATGATATGTTTTAAAGGGTCTCATATGTTCCATCTATTTCAGACTCTAGAACATCATTTGTAAGCTGATAGTAGTGTCTGTGTCAGACTGAATTTTGATAAGTTCCACCTTAATAAATCTCTAGCTCTAAAAAGACTCCAGTTCATCTCTTTCTCTCTTAGACTTTGTTCACAACCTTATCCATCTATTTCAGACTCTAGTACACTACTTCTAAACCTGGTAGTAGTGTCTGTGTCTGAAAATTCCTGTTCTTGCATCTTTAACTTTTGAAAACGTCTCAAAGCTAAAACAAAAACGTCACGAAGAAAAAAAACGTCTCAAAGTAAATAAACACTCTCAAAGTTAAAACATAACGTCACAAAGAAATACAAGCGTCTCGAAGTAAAAAAAAACATATCGAAGTTAAAACAAGACGTCTCGAAGATAAAAAAAACATCACGAAGAAGAAAACGCCTCAAAATAAAAAAAAACGTCTCGAAGAAAATCAAAAACGTCACAAAAAAACAACATATGTGTGTTAACTATCGTATAACTACGTGTAACTATTCCTCACTACTGGATTTCTTTTCATCGAACTTTTTGTGTAAGACAGAGCATAAAAAATACTTTGCATTTTGTAAGAGGAATTTATAGTAGCTCCAATAGTATAGCCTTCCCCTATGGGTGTCGCCAGATCCATAACCCTGTCACTACTTGATTTCTAGGGATTGTTCTAGATTTCTAAGGATTGTTCCAGATTTCTATATTAAAATTATTTTCTCGACTCCTTTTAATACAATGAATTTAAAATCCCACTTTATCACTTAATGTAGGAGTTCTATAAAATGTAAATCGATTTCATCCAACCCAAATATAAAATTTATTGATATAACTATCAATGGCAAAAGGCCAGAGAAATCAGCCGTAATGTTCAAGAGTGTCTGGCCTTGATACACTTCACCGATCCTCAGAAGTGCCTTGAACAGGTGCCCAAGAACGTAAAGTACTCTTATGTAGACGACCATATCTACTCACGTGCATTTTTCTGGCCTTTATCCCTCCCCCTAATGACCTTTATCACTGGCGATAGATCAGTATTCTGTTAAGTTGTTAATTGGTTATTTTCAAAGGACTTAGTGTATTCATTATGAAATGGTTTCGTTAAAGGCTGTAAAAGAAGCTTTAGATTTTTCTTCAATCGGAACTATTTTCATGGACAGAAAATTTCAAGGTGAGCAAATTTTTAACTGGGATACATGCATATGCATTAACGGAAGAAGAACATAGCTGCAGGTTCATACCCAGGAATACCCAGTTTGAACCTTATCCCCCCAGAAGTCGTACAAAACGTCTTTTAACCCCCTCCGTCTTCCGAAACGAAAAGTCTGGTAAAGGTCCTGCATTACTTTTTTCCTACCGGGGCTTCCCTTAGAAGAATCCTTTAAGTCTAAATTTGTATATCTTGCCCCCAAGACCTTAACTAGGGATGATTTGGAGGTTGGAAACCCCAATCCCAAAATTTTTCCCAACTCGTAAAAACGCAACAAAATACATAAAAATCATTTTTGATGTGACTTTTATTTAATTCTCGTAGCCCCCCCCCCTCCAAAAAAATCCTGTCTACGGCCTTGCTTACGCTCTTTTAAAGTTACTGGCTTAGCATATCAGACAACAAAAAACCTGAATTTGACTTTTTGATGATTACGTCACACAAAATCCACCATGAGAATTCTGAAAAAATCAAAAATACCACAAAGTGGGTCATGTTTCAAGAAAGAACTTTCTAGTGACGTAGTTAACTGAATTAGTCTTGTAGGTAGCCAGCAATGTAACGCAAGACAATTCCAGCACGAGAAGGAGAACGTTTGAAATCATTGCTCTAAGACTCATGGGATAGAGAACAGTCGTCAATTTCTCTCTCTCGTAATCTAGACCAGTGGTTCCCAACTGATTTTGGGCCATCCCCACTTAGGCATTTCTAAAATCATGACGCCCCTCCCCTCATGGTGTTTAAAGTTTGTTATTCAAAATTGTACCTGTGTTCACCTGAAGAAAGTTTAAAAGGCCATTAACTTGGTATCCTTTTGCGGGTCGTCTTCAAGGCACATTTTGTACCAATGAAAGGTATTGTCAAAATACAATACTTTTTATATAATATATAACTTTATTCTAACTCTATAATGTATCTTTTTACTCTTTAAATGCATATGAATGTGACGTCATTTTTATGAACAGTGTTTTTTTTTTGCAAAATTAAGGCTCTAAAGTACAGTCAGCTGATGAGTGCGTGTCCTGCCCGTGACCCATCAAAATATTGCCTTGTCCCACCGGTGGGGCCTGTACCCCACGTTAGGAATCATGGATCTAGACTCAAATCAACACAGTTGGTGATTTAATCACAACTTGGGATGCAGAGAAGGCATATAATGTATCCTAATTCCAAATATATACCAGAGAGGGGCTCTATCTCCTCCCAAAAATCTTAGTTTTCTTGCGGTTCCCGTTACGATTTCGGTTCCCGTTGCAGTTTTCTTACGATTTCTAGACTCAAACCTAGTTTAGGGCGTCGTTTCTTGATAGCATGCGTAGCTTGGGTTTTTCTACTGTTAAATTCTTAACCCTGCTGTCTTTGGATTTTATGTTTGTCCTTTCTGTTGGTTTTCTGCGTTGTTTGGTTTTTCAATTTTTATTCTTTCAATTTTGCTTTTTTAGTTTTTTTTTGCTTTTTTTTTCTGTCGGCTTTCTGTGCTGTGTGGTTCTATCCAACCTGTTTTCTCCAAATTGTTTGCCATTTTCTTTTAATATTTTTGATAGTGATGAAGAAGAGAAGCGATTATATTCCCAAAATATTCACGTTTTCGTCCAGTATTTTCGTTGGCCATAAAAACAACCCGTTCATGATATCTTTATTTCTTCAAATTTGTTTTTGTTATGGCGTGGCTTAGAAGGTCAACGCGGCTTAGGGAATTATCTTCCGTCCCTGATAAAAGTTTTGAATAAAGTGTTATTGATGCCATGTTAAATCGGCGAATCTGGTTCCTTGTAAAAGTCACTACCTACACATAGAAAAAAAAAAAAACGCTCAAAAAGCTTAGTAACTTCGTTATTTTTTTTGCCAAAAATTTAAGAGATGATATAATGTAGTTAGTTTTATTACATTTTTTTGTAATAAAAATAATTACAAAAAATATACACAAACAATAGCTTACTTATGACAAATAAAATAGGGACTCCTAGCATTCAGTTCTATTGAGCAATGCCGAAGTGTTGGGCGGAGACTACTGAACAACATGAAAACTTGTGAACTTGGTTATCAAACACCGATATATTTAACGCTTTCAACCTCGTTACTTTATAAAACATTGAAACTAAGATTAAAGAAATAAACTAAAATTTATAATTAGCCACCGGGCTTATTGAGAATTGCTGTGAGGGTTGAACGTTAGTAGTGTAGGCCCAATCTATTCAACAGGCCAGTGCCCCCTTCGAATCCCGATCTGGACACTTTTTTTTCAAAACTTCTTGAAGCTGCATGTGCTTGTTACGTAACAGGGGATTGATTTTTTACCGAACCAGCTCCACCATTTTGACGACATATATTTGCCACCATTCCGATTTCACACATATCCCACCATTTTGACGACACATATATGCCGCCATTCCGATGACACCCATATCCCAACATTCCGACGACAGCCAGCAGATGTTATTGCTATGTAACGGTATAGTACACCTGATTGTTACATAATAGGGTTTTTTTACTTATGCAAATGATTTCTCTGGATGTTATGTTTAAAAACCTATGAGGACCATGAAATTACCTTCAGGGTCCCGTCAAATCTTTCTTATTTTGGTTGTTACGTAATAGGGGCTTATTTCCTTACACAAATGTTTTCTTCGATTGTTATGTCTAAAACCCCACGAGGGCCAGAAAAAAACCTTCAGGTCCCCGTCAAATCAATAAGCAAACATAGACGTTACATGATAGTTTTTTTGTTGTTTAAAAACCTATGGGAGTAGGGAAAAAATCTCTAGGGGGGGGCGCTAGTCAAGGTGCAAACGAACGTGTTACGTAATAGGAAGCGTTTTCTTCCAGACATTTTAAGACATTTTCTTCAAGACGTTTCAAAACATTTCAATATGTTTTTTAAAACATTTTTCTTCAAGACGTTTTTCAAGACATTTCAAGACATTTCAGGACGTTTTCTAAAATGTTTTTCTTCAAGACGTTTTCAAGACGTTTCAAGACATTTCAAGACGTTTCTTAAGACATTTTTCTTCAAGACGTTTTTCTTCAAGATTTCTTTGGTTGTTACCTAATAGGGAGTGTTTACTTTTGTTAAGGATGACTTATTCTCGCGCGACTAGTATCTTCAGGCCCCGTAGGGTGCCCCCTGCTTGTAACTGAGGAGGGTACACACGCGGGTGTTACATAATTGTGACGAACACGTGATTCTTACGTAATGACTATGCATACTTAGGATGTTACATAATAGTTGAAGAGAATTTCAGGATTTCATTTTCATTAAAGGCGTTCTTTATCCTTTCAAGGGTCTTTTTCGAGACTTCATTTTTTTCCAGATGTTTTTTTTTCAGGGAACCTTTATATTCTAAAGATTTGTGTGCCCTTTAGGAATTGAAAAAGATTTTCCCCCAATGGAACTGTACGCTAGAGAGCTGGACCAAGAAAGCATTCCTAATATTATTGTTCCGGGAATATTTTCTAATGGAAAATTTTGGAAAAATCTATGAATTGCGTATTTCCTAACCATTGTCCCCGAGCCGGATAACTATCCAGCAAAGCTATTGATTTTTTCTCTATTAGATGCACCTGATTGCTACATTCTATTATTTTTCTAACGTGACCTGGAGTGGAGAGATGGCTAAAACCTAGTCATACAGTTCGTGGTAACGAACCGTATAGTAGGAGCGGCTCGTCTCAATAGTAACCGACACTCTAAAAAAATGAAATTTTAATATCAATAGATACATCTAAAGAATTGGATTCCTATGCTGATATTAAATATATAAGTTTCATGAAGTTTACTCATGTCCATTAAAAGTTATGAGCCTGAGAAAATTTGCCTTATTTTCAAAAATAGGGAAAACATCCCCTAAAAGTCATAGAATATTAATGAAAATCATAACATCAGATTCAGCGTATCAGAAAACGTTACTGTAGAGGTTTCAAGCTCCTATCTGCAAAAATGTGGAATTTTGTATTTTTGCCAGAATAAAGTTCACAAATGCGAGTTTATAAGCCTTTTTTCCCAGGGGTGATCGTATCGACCCAGAGATCTTAGAATTGTGCGAGAGAACTTATTTGAACAGAACTAAAAGATCTAGTGCCTTTTTTAATCAAAAAACAAAAAAATAAAAATAAAAATAGAATCACTTAATACAAAAAAACTGCATTTTAGATGCCTTCATATTTTCAAAGGTATTTAATTTTTTAAGCAATCATAACCATGTATGAAGTAATAAGTGACGTGACGTAAGATCTAACACCCATTGTGTACTAATAACCATATATGACGTAATGAGTGACGTTACGTAAAAATTAAAAAATCAATTATTATTTATTTTTACATAAACGATCAATAAGAGTGTAAATAAACAAGCTATGCAATTGTTCCCCGCAGATGTCTACATAAAGAAACGATAAAGTTTGCCATAAATTATTCCTAGATCAGCAACATATGGCAATTTTTTCTCATCAAACAGTTCGTGGAAACAATCTGTATACTAAGAGCGACTCGTCTCAATATTAACCGAAACTCTAAAAAACGGAAGTTTGATACCAAGAGACACATCAAAAGAATTGAATTTTTATGCTTATTTCAAAAAATGACGTTTTGGTTGCTACTAGAGACCCAGTGGCTGCTAGCTACCACTGTAACCCGGATGAATTAATAAATTTAATATCATAACTTATATGTAATATTTTTTAAGTCTCCAATAGTACAGTGGTAAATATACCTGCCTGTCACACAGAAGAACGGGGATAGATTCTCTTTCGGAGAGAATTTTTAATTTATTGAATTTAAAGCTAGATCTCTTAAATTTAAAGTTTAAAAACTCAGTTTAGCTACCTCTTAGGTAAATATATGAACTTTAATAAAAAGTAATATAGGCAGGAGGTCGTTCTTTATTACAAACTTATTTTTTTTTGCAAATAAAAAGAAAAATCTTTATTGGACCTAAGGCACACGGACCCAAGAGACTAAAAACTTTTTAACTTCTTGTCCAAGTTACCAAAACTTCAAATATAATGAAAAATCTTAACTTGACCTAAGGTAAATGGATCCAAAAGACAAAAAAAAAACATTTTAATTTTATATCCTAGGTAGCAAAACATAAAGAAAAATCTCAATTGAACCTAAGATACATGGATCCAAGAGACGAAAAAACATTTTGATTTTATCTCCTTGGTAGCAAAGCTTCCAAATACATGAAAAAATCTAGAAAAACAACAATTTTTAGGTATGATTGGACCTAAGACACATGGGTTCAAGAGATAAAAAAAGATTTTCTTAATTTCATGTCCTTGGTAGCAAAACTAGCAAATATAAAGAAAAATCTTTATTGGACCTAAGGCACATGGATCAAAGAGACAAAAACTTTTTAATTTTATATCCTAGGTACCAAAAGCTACAAATATAATTCAGAACCTTAATTCCACCAATGGTATATGGATCCAAGAGACGAAAAATTTTTTAATTTCAACTCCGCGGTAGCAAAACTTCATAATATAATGAAAAATCCAAGAAAACCTCAGTAATTAGGTATGATTGGACCTAAGACGCATAGAGACGACGAATTGGCAAAAATGAGGCGTTTTCCGTTATGGCTTTTCTACTGTGTATGGATGTTGTCAAAGCGTATGAGTCGGTTTTAAGATCGATACTGTGGACACTGATGAAGGAAAATTTTGGGTTTGATCAACGGTTTGTGAAGCGGTATGAAAATTTATATAAGAACCAGAAGCCGGTAGTGAATATAGATGGTTCCACTAGTGGAAGGCTGAAACTTGAAAAGGCAGTGCGACAAGGGGATCCGAGTGCCCCTTATTTATTCGAAACTTTATATACCCATTTTTTAAGTATTTCGAACGGCGGATACGGGGAATTGGGATTACGCCGAATATCTCCTTGAAATTACTGGCTTTTGTAGATGATGGGGCCTTCCTCCTTGGGAGTGTGGCTGATTTGATGGAAGTGGTGAGAGGACTAATGTGGCATGAGGAGCATTTCTTGATAAAAATACACAGAAAAAGAGCCAGTTACTAGACATATGTGAATGTGTACGGTTAAATGTTAGTGTCTGAACGAGGAGGATCAGTGAGTGAAAGTATTGGGCGCAATTGTTGAAAGAACGGTGAATTTGGAAAATTTATGGGAAGAGTGTGTGCAAAAGATTGAATGGTTGCTGGTAGCCCATCAAAGAATATAACTTTGTATTGATGTTTGAGTGAGTAGTGTATGTAAACACGTTTGCTCTCCCACTGCTATTTTATCTGGCACCGGCCTTTAGTCTTGAAGAAAAGCAAGCTAAAAAGGTATAAAGGAGCATTTGGCGTGTTGTTTGGAGGGAAAAGCTGGAAAAGCTTAGTGTGAAAATGTTGTAGGTGCTCCGAGAAGAGGGGGTCATGGTGTTATAAATTTCCGAAAGGTATGCAAGTCTCTGAGGATTAGAAAGGTCTGTGAGATGATCTGTAGTAAATGGATCAACGGTGAAATAATAAAAGGATGGGCCTTACCAGTGGTGAACACTGAGGAGGATGAACTAGCAAAACAAAAAAGAATCAGCGATGTGCCAGAGAAAATGAAGTAATATGGTGTATTCAAGAAACGAAAACCTAGGCTTGCTTAGTGATCAGGTGAAAACGTCGAAAGGAAAAAGATCGTGGTGGATATTTAAAGAAAACAGAAGAAGAAGAAGTGGAATTTCACGTGAAAAAAACACAACCATTTGTTAATTTTAAGCTATCGTTTGAGAAAATGCATAGTGTGCCATATAGTCAGTTTTATAAAGGAACTTATGTTTCTCTTTATTCATGAGAGACTGCCGCACCATGATCGAGTAAGTCGTTTTAACCCAAGATGAAGGTCCAAAGTACAAGCTTTGCGACGAAATAGTGATAAATGGCCTGAAGCACGAATTTTTCAATTGTAAATATAATTAAGGAATTGTAGATAAGTGTTTTAGTGCCTTAAGAGATCTTGGAGTAATTTGGGATACTGAGGAACATAAGATAAGGTTTATTAAACTGAAGAATGCTACAAGCAAGAAGCAAGTGATATATTTTTCATTATAAGCTTAGTGGGTGGTGGGACTATTTCTATTTCAGTTTATCGAATGGCATTTACATTCCTTTATAGCTAACGAATTGTATAATTTTAAAATCACCTTACTCTACTAATGAGCTGTTTGGAATCAGCCCGTGGAATATTTTGAACCGGGCCCACTCATGAGGGGGTGGTTTAAAAAGAGTATTTACTGGATTTCATGGGTTTTGACATTATTTATAATCATGATTCTTTAAAAAAGCATCTCATCCTAATAGTTATTCTTAAACTTTTATATTCGGTCCATGGGTTACATTGAGTTAACTGGCCTTCAAGTTAGGTTAATATTAGCTTAAACCTCGCTTAAAATTCAGTTATCCTGCCATCTCTAACTAAAACTGAAAAGATGAGAGCACTTGAGGTAGTGAAAACCTGTCGCCATCTAGACTTTAAATTGTAAAACTCACTGAAAGATTTTTCTTTATATTTGGAAGTTTTGGTTCCATCGACATGAAATTAAAAAGTTTTTTGTAACTTGGATTCATGAGCCTTACATCCAATTAAGGTTTTTATTTTTGCTTTACTACCAATTTAGTTTTGCTACCAAGGACATGAAATTAAAATGTTTTTTTCTTCTCTTGGATCCATGTAACTTGGGTCAAATTAAGATTTTTCATTATATTATCAAGATTTGCTACCAAGGAGTTGAAATGAAAATGTTTTTTTGTCTTTTGGATCCATGTACCTTAGGTCCAATCAAGTTTTTGTTTATATTTGGAAATTTTGCTACCAGGGACATGAAATTAAAATGTTTTTTTCGTCTTTTGGATCCATGTAACTTTGGTTAAATTAAGATTCTTCTTTATATTCGGAAGTTTTGAAACGGGGGACTTATATATATATACATATATATATATATATATATATATATATATATATATATATATATATATATATATATATATATATATATATATATATATATATATATATATATATATATATATATATATATATATATATATATATATATATATATATATATATATATATATATATATATATAAAAATATATATAAAATATATATATATATATATATATATATATATATATATATATATATATATATATATATATATATATATATATATATATATATATATAGATATATATATATATATATATATATATATATATATATATATATATATATATATATATATATATATATATATATATATATATATATATATATATATATATATATATATATATATATATATATATATATATATATATATATATATATATATATATATATATATATATATATATATATTAGATATATATATATATATATATATATATATATATATATATATATATATATATATATATATATATATATATATATATATATATATATATATATATATATATATATATATGTATATATATATATATATATATATATATATATATATATATCCTATATATCCATATATATATATATATATATATATATATATATATATTATATATATATATATATATATATATATATATATATATATATATATATATATATATATATATATACATATATATATATATATATATATATATATATATATATATATATATATATATATATATATATATATATATATAATTGAAATTAAAATGTTTTTTCGTCTCTTCAATACATGTACCTTAAGTTGAATTAAAGTTTTTCATTACATTTGAAAGTTTTAGTACCTAACACATGAGATAAAAAGTTTTAGTCTCTTGGATCCATGTCCTTTAGGTCCAATAAAAATTTTCTTTATATTTTCTACTTTTGGTACCAAGAATATGATATTAAAAAGTTTTTCATCTCTTGAACTCATGTGTCTTACGTCCAATCATACCTAAAAACTGTGGTTTTCTTAGATTTTTCCTTATATATGAAAGTTTTGCTACCATGGAGATGAAATTAAAATGTTTTTTCGTCTCTTGGAACCATGTAAATTGGCTCAAATTAAGATTTTTCTTTACATTTGGAAGTTTTACTATCGGGGAGAAGAAATTCAAATATTTTTCGTCGATTGGATCCATGTGCCTGAGATCATCGTAAGGTTTTTCATTATATTTGGAAATTTTGGTACCTAGGATATGAAATTAAAAAAAAATTTCGTCTCTTGGATCCATGTAACTTGGGTCCAATAAAGATTTTTCTTTATATTTGCTAGTTTTGGTACCAAGGACAAGAAATTAAAAAAAAATTTCATCTCTTGGGCCCATGTGTCTTAGGTCCCATCTAACTAAGAACTTTGGTTTTCTTATATTTTTTCATTACATTTGGAAGCTTTGCTACTAGGAGATAAAATTAAAAAATGTTTCGTTTCTTGGATCCATGTACCTTAGGTTCAAATAAGATTGTTCTTTATATTTGTTAGTTTTTGCTACCAAAGAGATGACATTAAAACGTTTTTTTTTTCGTCTCTTGGATCCACATACCTTAGATCTAACTAAGATTTTTTCTCTATATTTGGAAGTTTTGGTACCAAGGACATGAAATTAAAATGTTTTTTATTCTCTTGGATCCATGTACCTTAGGTCGAATAAAGATTTTTGTTTATATATGGAAGTTTTGGCACCAGTGAGAGAAAGTTAAAAAGTTTTTCATCTCTTGGATCCTTGTACTTTAGGTTGAATTAAGATTTTTTTTAACCAGATGAGTTAATAAAAATCATGACCAACCCTAGAAATCTAGACCAAATCATGGAAATCAAGACCATACAATAGAAATCAAGACCATACTGTAGAAATCATGGCAAACCTCTAAATAATCATGCCTAATACATAGAAATCGGCAATGTTCTATTAGACTTGACATCATGAACATGAATCAAATAATTAATGTGTTTAACCTGGATCTGTACAGCTCCAAATACAAACCCTATTGTAGACCCTCAGATTTCCTTGAACACATCCATAATGCTAGCGAGTCTTTTATTGAAAAATTCTAAATAATGTCTTTGGAACATTTATATGAACATCAATTCCCTGTTCCCGCCGATTTGCTACTACTATTGAATACTTTGCAAGACTTTATGGCTTTGTAGGTTTTCTGATCCATGGGCGATTTTCTACAATTCTAGATCCAACAATAATAGTTGGGTGTGGTTTTCAAAAACATTGACACCGGTTTTCACATCTTTTCTATTAACTCCCCATTCACATTTTCCTTTTTCTCGTCATTCCTATCCTATGGATAATTGCTTTTGGTGAATCTTCATTGACATAGAATATACAGATTTTAATTCATTTATGTCCCCCTCATCATTTTTGATGTAACATCTTAATTTTTTACTTTTAAAATATCACTGGTGATTTTTTTTGCTATGAGCATATTTAATGTGATTTTGTGTGTGTGTTTGTGTGTGTATGTGTGTTTGTGTGTGTGTGTGTATGTGTGTGTCTGTGTCTGTGTAAGAGTGTATGCGTATGCGTGTGTGTGTGTGTCTTTGGCTGTGCGTGTGTTTATGTTTGTGTCTGTGGCTGTTAGTGCGTGTGTGTTTTCTGTCTTTGTCTGTGTGTAAAGAGACTAAAACTTTTTGTTTTCATGTGTTAGGTACTAAAACTTTCAAATGTAATGAAAAAAACTATAATTCGACCTAAGGTACATGGATTCAGGAGACAAAAAAAAACATTTTAATTTCACGTTCCCCGTTGCAAAACTTCCAAATATAAAGAAAAATCTTAATTCGACCCAAGTTACATGGATCCAAAAGACGAAAAAAAACATTTTAATTTCATGTCCCTGGTACCAAAACGTCCAAATATAAACAAAAACTTAATTGGACCTAAGGCAAATGGATCCAAAAGACGAAAAAAACATTTTAATTTCAATTCCTTGGTAGCAAATCTTCATACTATAATGAAAAATCTTAATTCGACCCAAGTTACATGGATCCAAGAGACGAAAAAAAAATTTTAATTTTATGTCCTGGGTAGCAAAACTACCAAATGTAAAGAAAAATTTTAATTGGCTCTAAGGCACATGAATCCAAGCTACAAAAAACTTTTTAATTTCATGTCGATGGTACCAAAACTTCCAAATATAAACAAAAATCTTGTGTAGAGCTAACGCACATGGAACCAAGACACGAAAATCATTTTAATTCCATATCCTTGGTGCCAAAATTTCCAAACATACAGAAAAATCTTTCGGTGAGTTTTAAATTTTAAAGTCTAGATGGCGAAAGGTTTTCACTACCTCAAGTGCTGTCATCTTGTCAGTTTTAGTTAGAGATGGCAGGATAACTGAATTTTAAGCCAGGTTTAAGCTAATGTTAACCTAACTTGAAGGCCAGTTAACTCAATGTAACCCATGGACCAAATATAAAAGTTTAAGAATAACTATTAGGATGAGATGCTTTTTTAAAGAAATAAAAAAGTTCATTATGTGTAATCATTTTTTAATGATTACACATAATGTCCAAACCCATGAAATCCAGTAAATGCTCTTTTTAAACCACCCCCTTATGAGTGGGCCTGGTTCAAAATATTTCAAGGGCTGAATCCAACAGCTCCTTAGTAGAGTAAGGTGATTTTAAAACTATACAATTCGTCAGCTATAAAGGACTGTAAATGCCATTCGATAAAATGAAATAGAAATAGTCCCACCACCCACTAAGCTTATTATGAAAAATATATCACATGCTTCTTGCTTATAGCATTCATCACTTTAATCAACCTTATCTTATCTTCCTCAGTATTCCAAATTACTCCAAGATCTTTTAAGGCACTAAAACACTTATCTACAATTCCTTAATTATATTTACAATTGAAAAATTCCTGCTTAAGGCTATTTATCACTATTTCGTCGCAAAGCTTGCATTTTGGCCTTCATCTTGGGTAAAACGACTTACTCGATCATGTTGCGGCAGTCTCTCATGAATAAAGAGAAACATAAATTCCTTTTAAACTGACTATACGGCACACTATGCATTTATGCATTTTCTCAAACGATAGCTTAAAATAACAAATGGTTGTTTTCTTTTCACGTGAAAATCCACTTCTTCTTCTTCTGTTTTCTTTAAATATCCATCCACGATCTTTCTCCTTTCGATGTTTTTCACCTGATCACTAAGCAAGCCTAGGTTTTCATTTCTCGAATACACCATATTACTTCATTTTCTCTGACACATCCCTGATTCTTTTTTGTTTTGCTAGTTCATCCTCCTCAGTATTTATCACTGGTAAGGCCCATCATTTTATTATTTCACCGTTGATCCATTTACTACAGATCATTTCACAGACGTTTCTAATCCTCAGAGACTTGCATATCTTATGGAAAATTATAACACCAAGACCCCCGTCTTCTCGGAGCACTTACAACATTTTCATACTAAGCTTTTCCAGCTTTCCCCTCCAAACAAAATGCCAAATGCCCCTTTCTACCTTTTTTTAGCATGCTTTTTTTTCAAGACTAAAGGCCGATGCCAGATAAAATAGCAGTGGGAGAGCATACGTGTTTACATACACTACTCGCTCAATCATTGACACCAAGTCTGTTCTTTGATGAGCTACCAGTAACCATTCAATCTTTTGCACACGCTCTTCATTCCAAACGAAACACCAAATGCTCCTTTCTACCTTTTTAGCGTACTTTTCTTCAAGACTAAAGGCCGGTGCCAGATAAAATAGCAGTGGGAGAGCATACGTCTTTACATACACTACTCGCTCAAACATTGACACGAAGTGTGTTCTTTGATGGGCTACCACAACCATTCAATCTTTTGTGCACGCTCTTCCCATAAATTTTCCAAATTCACCGTTCTTTCAAAAATTACACCGAATACTTTCACTGACTGATCCTCCTCGACCCAGACGCTATCATTTAACCGTACACACTCACATATGTTTAGTAACTGGCTCTTTTTCTTTGTATTTTTACCAAGAAATGCTCCTCATACCACATTAGTCCTCTCACCACTTCCATCAAATCAGCCACACTCCCAGGGAGGAAGGCCCCATTGTCTACAAAAGTCAGTAATTTCAAGGAGATATTTGGCGTAATCACAATCCCCTGTATCCGCCGTTCGACATACTTAAAAAGTGGGCCTATATAAGTTTCGAATAAATAAGGGGCACTTGGATCCCTTGTCACACTGCCTTTCCAAGCTTCAGCCTTCCACTAGTGAAACCATTTCTATTCACTACCGGAATCTGGTTCTTATATAAATTTTTATACCACTTCACAAACCGTTGATCAAACCCAAAATTTTCCTTCATCAGTGTCCACAGTATCGATCTTAAAACTGATTCATACGATTTGACAACATCCATACACAGTAGGAAAACCATAACGGAAAACGCCTTATTTTTTGGCATTTCCTCGTCTCTATGTGTTTTAGGCCCAATCATACCTAATCACTGTGGTTTTCTCAGATTTTTCATTATATTATGAAGTTTTGCTACCAAGGAGTTGAAAATAAAATGATTTTTAGTCTCTTGAATCCATGTAACTTGGGTCGAATTAAGACTTGTCTTTATAATTGGAAGTTTTGCTACCGGGGAAATAAAATTCAAATGTTTTTTTTCGTCTCTTCGATCCATTTACCATAGATCGAGTTAAGGTTTTACATTATATTTGGAAGTTTTGGTACCTAGGATATGAAATTAAAAAGTTTTTTTGTCTCTTTGATCCATGTGCCTTAGGTCCAATAAAGATTTTTCTTTATAATTGCTATTTTTGCTACCAAGGACATTAAATTAAGGAAAGTTTTTTTTATCTCTTGGATCCTTGTGTCTTAGGTCCAATCATACCTAAAAATTGTGGTTTTTTCTAGATTTTTCAATATATTTGGAAGTTTTGCTACCAAGGAGATAAAATTAAAATGTTTTTTCGTCTCTTGGATCTATGTATCTTAGGTTCAATTAAGATTTTCTTTATGTTTGGTTATTTTGCTAACAAGGGTATGAAAGTAAAATGTTTTTTCGTCTTTTGGATCCGTGTACCTTAGGTCAAATTAAGTTTTTTCATTATATTTGAAGTTTTGGTAACTAGGACAAGAAGTTAAAAAGTTTTTAGTCTCTTGGATCCGTGTGCCTTAGGTCCAATAAAGATTTTTCTTTATATTTGCAAAAAATAAGTTTATTATAAGAACGACCTCTTGCCTATATTACTTTTTTCTTAAAGCTCATATATTTACCTAAGAGGTCGCTAAACTGAGTTTTTAAACTTTAAATTTAAGAGATATTGCTTTAAATTCAATAAATTAAAAATTATCTCCGAAAGGGAATCTACACCGTTTTTCCGTGTGACAGGCAGGTATACTTACCACTGTACTATTGGAGACTTAAAAAATATAATTTACATATAAGTCATGACATTAAATTTATTAATTCATCCGGGTTGCAGCGGTAGCTAGCAGCCTCTGGGTCACTAGTAGCAGCCAAAACGTCACTATTTAAAATAAGCATAAAAATTCAATTCTTTTGATGTGTCTCTTGGTATCAAACTTCCGTTTTTTAGAGTTTCGGTTAATATTGAGACGAGTCGCTCATAGAATACAGTTTGTTTACCCACGAACTGTTTGATGAGGAAAAATTGCCATATGTGGCTGATCTAGGAATAAGTTACGGCAAACTTTATCGTTTCTTTATGTAGATATATGCGAGGAACAATTGCATAGCTTGTTTATTCACACTCTTATCAATCGTTTATGTAAAAAATAAATAAAAATTGATTTTTTACAATTTTTACGTAACGTCACTCATTACGTCATGTATGGTTATTAGTACACAATAGGTTGGTGTTAGATCTTACGTCATGTCACTTATTATTTCATATATGGTTATGATTGCTAAAAAAATCAAGTATCTTTGAAAATAAGAAAAGACATCTAAAATGCAGTTTTTTTGTAAAACGTGATTCTATTTTTAATTTTTTTATTTTTTGATTAAAAAGGCACTAGTTCTTTTAGTTTCTGTTCAAATAAGTCCTCTCGCAAAATTCTAGGACCTCTGGGTCGATACGATCAACCCTGGGAAAAAAGGCAAATAAACACGCACCTGTGAACTTTATTCTGGCAAAAAATACAAAATTCCACATTTTTGCAGTTAGGAGCTTGAAACCTCTGCAGTAAGGTTCTCTGATACGCTGAATCTGATGATATGATTTTCATTAATATTCTATGACTTTTAGAGGATGGTTTCCCTATTTTTCAAAATGTCGTTCTTTACTGTAATTTCAAACGAAAAACTTTCCAAAATACACTTTGAAACACCAACAAAGCTAAAACAGACAAGCTAAACCATGAAACAGCACAACTAAACATTCTCAATCATACTTTTCGAACGAAAAATTCCAAAATAAACTTGAAAACACAAACAACTCTAACACAGACAAGCCAAACCATGAAACAGCAAAACTAAATATCCTAAATCATACATTTCAAATGAGACACTTCCAAAACACATTTGGAAGCACTTACAAAGCTAACACAGACAAGCTAAACAACAAAACAGCAAGACTAAACATCCTAAATTACACTTTTCAGAAGAAAAACTTCCAAAACACACTTTTAAAAACACCATCAAAGCTAACACAAAGAAACAGCAAAACTAAACAACCTAAATCATACGTTTTAAAATACACTTTGAAACACCAACAAAGCCAAACTAAACCTTGAAACAGCACAACTAAATATCCCAAATCATACCTTTTGAAGGAAAAACTACAAAAATACATTTGAAAAGACCAACAGTATTAACACAGACAAGCTAAACCAGGAAACAGGAAAACTAAACATCCTAAATCATGCGTTTCAAACGAGACACTTCCCAAACACACATAGAAAGACCAAAAAAGCTAACACAGACAAGCTAAGCCACGGAACAGCAAAACTAAACGTCCTATATTATACATTTTAAACGAAAAGCTTCCAAAACACACTTGGAAACACCAACAGGTATTAGGATACCTAATACACACAGGTTGAACAGCAACTCCAGGATAAAACGCACCAGGTTTAAAAGTGATTAGTACTTTTCCATTTGTACAAGTTTCCACAGAAAATATCAAAATCTGTTGCTCGAGTTCTTCAGATGTTGCTCGACGCACCACCTCTCTAGTTGTGTTTGATCGAGAGTTAGTATCTTCTCTTTCAACATACATAGGCTGAGTAAAATCGACCAGTTTTTCCAAAAAACGGAAATTTCTTCACTTCTTCTTTGGCAACAATGCTGGGTTACCCTAGGAAAAAAAATAAAAGCGCATCATAAAAAGATGAATGAGGTGAAAGTACCAGAATGGGTGCTTCTCTTACCGTCACTTGTATTCCTTTTACTCTTACTTTGAAACCAGTACAATAGAAGAGCCAGACCATTATCTTAGATACAATGGCTCGCAGCGTTCGTCTCCATCCTTGCATAGGCTTTGATTTTAATTCTTCGTCAGATAAACCCCAAATGACTATAGAAGCAAGTGAATAAGATGTGACTAGGCAAATGGCAACACCAATCAATCTCAGACGAAGAAGGACGATGGACGAAACAAATATCTTCACTTTATCATAGATGGACAGATTTATACGATGCGTAAAGGGGTTTGTTTGACGTTGGCACTTATCCATATCACATTTATTGTCGTTAACAGTTATAATGTATGAGGTCACAGTCTTCAGGAAAGACATTAAACTCTTACAAATAGAGGCGGCACTCTTGCAGAAAGAACCCACTTTTTTCCAGAATTTATCTCTTATTCCTTGATTTTTCTTCCTTGGTAAATTCTCATTGGTATACTCAAGCTTCATTGGTATACTGTAAGAACCAGCAACAAATACAGGAAAATATGAAGCCTCATCTAAAGCCTTTTGTAATGGAGTTTGTTCTTCTTTACTAGTGTAACTGTCGTGTTGATTCTTTTCCATTTCTACAGCAGGTGGTTTTGGTTCACTTTCCTTGCTGGGTTCAGAGCTCTGTATTCCTGCACCTTCTCTTGAATATTCAGCTGTTTTGGATTCCATGTGTTTTTTAATGGCCCAACAAGCTGTTATTCCAGTGCATGAGATTGGAATCCCATATGCAATAGTTTTAAAAATTAACATGTTTTGCTTAAGAGATACTTTATTCAAATGCGTAACATTGTCTGTTCAATTCTTCTTATATCTAACAAAAAAACCAACTAACTTCAAAATTTCCGTTTTTTTCTAGTTTAAATTAATTAAACATTCAAATGATTGCCCAGGCACCTTAAATATTTTTTCAGTTTACATACCGACTTTAGCGATTCTAAACAAAACTTTAAAATGTTTACAACATTTTTTCATGTCTTTAAAACACATGAACTGTTGTAATCCCTTGTCAAAATTTAATAAAGAAAAACCTAAGAACATAATTGCATTTTACATCGCCTTTGCTAGATACTGTAGAATTACAAACAGGAAAAAGCCTTTGGCTTTTTCTTCATTGGAATAGTAAGAGACAACCTGGCTACATCCTACGATTATGTCGTAATTGATCAATCTTGTACATGAAAATTGCAGTTTTTCTGAAAAAAATGATTGTATTTTAAAATTAATTATAAAAGATAAACATAATCATCGCGTATTGTACTATATTACGTTGACCACTATATTTGGTATTATGACTATAACACAATATATCTACGTGTATTCAATGAATGCATGAAATGGATAAGAGGGATAAATAGCACGTCTCTGAGACAAAAACTAATGACGCCAGCTGACTACTGGCGTCATTAGTCTTACATCTAAGAGTTCAATCCCGTCTATAGCAAAGGATAAATGTCAAGTAAAGGAATGATTCCTTAATATGTTAAGATTCTAGTTCTGAATAAGAATATATGATCTATTAAGAAATTTTAAAGAACCAGAATCCCATCAACAATGATGTCAGTTTATTAACATCATTATTGAGGGGATTCTGGTTCTTTTAAATTTTTACATATTTATTCCCATAATAGCATTGCAATACTGAAAGCACTTGAAGTACTAATTATCAATTCCGAATCGGTTATAAATGCCTATTTTTTTTCTCGCTAAATAGTTCTTTTTAGGAATATATTTTTAAATTTTGGTTACTACGAACTGTTTTATCGTTTGGGGCCTCATTAGGGGCTAAAAATCTATTTTCTTCCAGAAAAAAATATTAAACTACAAAAGAGGATAAAAAAGGCATCATGTTATTTACTCACTTTCATCCTAGTTAAAATATGTACATTAGCCATTAAAATTTACTGATTAAAGTAAACTAATCAATATATAGAAGAATTATTGTCAATAATACCTTGCGATGACGTAGTGAATAAAGCTGTACATCCTGTTCAAAGGTTGGCAGGTTCAATCCCACATGTCGGAAGGAAAAAACTGCGGTTCTTTATACGTAAAAATTATTTAGCATAAGATATAAAAACTAGAGCTAAGCTTACCAAAAACTTCCTTAATACCGAATATACCAGCGCTTATCTTGCTAAGATATCCATTTTTAAAGAATATTATAGCAAACATAATATTGCATTTAATTTTACGCCATATATGGTCAAAAACCTAGATTATGACGTCATTCATCAATTTTGTACATGAAAATACAGTTTTTTCGTAAAAAAAACTGATTCTATAATAAAAATTATGTTTTTCAATCAAAGATGGTTTTTAAATATGTCATTTTTCTTTAATATGAGCCATTAAACAACTCTCTATGATGTTCCACTGCGCTACTAGCTGCAAAGGAAAAAAGGAAAAAAAGAGATGGTGTCGATGCAGAATATCGTAGTTCAAGCAACTTTTCGTGTTTTTCAAGCCAATGGGTTTTCTTCGTTATTCAAGCAAACGAGCTGTAAGTTTCCTAGCTTTGGGTTTCTGACAAGGCTGTATATACTTCGTTTTTTGATCTTATTCTAGTTTTAAGAGTTATGGGCTAATATTATTTTTTACTATGGGGCGTGATCGTCTCTTACTAGGTTGCTAGCTACCACTGCAACTGGGATTAATAGATTGCTAGCTACTGCTGTAACCCGGATTGCTAGCTACCGCTGCAACCCAGATTATCGGGTAAAGCTGGCATAAATCTTGAAAAACTATGTGAAATTTTGCCCGACATTATGTATACCAAAATAATTTAGTTCGTTCTTTACTGTGATATTTCGAAAGAAAATGATTTATTTAAAAAATATATTGTTTTTTAATTAAAAAAGATTTTTAGCCACATCAATTTCCTTAAAAATGAGCCATTAAGGAACTCTCTACGGTTTTCCAGTGCCAAGCTAACTGAGGAGGAAAAGAAAGAAAGAGCAAGAGTTCGTTCTTTATTATATAATGTTAAATAAAATAATCATAGTATCAAGAAAAGGCTCGAATTGTCTTTGGTTAGAAGACAAGTAAAGATGAGAATTCATATATAGAAGTATGCCGAGTGCTCAGGCAAGACTATAATTATTGTATATATATATATATATGATATATATATATATATATATATATATATATATATATATATATATATATATATATATATATATATATATATAATATATATATATATATAATATATATATATATATATATATATATATATATATATATATATATATAGATATATATATATATATATATATATATATATATATATATATATATATATATATATATATATATCTATATATATATATATATATAGATATATATATATATATATATATATATATATATATAGATATATATATATATATAATATATATACTATATATATATATATATATATATATATATATATATATATAGATCATATATATATATATATATATATATATATATATATATATATATATATATATATATATATAGATATATAGATATATATATATATATATATATATATATATATAATATATATATATATATATATATATATATATATATATATATATATATATATATATATATATAATATATATATATAGATATATATATATATATTATATATATATATATATATATATATATATATATATATATATATATATATATATATATATATATATATAATATATATATATATATATATATATATATATATATATATATAATATATATATATATATATATATATATATATATATATATATATATATATATATATATATAATATATATATATATATATATATATATATATATATATATATATATATATATATATATAGAATATATATATATATATATTATATATATATATATATATAATATATATATATATATATATATATATATATATATATATATATATATATTATATAATATATATATATATATATATATATATATATATATTTATATATATATAAATATATATAAAATATATATATATATATAAATATATATATATATATATATATATATATATATATATATATAATATATATATATATATATATATATATATATATATATATATATATATATATATATATATATATATATATATATATATATATATATATATATATATATATATATATATATATATATATATATATATATATGTATATATATATATTTATATATATAAATATATATATATAGATATATAAATATATATATATATATATATATATATATATATATATATATATATATATATATATATATATATATATATATATATATATATATATATATATATATATATATATATATATATATATATATATATATATATATATATATATATATATATATATATATATATATATATATATATATATATATATATATATATATATATATATATATATATATATATATATATATATATATATATATATATATATATATATATATATATATATATATATATATATATATATATATATATATATATATATATATATATATATATATATATATATATATATATATATATATATATATATAAGTCCCCCGTTGCAAAACTTCCGAATATAAAGAAGAATCTTAATTTAACCAAAGTTACATGGATCCAAAAGACGAAAAAACATTTTAATTTCATGTCCCTGGTAGCAAAATTTCCAAATATAAACCCTCGGAATATAAATGCCTCGGAATTTCCAATCAACTGAGCCTTTTTTGAAGTTTCTACGACACCGCCTTCTATAAAAACCTTATATAACCCCAGGGCATAACTTATAAACCTTACACTAAACTGAATATTTGATGCATAATGATATTAATTGCTAAAGCTCATCAGTTCAAAATTTTTAATGTAATTTTAATATTTATTTTCAATATTAAGTACAAAAGAAAACATTTGTAATATAATTCGTTTTCAGTAAAGCGCCAATGACGCAGTAGGTTTTAGGTTTCTGCAGTGAGACGATACCCAAACTCTTGTTTGTAGTTATTTTTATTCGATTAAAACTTGATTTGCATATTCAATTTAAGTTTCACTCGTTTTAAGATTTATTTTATTCATTTACATTAATATATATTGTATGTTTGTTCGCATTGATTGTTTATTTAATTTCTGTTCGTTTTAAGTTTCATTTATACTTTAATAGCAAAATATTTGCATAACTTGTGGACAGCGATTGACAACAATGAATGGATTGAAAAAATAGCTCCAATAAGGGGGTTTAGACCATTTCACTTGCTGACACAAAAGGATAGCGACTGTTTGGAATTGACCTTAATAGGAATTTGTGTGCAAAGCAATTTTGCATCTATCACAGAGTATGTATTTTAATCTTATAATTGGATAATTATAATAGATTTCCTATGTGTTCTTCCCATACAAAACCCCTTCCCATAAGTTATAAACCCCCCTTAATAAGTTATGCCCCAGGGCATAACTTACAACGCCTACCCCTGGGCCCTGGTGGGCTGTGTCGACACCGGAGTTTTTTTTTTTATCAGAACTTTGAACTATTTTAACAAATTGTCTATCTCAAAATTTTTATCTGATGCATTTAGGGCGTGGAGGAGGGAGAGGGGTTAGTTGCCCTTCAATCTCTTTTTTGACTCTTAAAAAGTGAACAAGAACTTTCAATTTTCAATCAAATGAACCCTCTCTAAAGTTTATACGAGCATCCCTTCCATAAGAAATAATATGAAGGATTCGGAGAATCTTTAAATTACAACCCTTACCCTGAGGGCTTTGGGGGAGTTGTAATCCTCAAAAACCTAATTTCCAGAACTTAAAACTACGTTTAATAAATGGCTATCTTAAAATTTTGATTGGATGTGTTTGGGGAAAAGGTGGGCGTGAGAGGGGGGTTAGTTACCCTCAAATTACTTTCGACTATTACAAAGGGCACTAGCCCTCGGAATTTCCAATCAACTGAGCCTTTTTTGAAGTTTCTACGACACCGCCTTCTATAAAAACCTTATATAACCCCAGGGCATAACTTATAAACCTTACATTAAACTGAATATTTGATGCATAATGATATTAATTGCTAAAAGCTCATCAGTTCAAAATTTTAATGTAATTTTAATATTTATTTTCAATATTAAGTACAAAAGAAAACATTTGTAATATAATTCGTTTTCAGTAAAGCGCCAATGACGCAGTAGGTTTTAGGTTTCTGCAGTGAGACGATACCCAAACTCTTGTTTGTAGTTATTTTTATTCGATTCAAACTTGATTTGCATATTCAATTTAAGTTTCACTCGTTTTAAGATTTATTTTATTCATTTACATTAATATATATTGTATGTTTGTTCGCATTGATTGTTTATTTAATTTCTGTTCGTTTTAAGTTTCATTTATACTTTAATAGCAAAATATTTGTTCTCGTTTTAAGCTTGATTTTCATATTCAATCTAAGCATTACTCGCTTTAAGATCTATTTATTCATTTATGTTATTACTTGTTGTATGTTTTCTGCTATGATTGTTTATTTAATTTCTGTTCGTTTTGGTTTATGTAAGGTTTATAAGTTATGCCCTGGGGGTTATATAAGGTTTTTATAGAAGGCGGTGTCGTAGAAACTTCAAAAAAGGCTCAGTTGATTGGAAATTCCGAGGGCTAGTGCCCTTTGTAATAGTCGAAAGTAATTTGAGGGTAACTAACCCCCCTCTCACGCCCACCTTTTCCCCAAACACATCCAATCAAAATTTTAAGATAGCCATTTTATTAACGTAGTTTTAAGTTCTGGAAATTAGGTTTTTGAGGATTACAACTCCCCCAAAGCCCTCAGGGTAAGGGTTGTAATTTAAAGATTCTCCGAATCCTTCATATTATTTCTTATGGAAGGGATGCTCGTATAAACTTTAGAGAGGGTTCATTTGATTGAAAATTGAAAGTTCTTGTTCACTTTTTAAGAGTCAAAAGAGATTGAAGGGCAACTAACCCCTCTCCCTCCTCCACGCCCTAAATGCATCAGATAAAAATTTTGAGATAGACAATTTGTTAAAATAGTTCAAAGTTCTGATAAAAAAAAACTCCGGTGTCGACACAGCCCACCAGGGTCCAGGGGTAGGCGTTGTAAGTTATGCCCTGGGGCATAACTTATTAAGGGGGGTTTATAACTTATGGGAAGGGGTTTTGTATGGGAAGAACACATAGGAAATCTATTATAATTAATGTGCCTGTTTTGAAGTTTCTACGACAACACCTTCTATAAGAACCTTATATGCCCCCAGGGAATAACTTAAAACTCTTGCCCTGAGGGTTGTGGGGGAGTTTCCTCCTCAAAAACATATTTTCTATCTGAAAATCAACTACACTGAACAAAATGGCTATCTCAAAAGTTTGATTGGATGTGTTTTGGGAAATGATGGGCATGGGGGGGCTAGTTGCCCTCCAATCACTTTTGACTATTAAAAAGGACACTAACCCTTTAATTTCCAATCGAATGAGCCTGTTTTGAAGTTTCTACGTCAACGCCTTCTATAAAAACCTTAAATGCCACCAGGGCAAAACTTAAAACCCTTGCCCTGAGGGTTGTGGGGGAGTGTCCTCCTCAAAAATATATTTTCAATCTGGAAATCAACTACGCTGAACAAAAATGGCTATCTCAAAATTTTGATTGGATGTGTTTGGGGGAATGCTGGACGTAGGGGGGGGGGGCTAGTTGCCCTCCAATCACTTTTGACTATTAAAAGGGCACTATCACTTTGAATATCCAATCGAATGAGCCTTTTTTGAAGTTTCTATGCCAATGCCTTCTATAAAAACCTTATATGCCCCCAGGACATAACTTAAAACCCTTGCCCTGAGGGTTGTGGGGGATTGTCCTCCGCAAAAACATGTTTTCTATCTTAAAATCAACTACGCTGAACAAGACGGCTATCTAAAAATTTTGATTGGATGCGTTTGGGGGAATGATGGGTGTGGGGGGGCGGGGCTAGTTGCCTTCCAATCACTTTCGACTATTAAAAAGGGCACTATCCCTTTGAATTTCCAATCGAATGAGCCTTTTTTGAAGTTTCTACGACAACGCCTTCCATAAAAACCCTATATGCCCCCCAGGGCTTATCTTAAAACCCTTGCCCTGAAGGTTCTGGGGGAATGTCCTCCTCAAAAACATATTTTCTATCTGGAAATCAACTACGCTGAACAAAATGGCTATCTGAAAATTTTTATTGGATGTGTTTTCGAAAATGATGGGCGTGGGGGGGAGGGGTGCTAGTTACACTCCAATCACTTTCGACTATTAAAAGGGCACTAGCTCTTCAATTTCCAAGCGAATGAGCCTGTTTTGAAGTTTCTACGACAACGCCTTCTATAAAAACCTTACATGCCCCCAGGGCATAACTTAAAACCCTTGCCCTGAGGGTTGTGGGGGAGTATCCTCCTCAAAAATATATTTTCTATATGGAAATCAACTACGCTGAACAAAATGGCTCTCTCAAAATTGGGATTGGATGTGTTTGGGGGAATGATGGGCGTGGGGGGGGGGCTAGTTGCCCTCCAGTCATTTTCGACTATTAAAAAGGGCACTAGAACTCTCGATTTCCAATCGAATGAGCCCCCTTTGAAGCTTCTACGACGACCCCTTCCATATGAAGTGCCTCTGGGAAAAAAAAAATAATAAAACATTGGAGCCGTATGGCCTTTACTATAGGCAACGCTACAGCGTTGCCTCTGATTACAATGGACTAGAGTTCGCTCTTTACTAGACAGAATACAATTCCAATTCTTTTGATATATCTATTGATATTAAAATTCTCTTTTTTAGAGTTTCGGTTACTATTGAGACGTTTCGCTCTTACTATACAGTTCGTTGCCACGAACTGTTTGACAAAATTACTATTTACAGTATCGATCCTTCATGTAATATGAACTAAAGTTCGTTATTTAATGTAATTCTATAAATACCTTATATACCCCCAGGACATAACTTACAACCCTTGCCCTGAGGGCCGTGAGGGGGTTGTCATGCTCAAAGAATTAATTTCCAGAACTTTCAACTACGTTAAACAAAACGGTTGTATCAGAATTTTGATTGGAAGTGTTTGGGGAAATAGTGGGTGTGAGAGAGGGATTAGTTGCCCTTCAATCACTTTCGACTATTAAAAAGGGCACTAGCTCTTTCAATTTCCAATCAAATGAGTCCTCTTGAAGTTTCTACGACAAAACTTTCTATAAAAGCCTTATATGCCCCTAGGGCATAACTTACAACCTTTGCCCTGAGGTTGCGGGGGGGGGGGGGAAGTTTTCATCCTCCAATACCTAATTTCCAGAAATTTTTACTACGTTGAACAAAATGAATATCTCAAAATTTTGATTGGATGTGTTTGGGAAAATGGTTGGCGTGAGAAGGGGGTTAGTTTCTCTTCAATCACTTTTGACTATTAAAAAGGGCTCTACCCGTTTCAATTTCAAGTCGAATGAGCCCTTTTTGAAGTTTCTACGACAACTCTTTCTATAAAAACCTCATATGCCCCTGGGCATAACTTACAACCCTTGCCCTGAGGGCTTTTTTTTCGAGGGGGGGGGGGGGGGGGTGTCATCCACAAAGACATAATTTCCAGAGCTTTCAAATACGTAGAACAAATGGCTGTCTCAAAATTTTGATTGTATGTGTTAGTAGATATCTATGTTCTATTTTGCGTACGGCCATAGGAAGCACAGAAGCGTATCAAGTTGAATGAACTTTATCTAGGTCATCCTCTAGGGCACTCTTGAGGTCGAACGAACTTTATTTGAGGTTCCATGTTGGTTGAGGCCATAGGAACAACTGAAGCATATCAAGTTGAATGAACTTTATCTAGGTCATCCCCTAGGGTACTCTTGAGGTTGAATGAACTTTATCAAGGTCATTCTCTATTATACTTCTATAGCAGCACTAGGAACCACTGAAGCGTATCAGGTTGAATGAACTTTATCTAGGTCATCCCTTAGGGCTCTCTACACCTCTTAAAGAGAGTGAGTATCCCCTCCCAATGTCAAATGGATTTGCGGGGACATATAGGAACCACTGAAGCGTATCAAGTTGAATGAACTTTATCTAGGTCGTTCTCTATTGAAGTTTCATTTCTATAGAGGCCATAGGAACCACAGAAGCATATCAAGTTGAATGAACTTTATCTAGGTCATTCTCTATTGAGGTTCATTTTTCGTACGGCCAGAGGAACCACTGAAGCATATCAAGTTGAATGAACTTTATCTAGGTCATCCCCTAGGGCACCCTTGAGTTGAACGAACAGATTTCTTTGGCCTTGAGTATGGATATAAATTGCTTCAAATTACAATCTTGTATAGTTTGAAAAGCTAACTTCAAGGATGTACGGTATTTTCGATTGTGAATTCATTGGCTTGAAGAAGTCATCTTGTGGGGTGATTTTTGAATGTGCATTTTTATTGCTTACTACAAATCGTAGAGAAGTCTCTTGTTATCATTGGCATATCAACTACAATATATATGCGAACAATAGAGACATGTGGCGCAATACATTATGCGTTATAAACAAACTAGGTTTTATATGATAGAGTGATACCCCCATTCTATGATGGAGGGAAGGATCTATCCATGGTACAAGAGGAAGTTACAGAAACATATAGTTTTTTGGTGTAACAGCACTATACACGAAAGGGAATGTACCCACTGATAAACTTTTAATCGACAAGTGCAAATCTGATATACCAATATTCAACTTGGAAGATTTGAATTGTGAGGTATTTCCGAGTAAAATACACAACCCAGAGGACGAGGTTTGATTTTTTAGCAGATGGTGCCTATAAATATTCCTTCTCGGAGTATATGTATAAGATATCCCAGGAAGAAGAAGAACAACAAAATCCGTGATATAGATTGGGATCACACGAAGTGGCTGATGAAAGATGATGAATTTTTATAATACCCATCACCCCCCCCCATGACTATCCAACGGTCTTTTTAAAGAGCATAAAATCTATAAACACTTCGTAACCATGGTCATATGAATCCCTTCTGAGCATTGAAAGAAAACAAAACATCGCATCGTACTAGTCTGAAATAGTTTTTTTTTTTTTTTTTTTTTTTTTTTTTTTTTTTTTTTTTTTTTTTTTTTTTTTTTTTGACTGAATTTTTATATGCACTGAAACTATTCCACTTTTTTTCTTTGGATTTATTTATTTTTTAACACGGTGTTTTTTTCAACTTTTTTTTTACGTTTCTTAGAATGACATGAAACATACTTAAAACATAAGAAATTCACATTTAATTAGAATAAGCGAACACCCACCAAGACAAACAGGCAAAAAGAGTGAGAGAGGCAAAAACACATACAAATACGTAGAATCAGACACACAAACCGAGAAAGACATGCATTAGAATAAGCAAACACCCACCAGACACAAGCAAAAAGAGTGAGAGAGAGACAAAAGCACATACAAATACGTAGATTCAGACATACAAACCGAGAAAAACATGCATTGGAAGAAGCAAACACCCAACCAGACACACAAGCAAAAAGAGTGAGAGAGAGACAAAAACACATACAAATACGTAGATTCAGACACACAAAACGAGAAAAACATGCATTGGAATACGTAACAATCGACCCGGACACACAGGCAATAAGAGTGATAGAGATAAAAACAAATACAAATACGTAGATTCAGACACACAGACCGAGAAAGACATGCATTGGAATAAGCAAACACCCACCAAGACACACAAGCAAAAAGAGTGAGAGAGAGAGAGAGAGAGAGAAAAAACACATACAAATACGTAGATTCAGACACACAAACCGAGAAAGATATGCATTGGAATAAGCAAACACCCGCCCAGACACACAGGCAAAAAGAGTGAGAGAGAAATACACATACAGATACGTAGATTCAGACACAAAAACCGAGAAAGACATGCATTGTAATAAGCAACACCCACCCAGACACACAATCAAAAAAGAGTGAGAGAGAGACAAAAATACATACAAATACGTAGATTCAGACACACAAACCGAGAAAGACATGCATTGGAATAAGCAAACACCCACCAAGACACACAAGCAAAAAGAGTGAGAGAGAGAGAGAGAGAGACAAAAACACATACAAATACGTAGATTGAGACACACAAACCGAGAAAGATATGCATTGGAATAAGCAAACACCCACCCAGACACACAGGCAAAAAGATTGAGAGAGACAAAAACACATACAAATACGTAGATTCAGTCATACAAACCGAGAAAGACATGTATTGGAATAAGCAAACACCTGCTCAGACAGACAGGAAAAAAATAGTGAGAGAAAGAAAAACACATACAAATACGGATATTCAGACACACAAACCGAGAAAGACATGCATTGGAATAAGCAAACACCCGCACAGACAACAGACAAAAAGAGTGAGAGAGACAAAAAACACATACAAATAAGTAGATTCAATCGCACAAACTGAGAAAGACAAGCATTGGAACAAGCAAACACCCGCCCAGACACACAGACAAAAAGAGTGGGAGCGACAAAAAAACATACAAATATGTAGAATCAGACACACAAACCGAGAAAGACATGCATTGAAATACGCAAACATCCGCCCAGACACACAGGCAAAAAGAGTGAGAGAGACAAAAAACACATACAAATACGTACATTTTCACACGCACAAAACCGAGAACGACATGCATTGGAATAAGCAAACACCCGCCCAGGCACACAGGCAAAAAGAGTGAGAGAGACAAAAACACGTACAAATACGTAGATTCAGACACACAAACCAAGAAAGACATGCATTGGAATAAGCAACACCCACCCAGACACACAGGCAAAAAGAGTGAAAGAGACAAAAACACGTACACGCAAACATCCATACACACAACAAATCCTAGATTCAGACACACAAACCGAGAAAGATATGCATTGGAATAAGCAAACACCCGCCACACGGGCTAAAAGAGTGTGAGACAAGACACACAGGCAAAAAGAGTGAAAGAGACAAAAACACATAAAAATACGTAGATTCAGTCACACAAACTGAGAAAGACAAGCATTGGAAAAGCAAACACCTGCCCAGACACACAGGCAAAAAGAGTGAAAGAGACAAAACACATAAAAATACGTAGATTCAGACGAAAAAACCGAGAAAGACATGCATTGGAATACGCAAACACCCTGCCCAGACACACAGGCAAAAAGAGTGAGAGAGACAAAAACACATACAAATACGTACATTTTTCACACGCACAAACCGAGAACGACATGCATTGGAATAAGCAAACACCCACCCAGACACACAGGCAAAAAGAGTGAAAGAGACAAAAACACATAAAAATACGTAGATTCAGACGCAAAAACCGAGAAAGACATGCATTGGAATACGCAAACATCCACCCAGACACACAGACAAAAAGACTGAGAGAGACAAAAACACATACAAATCCTAAGATTCAAACACACAAACCGAGAAAGACATGCATTGGAATACGCAAACATCCACCCAGACACACAGACAAAAAGACTGAAAGAGACAAAGACACATACAAATCCTTAGATTCAACACACAAACCGAGAAAGACATGCATTGGAATAAGCAACACCCGCCCAGACACGCGGGCTAAAAGAGTGTGGGACAAAAACACATACAAATACGTAGATTCAGTCACAAAAACTGAGAAGACAAGCATTGGAATAAGCAAACACCTGCCCAGACACACAGGCAAAAAGAGTGAGAGAGACAAAAAACACATACAAATACGTACATTTTTCACACGCACAAAACCGAGAACGATATGCATTGGAATACACAAACATCCACCCAGACACACAGACAAAAAGACTGAAAGAGACAAAGACACATACAAATCCTTAGATTCAAACACACAAACCGAGAAAAACATGCATTGGAATAAGCAAACACCCGCCCAGACCCAGACACGCGGGCTAAAAGAGTGTGGGACAAAAACACATACAAATACGTAGATTCAGTCACACAAACTGAGAAAGACAAGCATTAGAATAAGCAAACACCTGCCCAGACACACAGGCAAAAAGAGTGAAAGAGACAAAACACATAAAATACGTAGATTCAGACGAAAAAACCGAGAAAGACATGCATTGGAATACGCAAACATCTGCCCAGACACACAGGCAAAAAGTGTGAGAGAGACAAAAAACGCATACAAATACGTACATTTTTCACACGCACAAAACCGAGAACGATATGCATTGGAATACGCAAACATCCACCCAGACACACAGACAAAAAGACTGAGAGAGACAAAAAACACATACAAATCCTAAGATTCAAACACACAAACCGAGAAAGACATGCATTGGAATACGCAAACATCCACCCAGACACACAGACAAAAAGACTGAGAGAGACAAAGACACATACAAATCCTTAGATTCAAACACACAAACCGAGAAAGAACGGCATTGGAATAAGCAAACACCCGCCCAGACACACGGGCTAAAAGAGTGTGAGACAAAAACACATACAAATACGTAGATTCAGTCACACAAACTGAGAAAGACAAGCATTGGAATAAGCAAACACCTGCCCAGACACACAGGCAAAAAGAGTGAAAGAGATAAAACACATAAATTACGTAGATTCAGACGAAAAAAACCGAGAAAGACATGCATTGGAATACACAAACATCTGCCCAGACACACAGGCAAAAAGAGTGAGAGAGACGAAAAAACGCATACAAATACGTACATTTTTCACACGCACAAAACCGAGAACGATATGCATTGGAATAAGCAAACACCCGCCCAGGCACACAGGCAAAAAGAGTGAGAGAGACAAAAACACGTACAAATACGTAGATTCAGACACACAAAACCGAGAAAGACATGCATTGGAATAAGCAAACACCCGCCAGACACACAGGCAAAAAGAGTGAAAGAGACAAAAACACATAAAAAAACGTAGATTCAGACGCAAAAACCGAGAAAGACATGCATTGGAATACGCAAACATCCACCAGACACACAGACAAAAAGACTGAGAGAGACAAAAACACATACAAATCCTAAGATTCAAACACACAAACCGAGAAAGACATGCATTGGAATACGCAAACATCCACCCAGACACACAGACAAAAAGACTGAGAGAGACAAAGACACAAACAAATCCTTAGATTCAAACACACAAACCGAGAAAGACATGCATTGGAATAAGCAAACACCCGCCCAGACACACGGGCTAAAAGAGTGTGAAACAAAAACACATACAAATACGTAGATTCAGTCACACAAACTGAGGAAGACAAGCATCTGAATAAGCAAACACCTGCCCAGACACAGGCAAAAAGAGTGAAAGAGACAAAACACATAAAAATACGTAGATTCAGACGCAAAACCGAGAAAGACATGCATTGGAATACGCAAACATCTGCCCAGACACACAGGCAAAAAGAGTGAGAGAGACAAAAACACATACAAATACGTAGATTTTTCACACGCACAAAACCGAGAACCACATGCATTGGAATAAGCAAACACCCGCCAGACACACAGGCAAAAAGAGTGAGTGAGACAAAAACACGTACAAATACGTAGATGCAGACACATAAACCGAGAAAGACATGCCTTGGAATAAGCAAACACCCGCCCAGACACACAGGCAAAAAGAGATGAAAGAGACAAAAACACGTACAAATACGTAGATTCAGACACACAAACCGAGAAAGACATGCATTGGAATAAGCAAACACCCGCCCAGACACACAGGCAAAAAGAGTGAAAGAGACAAAAACACATAAAAATACGTAGATTCAGACGCAAAAAGCGAGAAAGACATGCATTGGAATATGCAAACATCCACCCAGACACACAGACAAAAAGACTGAGAGAGACAAAACACATACAAATCCTTAGATTCAAACACACAAGAAAGAGGAAATGACATGCATTGGAATAAGCAAACACCCGCCCAGACACACGGGCTAAAAAGAGTGAGAGACAAAAAACACATACAAATACTTAGATTCAGACACACAAACCAAGAAGGACAAGCATTGGAATAAGCAAACACCTGCCCAGACACACAGGCAAAAAGAGTGAAAGAGACAAAACACATAAAAATACGTAGATTCAGACGAAAAAAAACCGAGAAAGACATGCATTGGAATACGCAAACATCTGCCCAGACACACAGGCAAAAAGAGTGAGAGAGACAAAAAACGCATACAAATACGTACATTTTCCACACGCACAAAACCTAGAACGATATGCATTGGAATACGCAAACATCCACCCAGACACACAGACAAAAAGACTGAGAGAGACAAAAACACATACAAATCCTAAGATTCAAACACACAAACCGAGAAAGACATGCATTGGAATACGCAAACATCCACCCAGACACACAGACAAAAAGACTGAGAGAGACAAAGACACATACAAATCCTTAGATTCAAACACACAAACCGAGAAAGACATGCATTGGAATAAGCAAACACCCACCCAGACACACGGGCTAAAAGAGTGTGAGACAAAAACACATACAAATACCTAGATTCAGTCACACAAAATGAGAAAGACAAGCATTGGAATAAGCAAACACCTGCCCAGACACACAGGCAAAAAGAATGAAAGAGACAAAAACACATAAAATACGTAGATTCAGACGAAAAAACCGAGAAAGACATGCATTGGAATACGCAAACATCTGCCCAGACACACAGGCAAAAAAAGTGAGAGAGACAAAAAACGCATACAAATACGTACATTTTTCACACGCACAAAACCGAGAACGATATGCATTGGAATAAGCAAACACCCGCCCAGGCACACAGGCAAAAAGAGTGAGAGAGACAAAAACACGTACAAATACGTAGATTCAGACACACAAACCGAGAAAGACATGCATTGGAATAAGCAAACACCCGCCCAGACACACAGGCAAAAAGAGTGAAAGAGACAAAAACACATAAAAATACGTAGATTCAGACGCAAAAACCGAGAAAGACATGCATTGGAATACGCAAACATCCACCCAGACACACAGACAAAAAGACTGAGAGAGACAAAAACACATACAAATCCTAAGATTCAAACACACACACCGAGAAAGACATGCATTGGAATACGCAAAACATCCACCCAGACACACAGACAAAAAGACTGAGAGAGACAAAGACACATACAAATCCTTAGATTCAAACACACAAACGAGAAAGACATGCATTGGAATAAGCAAACACCCGCCCAGACACACGGGCTAAAAGAGTGTGAGACAAAAACCCATAAAAATACGTAGATTCAGACGCAAAAACCGAGAAAGACATGCATTGGAATACGCAAAACCACCCAGACACACACAAAAAGACTGAGAGAGACAAAAACACATACAAATCCTTAGATTCAAACACACAAACCGAGGAAGACATGCATTGGAATAAGCAAACAACACCGCCCAGACACACGGGCTAAAAGAGTGAGAGACAAAAAACACATACAAATACGTAGATTCAGACACACAAAACCAAGAAGGACATGCATTGGAATAAGCAAACACCCTGCCCAGACACACAGGCAAAAAGAGTGAGTGAGACAAAAACACGTACAAATACGTAGATGCAGACACATAAACCGAGAAAGACATGCCTTGGAATAAGCAAACACCCGCCAGACACACAGGCAAAAAGAATGAAAGAGACAAAAACACGTACAAATACGTAGATTCAGACACACAAACCGAGAAAGACATGCATTGGAATAAGCAAACACCCCCGCCCAGACACACAGGCAAAAAGAGTGAAAGAGACAAAAACACATAAAAATACGTAGATTCAGACGCAAAAAGCGAGAAAGACATGCATTGGAATATGCAAACATCCACCCAGACACACAGACAAAAAAGACTGAGAGAGACAAAACACATACAAATCCTTAGATTCAAACACACAAGCCGAGGAAGACATGCATTGGAATAAGCAAACACCCGCCCGACACACGGGCTAAAAGAGTGAGAGACAAAAAACACATACAAATACTTAGATTCAGACACACAAACCAAGAAGGACAAGCATTGGAATAAGCAAACACCTGCCCAGACACACAGGCAAAAAGAGTGAAAGAGACAAAACACATAAAAATACGTAGATTCAGACGAAAAAAACCGAGAAAGACATGCATTGGAATACGCAAACATCTGCCAGACACACAGGCAAAAAGAGTGAGAGAGACAAAAAACGCATACAAATACGTACATTTTCCACACGCACAAAACCTAGAACGATATGCATTGGAATACGCAAACATCCACCCAGACACACAGACAAAAAGACTGAGAGAGACAAAAACACATACAAATCCTAAGATTCAAACACACAAACCGAGAAAGACATGCATTGGAATACGCAAACATCCACCCAGACACACAGACAAAAAGACTGAGAGAGACAAAGACACATACAAATCCTTAGATTCAAACACACAAACCGAGAAAGACATGCATTGGAATAAGCAAACACCCACCCAGACACACGGGCTAAAAGAGTGTGAGACAAAAAACACATACAAATACGTAGATTCAGTCACACAAACTGAGAAAGACAAGCATTGGAATAAGCAAACACCTGCCCAGACACACAGGCAAAAAGAATGAAAGAGACAAAACACATAAAAATACGTAGATTCAGACGAAAAAACCGAGAAAGACATGCATTGGAATACGCAAACATCTGCCCAGACACACAGGCAAAAAGAGTGAGAGAGACAAAAAAACGCATACAAATACGTACATTTTTCACACGCACAAAACCGAGAACGATATGCATTGGAATAAGCAAACACCCGCCCAGGCACACAGGCAAAAAGAGTGAGAGAGACAAAAACACGTACAAATACGTAGATTCAGACACACAAACCGAGAAAGACATGCATTGGAATAAGCAAACACCCGCCCAGACACACAGGCAAAAAGAGTGAAAGAGACAAAAACACATAAAAATACGTAGATTCAGACGCAAAAACCGAGAAAGACATGCATTGGAATACGCAAACATCCACCCAGACACACAGACAAAAAGACTGAGAGAGACAAAAACACATACAAATCCTAAGATTCAAACACACACACCGAGAAAGACATGCATTGGAATACGCAAACATCCACCCAGACACACAGACAAAAAGACTGAGAGAGACAAAGACACATACAAATCCTTAGATTCAAACACACAAACCGAGAAAGACATGCATTGGAATAAGCAAACACCCGCCCAGACACACGGGCTAAAAGAGTGAGAGACAAAAACACATACAAATACGTAGATTCAGACACACAAACCAAGAAAGACATGCATTGGAATACGCAAACATCCACCCAGACACACAGACAAAAAGACTGAGAGAGACAAAGACACATACAAATCCTTAGATTCAAACACACAAACCGAGAAAGACATGCATTGGAATAAGCAAACACCCGCCCAGACACACGGGCTAAAAGAGTGTGAGACAAAAACCCATAAAAATACGTAGATTCAGACGCAAAAACCGAGAAAGACATGCATTGGAATACGCAAACATCCACCCAGACACACACAAAAAGACTGAGAGAGACAAAAACACATACAAATCCTTAGATTCAAACACACAAACCGAGGAAGACATGCATTGGAATAAGCAAACACCCGCCCAGACACACGGGCTAAAAGAGTGAGAGACAAAAACACATACAAATACGTAGATTCAGACACACAAACCAAGAAGGACATGCATTGGAATAAGCAAACACCCGCCCAGACACACAGGCAAAAAGAGTGAAAGAGACAAAAACACCAAAAAATACGTATATTCAGTCACACAAACTGAGAAACACATGCATTTGAATAAGCAAACATCCGCCCAGACACACAGACAAAAAGATTGAGAGAGACAAAAACACATACAAATCCTAAGATTCAAACACACAAACTGAGAAAGACATGCAGTTTAATAAGCAAACACCCACCCAGGCACACGGGCTAAAAGAGTGAGAGACAAAAACACATACAAATACGTAGATTCAGACACACAAACCAAGAAGGAAATGCATTGGAATAAGCAAACACCCGCCCAGACACACAGGCAAACAGAGTGAGAGAGACAAACACACATACAAATACGTAGATTCAGTCACACAAACTGAGAAAGACAAGCATTGGAATAAGCAAACACCTGCCCAGACAAACAAGCAAAAAGAGTGAGAGAGACAAAAACACATACAAATACGTAGATTCAGACACACAAACCAAGAAGGAAATGCATTGGAATAAGCAAACACACGCCCAGACACACAGGCAAACAGAGTGAGAGAGACAAAAACACATACAAATACGTAGATTCAGTCACACAAACTGAGAAAGACAAGCATTGGAATAAGCAAACACCTGCCCAGACAAACAAGTAAAAAGAGTGAGAGCGACAAAAACACATCAAAATACGAAGATTCACACACAAAAACCGAGAAAGACATGCATTGGAATAAGCAAACACCCACCCAGACACACAGGAAAAAAGAGTGAGAGAGACAAAAACAAATACAAATACGTAGATTCAGACGCAAAAACCGAAAAAGACATGCATTCGAAAAGGCGAACACCTGCCCAGACACACAAGCAAAAAGAGTGAGAGAGACAAAAACATACACAAATCCGTAGACTCAAAAACACAAACCAAGAAAGACATGCAATGAAATAAGCAAACACCCGCCCAAACACTCAGGCAAAAAGAGTGAGAGAGACAAAAACACATACAAATACGTAGATTCAGACGCAAAAACCGAAAAAGACATGCATTGGAATAAGCAAACACCTGCCCAGACACACAAGCAAAAAGAGTGAGAGAGACAAAAACACATACAAATACGTAGATTCACACACACAAACCGAGAAAGACATGCATTGGAATAAGCAAACACCCGCCCAGACACACAGGCAAAAAGAGTGAGAGAGACAAGAACACATACAAATATGTAGATTCAGACACACAAACCGAGAAAGACATGCAATGGAATGCGCGAACACCCGCCCAGACACACAGGCAAAAAGAGTGAGAGCGACTAAAACGCATACGAATACGTAGATTCACACACACAAACCGAGAAAGACATGCATTGGAATAAGCAAACACCCGCCCAGACACAGAGGCAAAAAGAGTGAGAGAGACAAAAACACATACAAATACGTAGATTCAGACGCAAAAAACCGAAAAAGACATGCATTGGAATAAGCAAACACCTGCCCAGACACACAAGCAAAAAGAGTGAGAGAGACAAAAACACATACAAATATGTAGATTCAGACACAAAAACCGAGAAAGACATGCATTGGAATAAGCAAACACCCGCCCAGACACACAGGCATAAAGAGTGGGAGACGTAAAAACTGGAATAAGCAAGCACCCGCCCAGACACACAGACAAAAAAAGTAAGAGAGACAAAAACTCATACAAATACATAGATTCAGACGCACAAACCGAGAAAGACATACATCGGAATAAGCAAACACCCGCCCAGACACACAGGCAAAAAATAGTGAGAGACACAAAAACACATACAAATACGTACATTCAGACGCACAAACCGAGAAAGACATGCATTGGAATAAGCAAACACCCGCCCAGGCACACAGGCAAAAAGAGTGAGAGAGATAAAAACACATACAAATACGTAGATTCAGACACAAAACCGAGAAAGGCATGCATTGAAATAAGCAAACACCCACCCAGACAAACAGGCAAAAAGAGTGAGAGAGACAAAAACACATACAAATACATAGATTCAGACACAAGAACCGAAAAAAAACATGCGTTAGAATAAGCAAACACCTGCCCAGACACACTAGGCAAACACCCACCCAGACACATAAGCAGAGGAAGAAGGAGAGAGAAAAATACATATAAATATATGGATTCTGACAAACAAACCGACAAACACAGGCTCTGAGATAAGCAAACACCCACCCAGGCACATAGGCCCAGAGAGTGAGAGAGAGACAAAAAACACATGCAAATATATAGATTCAGACATACAAAGCAAAAATGACAGGCATTGGGTAGGTAAACACTCCGCCCAGACACATAAGCAAAGAGAGTGAGAGAGTCAAAAACACATAAATATATAGATTCTGACATACAAACCGACAAAGACAGGCACTGGGAGAAGCAAACTTCCGCCCAAACACATAAGCAGAGGAAGTTGGAGAGATAAAAACACATATAAATATATGGATTCTGACATGCAAACCAACAATGACAGGCATTGAGATAGGCAAAGACCCGCCCAGACTCAAAAGCAGAGGAAGTGAGAGAGAGAAAAATACATATAAATATATGGATTCTGATATACAGACCGACAAAGACAGGCACTGAGATAAGCAAAAAACACATAAATATATAGATTCTGACATACAAACCGACAGAGAGAGGCACTGGGAGAAGCAAATATCCGCCCAGACACATAGGCAAAGAGAGTGGGAGAGATAAAACAAATGCAAATATATTGATTCACATATACAAACCAGCAATGACAGGCATTGAGATTTTTTCTTACTGAAGCAAGTGCTAACATCTATTTCAATTAAGGTATAGATGGCAGCACAACTATCTATATATGAGAATCTATATATTTATGTGTTTTTTTGCTTATCTCAGTGCCTGTCTTTGTCGGTTTGTATGTCAGAATCCATTTATTTATATATATTTTTCTTTCTCTCACTTCCTCTGTTTATGTGTCTGGGCGAGTGTTTGCCTATCTGAATGCCAGTCATTGTTGGTTTGCATGTCAGAATCCATATATTTATATGTGTTTTTATCTCTCCCACTTCCTTTGCTTATGTGTCTGGGTGGAAGTTTGCTTCTCCCAGTGCCTGTCTTTGTCGGTTTGTATGTCAGAATCTATATATTTATGTTTTTTTGACTCTCTCACTGTCTTTGCTTATGTGTCTGGGCGGGATGTTTGCCTTTATCAATGCCTTTCATTGTTGCTTTGTATGTCTGAATCTATATATTTGCATATGTTTTTTGTCTCTCTCACTCTCTGGGCCTATGTGTCTGGGCGGGTGTTTGCTTATCTCAGTGCCTGTCTTTGTCGGTTTTTATGTCAGAATCCATATATATATATATATATATATATATATATATATCATATATATATAATATATATATATATATGTATTTTTCTCTCTCTCACTTCCTCTGCTTATGTGTCTGGGCGAGTGTTTGCCTATCTCAATGCCTGTCATTCTTGTTTGCAAGTCAGAATCCATATATTTATATGTATTTTTATCTCTCCCACTTCCTTTGCTTATGTGTCTGGGTGGAAGTTTGCTTCTCCCAGTGCCTGTCTTTGTCGGTTTGTATGTCAGAATCTATATATTTATAGGTTTTTGACTCTCTCACCCTCTTTGCTTATGTGTCTGGGCGGGGCGTTTGCCTTTATCAATGCCTGTCATTGTTGCTTTGTATGTCTGAATCTATATATTTGCATGTGTTTTTTGTCTCTCTCACTCTCTGGGCCTATGTGTCTGGGCAGGTGTTTGCTTATCTCCCTGCCTCTCTTTGTCAGTTTGTATGTCAGAATCTATATATTTATGTGTTTTTGACTCTCTCACTCTCTTTGCTTATGTTCCTTGGCGGGGCGTTTGCCTATCTCAATGCCTATCATTGTTGCTTTGTATGTCTGAATCTATATAATTGCATGTGTTTTGTCTCTCTCACTCTCTGGGCCAATGTGCTTGGGCGGGTGTTTGCTTATCTCAGTCTTTGTCGCCTGTCTTTGTCGATTTGTAAGTCAGAATCCATATATTTATATGTATTTTTCTCTCTCTCACTTCCCCCGCTTATGTGTCTGGGCGGGTGTTTGCGTAGTGTGTCTGGGCAGGTGTTTGCTTATACCAATGCATGCCTTTCTCGGTTTTTGTGTCTGAATCTACGTATTTGTATGTGTTTTTGTCTCTCTCACTCTTTTACCCTGTGTGTCTGGGCGGGTGTTTGCTTATTTCAATGCATGCCTTTCTCGGTTTTTGTGTCTGAATCTACCTATTAGTATGTGTTTTTGTCTCTCTCACTGTTTTTTGCCTGTGTGTCTGGGCGGGTGTTTGCTTATTCCAATGCATGTCTTTCTCGGTTTGTGCGTCTGAATCTATGTATTTGTATGTGTTTTTGTCTCTCTCACTGTTTTTTGTCTGTGTGTCTGGGCGGGTGTTTGCTTATTCCAGTTTTTGTGTCTCTCACTCTTTATGCTTGTGTGTCTGGGCGGGTGTTTGCTTATTCCAATGCATGTCTTTCACGGTATGTGTGTCTGAATCTACGTATTTGTATGTGTTTTTGTCTCTCTCTCACTCTTTATGCCTGTGTGTCTGGGCGGGTGTTTGCTTATTCCAATGCATGTCTTTCTCAGTTTTTGTTTCTGAATCTACATATTTGTATGTGCTTTTGTCTCTCTCACTCTTTTTGCTTGTGTGTCTGGGCAGGTGTTTGCTTATTCCAATGCATGTCTTTTTCGGTTTTTGCGTCTGAATCTACGTATTTGTATGTGTTTTTTGTCTCTCTCACTCTTTTTATCTGTGTTTCTGGGTGGGTGTTTGCTTATTTCTTTGCATGTCTTTCTCGGTTTGCGTGTCTGAATCTCCGTATTTGTATGTGTTTTTGTCTCTCTCACTCTTTTTGCCTGTGTATCTGGGTGGGTGATTGCTTATTCCAATGCATGTTTTTCTCGGTTTGTGTGTGTGAATCTACCTATCCGTATGTGTTTTTGTCTCTCTCACTCTTTTTGCCTGTGTGTCTGGGCGGATGTTTGCTTATTCCAATGCTTGTCTTTCTCAGTTTGTGTGACTGAATCTAGGTATTTGTATGTGTTTTTGTCTCACACTCTTTTAGCCCGTGTGTCTGGGTGGGTGTTTGCTTATTCCAATGCATGTCTTTCTCGGTTTGTGTGTTTGAATCTAAGGATTTGTATGTGTCTTTGTCTCTCTCAGTCTTTTTGTCTGTGTGTCTGGGTGGATGTTTGCGTATTTCAATGCATGTCTTTCTCGGTGTGTGTGTTTGAACACCAGAAGATCATATGAACACATTAGCCAAAGTTTTTGAAAAATTCAGAGAGGGTAATCTAAAATGTAGACCTGAAAAAGTAAATTTATTTCAATCCGAAATAAAATTCTTAGGAATGATTGTGACCCAAGGTCAAATATCACCGGACCCTGAGAAGATAAAATGTGTAGAAAACTTCAAGCCGCCAAAAACTATGAAACAACTAAGAGGCATTATTAGTTTAACCAGTTATTTTAGAAAGTTCATACGTAACTACGCCCAAATTGCTAAACCCCTAACGGACCTAACTAAAGGGGACAACAAAATTATCACCTGGTCGAATGAAGCTCAGACTTCATTAGATACTCTCAAGAAAGCACTTACTTCTGAACCAATTTTGTCGTTGCCAGACTTTGAAAACAATTTCCAATTCGTGGTTACCACCGATGCTTCAGCTCTAGGTATCGGTGCAATCCTTTCCCAATTAATCCCCGTGGAAAACTATCCCGAACCCTTACAGGAACCCCCTAAGTATATAGAAAAAGTCATATGCTATTCAAGTAGAACTCTAACCAAAGGTGAAAGAAGTTATGCAGCGACGCAATTGGAGTTACTTTCTATAATTTATCATTTAGATAAATTTAGACATTATTTAGTAGGTCGAAAATTTAAGTTGCGTTCGGACCATAAAAGCTTACAGTACCTGAGTACATTCAAAAATCCAACTGGAATCTTAGCTAGATGGATAATGAAAATCCAAGATCTAGATTACGAATTTGAACATGTGACCGGTAAACAAAATGCCCCCTGCGATTACCTAAGTAGAATCCCTGAGGATAACCCCTCACACAATGAAACTAAACAATTGAATGCCATTCATGCCAGCGAACGAAAATATAAGAAGGGTAAACCTAAAGTCCAGATAGAAGGAGACGAAGTCAATCATAGCCCCTTATCGATAGCTAACATTAAAAGAAACCAAGCCAAGGATGAAATGTGTCTGGCTCTCATTAATTATTTTGTGAATTCCGATAATCTCCCCGATAAGTTCAAAACCCTGAAAAGGGAAATAGACAATTTTTATTATGACTTGGACGAAGAAATCCTTTGCAGGATAGTAACAGGCGAAACAAATAGAAATCAAACCTTAATAGTCCCAGTACTCCCCCAAAGCTTAATAATACCTGCCTTTGAATATTTCCATTCTGAAATAGGCGGACACCTAGGAATAGCTAAAACCTTTCATAAGTTAAAACAATATTTTCATGTTCCGTCGGCATTAACAAAACTTAAGGATTATATAAATAGTTGTGAAGCGTGTAATTTAAGGAAAAATCCCCAAACGTATCCTACTCCCCCCATGGGAAGGGTGCCAGTAGCTAGGTTTCCCTTCGATATCGTTTCATTCGACCTATATGGTACGAGCGGAGGATTACCTGTTTCTAATAGAGGTCATACTTGCGTTCTTTCAGTAATAGACCATTTTACCGGCTTCACTTTTGCCAAAGCATTGAAAAATCAAGGTGCATACGCCACAAGTAAAGCGTTAGCAAAAATATTTTTAAATTTGGTGTTCCTCACCAGGTTATTAGTGACAACGGAACTAACTTTGTTTCTAAAGTAACAAAAGATCTGATGAGTTTCCTTAAAACTGAAAAATTATTAACCTCTCCCTACCATCCCCAAGCTAATGGAAAAATTGAAAATAGGCACAAAATATTTTCCAATGTCTTGAGTATTTATACAAAAGACAATTGAAATGATTGGGATCTGTATCTACCTTATTTAACCAATGTAATTACTACCGCTTATTCAGAATCGACTAAAGAAAGTCCATTTTTTCTTTTATTCGGCCGCGATTTTAAAATACCTTATCAAGAAATAATAGAATCAAGGCAGTATTACAATAATACAGAAGACTATAAGCAAGATTTTATAAATAGAATGAGAAAAACCTATAAAATAGTTAGACAAGAATTAGAAAAATGTAAGATGAACCAAGAGTTGAGAACGAGTCCAAATAAAAGGGAATATAAATTTTAAGATAGGAGATTGTGTATATCTTAAAAATGAGACAAGCTAGAAGGCAAAAAACTCTCCAATAAATATTCGAGGACTACAGAATAATCAAAAAATACGACAATGATTTTACTTTTAAAATAATAAATCTAGACAACGGAAGAATATACAAGGCACACGTTAGTCGTATAAAAGGAGCCAAATATCCAGTTAAGTGGGCACCCAACCCTCATCTTCAGATTCGTCAAACGCGGAAGATGAGTTCCTAAGTCAAGACTAGCTGAGTTAAAACCTTTCAATTTCAAACAAAACTACTTTGAGAGTTTTAGCGACGAAGAAAATTTTGAAGAATTTTTAGCCATGAAAAATTTAGTCATCCCTAAAAGAAAACCCTTAATACACATACCAGTAAGAACCCTCAAAGATCCAGAAAGTTCATCATCAGAAAGTTCTGAAGAATTAGATTATACGCTGTCACCAAAAACCCAATTTTTCCCCGATAGAATTTCAACCCCATGTCCCCCCAAAAGATTTCCCGATGACATGGTATCCCCAGCAACCCCGATAGAAAGACCCCTGTCGTCACAGGATGAATTAAACAGAGCTATGGAAACCCCGGATGCGACAATAAGGAAAACTCCACCCAAGCATAAAAATACAGGAAATACAAAAAGTTTAAGAGAAGCCATGGACATGATGAATTATCCGATAAAAACAAGGCAAAGCACCTTGCCCTGGACCCAGGAACATCCTGAAGATGAAAATCTAGGACAATACCACCACATAACGGTATCTAAAGTAAAACCCAAGGAATCACACTCCTGGAAACAGACCATGCTACGAAATACACCTCACCCCCCGGAAGATATGGCATTCAAGCAATGGAGACATTCTCCAAAAGTATTTGACTCCTCCCAGAGCTCCCAAGAATCTTTTAACTCCCCCGAAACAGGACGTCAGCATGAGGAAATGAAAAATAAACCCTCTACTTCAAAAGGAGATGAAATACATGAAGCAAGGGCAGGCGATTCTCCGAAATTACAAAGGATCATCCCAGAAAGCGCTAATGATGAATCCTCAGGAAATAGTTCTACTGAATCCGACGATGAGCCCCAAGACACACGAGAACAAAAACCAACTTCGGCTACCGCGCAAGCAAAACAAGCTAAGGCAAAGGTCAAAAATTTCTATTAAAACAGTACAAGAAATTTGACCTAATCTCTATGGGAAAGTCAAAAAAGAGTAAAACGCCGGAAACTGAACAGGAAGTTACCACGAAATCTGGCAGAATAAGTAAGAAACCAGATAAATGGAAATATCTCTAGGGATCGAGTACCCCAAAAACTTATAAAGTAATAGTAAATCGAAATGAGCACTTTAAAAAAAACAAAAACAAAAAAAAACAAAAAAAACAAGGACATATGAACAAGACATTACAATGAAAGCGACCCTTAATAAGTCAAAAAGTTAATTGTTAAATTTTTCCAGATAAATTGAATCCTGGCTTGATAAAAAAACCCGAAGATAGAAGAAGAATAAGAATTGTTCAACCCCTCCTCCAAAAAGAAAAATAACTAGTGCAACCCCGATACAGACAGAACAAATATGGATCAGCTATTTCAAATACGATCGAAACTCCTAGAAGCATCGGCCCAATTAATAACAGAAAAATTAAAAATTGAGAATATGATAGAAACCATACTTAAATCCCTTAGCGAGGTTAAGGCATCCCAAGAAAAAATGAACAAGAAAACAAATGAGATCCTAGTTACTAAACAAATAGATAAATTAATTGAGGCCCAGTTTATGGAAGTGAAAGAACAAACCTCAAAAATCCAGAATGAAATGGAATCAATAAGCGACGCCACGCTAGTTGAGGGATATAATTATCCCGACCAGATCCTAAAATTACAAGTATTATACGATAAAATGCAGGAAATTGGTAAAAAAGTACAAGATTATAGGAATAGTACTATTCTATCCGCGACAATGGCAATACAAGAATTCCTGGCACCCCAAAGAGGAAAGATCCTAGACTTGCAGCATAAATATGACCACTTGAAAGCACAAAAAAAATAATCAAGCTGCAACAAGACAGCTTAGAGAAACAGCTAAAGGACAACCATGCCGAAATTACCAAAGAACTACAGAAACAAAGAGATTTCTGCTCAAACTTAGAACAAATGGTTGCAACATGTTTCACTGTTGAAATTGACCTACCCCTCAGTCCCTATTTGGAAAATCTTCTTGCTAATGATTACAACGAAGGACCGTCACAACCCGTATATTTTGTAATTCCAAACCAAGTCCACCATAACATAAAACCCCAAACGGAAACTATTCAACAGGACCCTCCAACAGATAATAACATAATTATGAGGACACGGTACCCTGACGCCCAAGAGAATGTTACTACGGGCCAAAATTCCCCATTAGTATCTGCACCCCAAGAAACACCCAAAACACAACAATCACCAGATGATACGGAAAATTAAGGAATATATATCATGGAAATAATTGGACACAAAAAAGGGGAGGTAAAATATTCTTTTATCGTTAAAAAAAGAAGAAGAATAATAAAATATTTTTTTTCAAGTCCAAAATCCATCCACTTTGCCTCATAGAATATAGCGTATAGCGACAAGATTTAATGAACCAACTTATAACTCGAGCGGAATCTCGTTAAACTAGATAACGATATTTCTGCTTGAACAATATAGTAGTTCCCTAACTTTATTTCCTCCTTTGCGGCTAAATTGAGGAGATTAGGTAGCAAGTATATATATACTATATATATATATATATATATATATATATATATATATTATATATATATATATATATATATATATATATATATATATATATATATATATCTATATATATATATATATATATATATATATATATATATGTATATATATATATATATATTATATATATAATATATATATATATATATATATATATATATATATATATATTATATATATATATATATATATATATATATATATATATATATATATATATATATATATATATATATATATATATATATATATATATATATATGTAAGGATAGTGGAGATGAAATAATAAAGGTAGCTCAGAATATTACACCTTGATTCCTTGGTGAAAAGCCTATTCAACAAGAACAAATATCATAGAAGTAACATCTTAGCATGGTAAATGTTCACTAAATAAACTATTCGTTAAATACCCAGGAATAAAAAACGACAATAAAGTTGAAATTACCCCGGTAAATTACCCATCGTATATTTTTACCCCCTTCCCTCTCAATTTCGAAAATATTATTTAAGTCTGATCTAATTAACAAATGCATTTTTTTAGTGTTTCACCCGCCCCTGTAGCCTCAATATGTCTTTAGAAGAAGAATATCTTTAGATAATTGGCTTAAAACAAAAATAATAGTAACCCTGAAAGTAAATAACAAATCATATTCAAAAACTGACCACTGAAAAAGGCCACTGAAGTACTTTCACCAAATCAAATTGTAAAACTTAAAGTGCCGGTTTAGGCACGTAAATTTTGACCTGTAAAAATGAAAGAGAAAATTTCTTACCATGACCCAATCAAATGCTAAATAAAATATCTTTGTGTTAAGTGTGTCAAGTACCTTGAATAAAAATTATTTCAATAAACATAGCGTGGACAGTTTATCTGACGACTAGCGACTCCACGCTGCCTAGCAACTTCAATAGCTATTTTGATATATTATCAATGTTCCAAAATATTGTATCAAAAAGTCTCAGTTAAGATAAAATTAATTCAAATAAAAAGACGCATTGATTAACTTTTCAATTTTGATGAGCAAATATAGGAAATGTATTTTGTCAGGTATCTATACGACGAAAAATCGTATACCATGAATTGAGATTGTAACTAGCGGCTGTATGTGTTCTGAATAACATGCCTAGCGCAAACTATTATTCAAACTTCCTATTATTGTTCAACTATATGCAAACTTCCTTTGCGTTAGACAGAGGAAGAATAATCAAAAAAACATAACAATCGTATCAATAGCTTTAGCTAAAATTGGCCTAGAAAGTTCCCATTGCCATTTCCATTGTGAAATTGGTCAAGTAATTACCTAAGTTGCAAAAAAAAATCGCCAAGTAATCAGAAATAATCACACCTCAAATAAAACTATTTACCTGAAATCTTTCAAAAACTCCCGAATTGCAAGTTCTGAGATTTAAATTATCAATTACATGCTATGTATGAAATACGCAATTACTGAAATAACTTTCCAAAAAGCTACAAACATAAAACCAATTACCTTATTCCTAAAATATCAACCGTATATCGTGAAAACAACCCTTTGTCAATTAAAATTAAACTCATTAAAACGTCATGGGCGATAACAGACATCGCGTGTCAATCGCGCGATGGAATAGTCTTGAGAGACAAGATTGAATAATCACAAACCTGTAGTGCCAATAGTTGAAATCCCAAAATATGATATTTCGTAAATAGAGTAATTAGGTAAGGCATTTGGGACGATACCAATATATAAGACTAGGCTAATATCTTCTAAAAGATAGAAAATATTGTTCTGTCCTGGCAATCAGACAATAAATAATAGACTTGAAAAAGAAGTCCGTTAAAGATTAGCGTAACAAATAGAACCCTTTCATTGACAGGAAACTTTTAAAAGTAGACTGCGCCATTGTATTTGCGGAGACATGGCTGCAATGTTAGCCTGATTTGCAAGTCATTGCAAAGAATAGCCAAGTCCAGCTCCTGCAAATTCTCGCAAAAAAAAGAAAAAAAAACCTTACAAAATCATCTTAGTTCACAAACGCTCATATAAGCAATAACGATATTTAATAGTTCTCACCGAAATGTAGACTGTTCCAACCTGGCATCCTTGCTAGGCTTATACTCCAATCAAGACTTGTAAGATAAACTAAGTAAAACATATTGTTCAAATCAAGCTTCGCGCTGAGACACACACAATTTTAAACTAAATTATTATGACGAATAAAGGCATTTATACAAACTACATAATTGACCCAAGGATAACCATTAATTTAGAAAATGATTGAAAAACCCTATTTAAATATGCATTATTGTGACGGATATGAAAATAATGTGTAATGCCCTTGAACTTCTTAGTGAAATACAACAAAAATAGTACACGCCAAACTTAATGAGAAATATTCTTAATGAGAAATTATATTAAAAACACATATAAGGTAGATAAGTTCCTTTATCTTAGGCAAAAATTCCATTCGAATAGCATAAGCGGATCCCTGCAAAATTCTAGGCAATATCAAACCTATGCCGTAAAGAATAGACCTTACGTTCATACGAACTAAGAACGACCCAAGGGTAGTTTCTAACGTAATCTAACTAATATCTTACTACATTTAGATCGGGACTAAACTACATTGACCAATGGTTCACTACAAAAAAAACGTATAATATAATTACGTTTAGGGAACATAAAGAAATAAAATTTTATGCCTTAACAAGTTTTTAAACAATATTGTCCATGAACATAGACATCTCCGCCACACGGCAATAACTCCACCACGAAAGAAAGAAAAATGTCGACACCTTAAAAATGAATACATCCCTCCTTTTAACTCAATTGTAAGGACAAACCTAAACTCGATTAACTAGCCTTTGTATCCAAACATCAGCATAATTCTAAAATAAGCTGAGGTAAACAGCCTATTCATACATATCCTGAAGATATTATGCGAATAAACTCAACAAAAACCCCTCATTCAATTCAACCTAAACAAGAACTCCGGGATAAGCAATTAAGGAAGAAATACCTACAATTAAAATAAATGAACTCTCTTTAATTAATCAACTACAAAACTAAAATCAATGAAATTTAATAGAAGGTAATCAAAGCTGAGTAAAGTGCGACGGTAAATAAAAAATCGGTAGATTAACTGCCTAATGTTTGAAAGCCTTAAAAGATAAGTTAATATCTATAAACTTCAGCCCAATAACAATTCTTTACATTGACAAGTACAAAATAACCATGGCCACCTTAAAAAAAATCGTTAAAAAAGAGAACTTGCCTTGTTGACTAACAATACTCCAAAAAAAGAAAAAAACTGAATTGGTTGTATATAAGGATTTACCAGTTAAGAGATCGAATACCCCGACTAGATACTAAGTAAAAATATAAGATCCCTTTTAAATTAATTGATGATTATCGCATTAATTGAAATATGCTAGCCTACAATATAATACAACCCTATCATTAACAACTTAAGCTTGAAAAACCTACTCTAAACCATGTAAAGGTACTTTTAGGTAAAAATCAGTAGTAACCCCCAAAACCTCCCACACTTCGGACGGTGAAAAAGATTTTTTTTCTATAATTTGTTTTAATTTCCTCATAAAACCACGCAAAAAAAGAGGCGGAACATACTTTTAACTAAAAAATAGTAGTAGTACCCCGCACACTTCAAAGGGTAACAAACACAAATTTTGGAACCACATAAATACAAGTCGTAACTACGCAACAAGGAAAATAAATGGTAAGTGAAAATCCCCAGTCGTGGGAAGCTTTGGGCAGTCGAATGGAAGTCGTATTCCATTCAAAACAAAAATGTGACAACAAAAATGACCATGTGAGAATACGAAATGAAGATGGATAGAAGTCTGATCCGTGGGGAATGCTCTTACTCTGTAAGCTTTTCCTGTTGATTATTTGGGAGAAGAGTACAAAGTGAAGGTATCTCTTACGAAAATCAACTGGAATAGGAAAAGAAACGCCAGAATACACTACCCCTTCAATTAAAAAAAAATCACTGTAACAAAAATATTACAGATATGTGGATACATTACGATACGTGGGGAATGGGTTGGCACGGTGCCGGTACACGATTTAATTGATTTCGTGGACGGGCGCCACGCCAAGGTATTTCTTACAAAGAACAACTCGAACAGGAAAAGGAACCCAAGAATACCAGCGAAAGTTAAATACCATAAATTAGAAACCAAGTAAAAGCTACATGTCATAAACAATCATCAATTTGAAAGCGCTAAGAAACGTAAGCCAACTAAGTAACTATGTTAATTATTTCATCAACATTGTACCTTAAACTACTATAACCATTTTGAAAATATATTAAGTAATAATTTATTTCGTAATTGCTGATAAATTTTATATAAAAAACACATTTGCAGATACGGTACGTGATAACCTTCAACCACTGGTTAAGGGAAACGCCGAAAAGAAGCAACCATACGGTACGTTGCTTATATTAACCCAAAATCTAGTAGAATAAAGTAAAGAAAAAAAAAGTAACCATGATAAAATATCCAAACCATCAACAATTAAATAATCGTGAACTAAAGAATGTAACCTCACGAAGTCTTAAGAAAAGACATAGTGTAAACAACATTAATGTTCCATTAAGAGAATGGGGAATTGTTGATAATGCATTAAAAGAAGAGGAACTTATCAGAACAATAGAAAATTTAGACTGTCCAAAACTATATCATCTTCTAAAATCTCAAAAGACAAGGTTGGAACAAAGAGTAATTCTAAAATTAACGACAAGCTTAGTGCATTATAACTTCAGTGCACGAGTAATGACAAGAACACTAGAGCATACTAGATTAAGTGCCAACCTGGCCTTCCGAATTTTAATACAAGATATTCCAACAACAAAATATAACTCATTGTCTGATTATATCGCCGAAAATATTTGGTACGATCAAGACGATAACAACATAACTACAATTTGGCCCATTAAATTTCTCTCCATACTAATAGACCACGGACACATGTTAAAAGGTGAAAGCTTTCTTAAGGCCTTACACGTCAACTGTGTAAATAGCACGTATTTGAAGTCAATAAACCCCTTAACGAAATCCGCCATTTTTCAAGTTATCCCAAGAGAGTATAAAGACATAAAGAAAATAACACTAAATTTCTTCAAAGAAGACGAAAATTTTGGAAGAAAAATATTCCCTGGTATAGACGTAACCGTGCGTGAGCAACTATGCTGTTGCCAATCACACGTGAACTTAAGTTTCTCAGTGGTAAAAATAATAAATGACCAACTGTCGCTATCTCAGCTCTGCCGAAAAGTTATTCGACAAAATATGCGAAAAAATGACATAACGGCCACACTAGAGGGCCTACACCTCCCAAACCGATTGTTAGTGTATTTAATGTACTTAAACATACCCGAAGATGGAAAAAATAATATACTATTTGAACTCAAATTTCTCAGCTCAAATGTTTCGTCATGGAAAGATTATCGACTTCTCGATATACTTACATCCCCAAGCTCAAAAGCAGCACTGCCGGATGATGCACCCATATTGAAATTAAAAACCAATATTAGTGGAAGAAACTGTATATATAAGTAATCTCGTTGAAATAGAGGGTTCTTCTATTATTCATTCTAATAATATTACCCTCTAATAGTACCTGAAAGGATTATGTCTATATAAAGTGATTACTATTGTTATGTAAAAGTGTGTTATATGATAAAACCAGTAGTGTATTAATATTTATAAAACTATGAATTACATTGATGTCAAGAGTCTAAATATACTGTTAATACGTTGACAAAAAGGTAGTTTCTCGAAAGTCTATACACTTTTAAGCTTATATGGAATTCGTTAAAAACGACCGCAAAGTCGTTAAACTAGAGTATGGAGCTTTAGAGATCGAATTATGTTCGAACACACAAATAGCCAGGTGCAAGGTGGCACTGGTGAAAAAGTAGTTCAACCTCGACCTGAAGTTACCTTGTTTTCCACTCAAAGTAATTATTCATTATTGGTTAATATGGAGCTTAGATGACTTGAATTACGGTCGAATGAATGAGTACCCGATGTATTGAGGAAATGCCGGTAAAAAGGTAGTTTGACCTCGACCTAGAGTGTACCATGACTATAAACAATCTTGAAAAAGTTAGCTAAACAAAAATCAATAGAAACTACCTTTCATTTCAGAACAATGGCCAAAGCAATTATTGACACGGAGTTCATATGTATAAAGCACGCTAAGGAAAATGTCATATACTCGGCGGCAATGCTCGTCGTGAATAAATCAGGGAAGAAGTCTTCGCGAAAAAATGGGATGTTAAGTATGATTTAAGGAAATTTGACGTAAAATCCTATGAGTTCGGTCTAGACTTCGCAAACACCCCAAAATATCGGCCAGCGAGAGGCAAATTAGGAATCAAATATAATGGCAGAAAGGGGAAATACCTCCATTTTATTCAACATGAGATTAGGAAATTACAAAGAAAACACAAAATTCGGTACTGGTGCGTTAAAGGTCCTTGCCAGACAGACTTACTGCTTCTCGATAAGTGTAAAAAAAACAGAAATTAGTTTATAAAATTGAAGGAAATTCAGATTGCATTAAATACCGTGGAAAACATGACCCCCTCCAAGAAATTAAATACTACAAACAGTATTTATATAATCCAAGAAGTGTGACTTATAAAGCCAAAAGAAAACAAATAATATTTAAAAGAATTAAAACTTATGAATCAAAATCAAAAGTAATCAAGAAATCAAAAAAGCTTTCCCAATCGAAATAATTAAAGTTAACCCACGCACCTTTTATGTTAAAACAAAATTCTTGTGTGAAAGCAATTAAAATATCTATCCCCCCAGCCTAAGAATCAACCTTACGTTCATCATAAGCAAAGCAACAAATTGTACGACCACGAATCTTATTCTTACCTTGTTTCCTTTGGGCAACGAAGATTATCACAAAATAATATAAATATAATATCATAATTAGTACCTTGTTTCCTTCAAAAGAAAAAAAAGAACAAATAATAAGAATCTAAGTCCTCGTTCGATTATCAATCATAAGAAGTTTTCCTGTATTATGTCTAATAAAATATTAATTCCAGAAACAGCAAAAAGGATGTGGATAACAAATGTCATAACAAACTTCATTTCACAAACTTTAGCCCAAGATATCGTAAAACATGGAATAATCTTCAAAACATGAGAATTCGTTACTGGCAAGCCACAATGCCTGGAAGATATTCATGAAACTGGATCCCAAACCGTTTGAAACCCTATTTCAACAAGTAATGAGATTAGAAAAGAATACCAATGAATTAAAGGATTCTATATTCCAATTCTTAAAATCAGACAAAATCTTGCAGACCACAAAAGACATGCACCACAAGGAAAATACAGGAAATCTACCCCCCATTCTTCCTAAACTAAAGTCAAAATTCATAATAGACGACTTCGACAAGAAAATGGCAGAAATCGATAAAGCTCTAGGAACTATCAACAGAGAAAACAGAAGGAGAAGAGCATTAAGTAACGCGGACGGATCTATAAGAGAATATACTACAACAAAATACACTACAGGTTCCTCCTTGACAACTCCCAAGAAAAATAAACTCTATTATGGAAATTAGGCAATGCTAAACGAACTACCGAGCCTATGGACTTTTCTCAAGGAATTATGGCAAAATCATGCTGAACAAAATGTTACGAAGCAAATATTATCAAGACTCACAAAGGAAAAAGACTACAGACAAATTATCAACCTAAAGGAATTAAAATTCTCAAATACACAACAAGATGATAAGAATAAAAATCCTACAGAAAGGAAAAGAAAAGACACCAAGACAACCACGCCTACATATGAGACCCCAGTAAGAGATATACAATCTTCAATGTCGGAAACTACGACGAGCACAGTCCCAGAAATGAGCGCACTTAGCAAGGAATCACCTAGAAATTTGACCATGCTAACTTATCTAAGACCAACGATACTTACAAAATGGACGTGGTCAACAGGGCCCACGTTTTACCGCACCCAGCCGATTGGCGTATTTACTATAGGCCTAAGAGCAAGAATCCCAATAAAGCATACCGAGATACAAACAATAAAAGTACAAGCAATTCAACCAGAAGAAAAGAAAAATAAAAATAAGAAAGAGGAAGAAGACGATTACGTACACAAGAAATGTTGGATAATAGACGGTAAACGTACTTGTGCAAGATTAGCAATGGCCGACGAGCCGGCAAGGGAAGATATTGAACCATTACCTGAACTAGGTAAGAAAAATGCCCTAAGAGTATCAATTCACCAATCCTTCTTAATATTGTATAGATAAAGACTGCAAGCACTATTTGAGTTATTCAATACAGAAATACAAAAATTAAAGCAAAGTACCACAAGTATCTTCGAGGTATTCTTTCGAAAAAGCAAATACCGAAGATCAGCGAGTCTAATACCAATAGTAGGAGAATTAGCCTCACGCTTATTTGGGCTTTCGACTGAAGAAGACCTAAATATCCTAAGGGAAAACGTAGGAAAACTAAATAACGCCATGAACGTGACCTTACATGTCCAAAAGATACAAGCCAGTATAGCCAATTATCAAAGAGATAAAATTGAGGCAATCTCAAAGAAGATATCTAAGACAGTAAACATAATGAATTATTTGAAAAATGAAGTAGATCGTGTGATTTCCGATTCGAGCCTCACTATGGTATCACTAGATATAGTGACAATGTCATTACTTAACCTGGCAACTGACGTCAGCAAATTTGAATTTGCATTATTTGCCCATACTGGAGGAACCTTGTCGTATGACCTGGTGGGTCCTTCGAACCTAAAAAGTATCTTAGATGAAATAAAAACGCATTTAACGTTCGGACTACATCTACCAACAGAGCCAGAAGTAGCAAACTTATTCCACTATTACACCAAGCTAAAGGTTCACATCACAGATATAAGCGAACAACTATTTGCAGTAGTAACAATTCCATTAATAAATCAACAATCCATACATGACTTGTATAAAATTTCTACGTTTCCAGCCAATATAGACAAAACTAATTCATTCATGACTATCACCCCCGAAGCGGAATACTTACTTGTCGATCAAGATAGGAGAAAATATGCCTTAGCAAATCCACAGGACCTTAAGGAATGCGTAGAATTCAAGAATCTAGTATGTCAACTAACCCTGCCTATTTATATTGTAAAACCTGGATCCTGTATGTTAGATATATTTTTAAAAGAGACTCAACAAGAAGAAATTCCAAATTCATGCGAAGCGCTAATAGGTAGTACTAAGCGAGAAATATTTATTCATCTTAGAAATGACCTATGGCTATTCTCCGTTCCAAAAAAAAACAGTTGGGACTATCTCTTGTTATAATAATACAGAAAGAATCGATCCAAGCTACAGAACCGAACTACTATTACAAGATGTGGGAACAATAACAATAAAACAAGGATGCCAACTGGTAACCAAAGAAGCCACGGTACAAACACCACTGATAACCACAAGCACGAATATAATAAGCCCCAAAGTGGTCAATTTCAAACCAGTCAATTTATCATATACAATTCCTAATATCGAAAACGAAGAAGTGAAAACCGCAATATGGTCAAAAACAGAGAATGTCAAGGGAACCTTACCACTAACAAAAATAAAAGAAGCCTTAGACTCTCAAATTCCCCTATTTACTAATGAAGACCAAAGATTGACGTATGTAGAAAATAGATACGGAATATTTTCAACGATTTTTTGGTGGTATATCCTCCTGACGGTAGGATTCGTATTCATGATCTCGTATTCTATAAGAATCGTATTGAACCTAAATTACGGAAGAATTTTGAGAATAACGCGTAGAAAAAGAGCAAAGTCAGATCACATCGAGCCGAGTGAGATGCAAAACCTAAACCCGGAACTCCCTGATATCCCTTAAGCAAAAAAAGCAAGGGAGGACATGATCGAGCGAATGGGAGCAGAGGTCCTCATTCGTGCCATGTCCAGTCCCAAATTTATACTTATTGTTTGTGTAAACCCATGCGGCTGCAGGAATGTATTTCTTAAGCAGCATGGACGCGCGTGAACAGTAGAGACCTGAAAATTTATAGTAAATCTAGACCTCTCATAAAACCATGTAACCTACCTCGCATATAGTCTGATGATAGAAAATTAAATGCTAAAGTAGATGAGTGTTGAATAACATTTAAAATGTATTGAATATTAACATGTGCCAAATGCACATACATACATGTATACATATAATCACCAAATATTGAAATTCTGATATAGTGTTATTTTTCGTAAACATAATCATTTTTCTTATGATTACTTAGATTGTTTCGTAGTAATCTAGTATTGCTGCAATATGCAGGTAAAAGCATGAGAATTGCTTTTATTCATTTTATCTTTGAGTTTAAATGTACCCATATTAAATTGATATAATTAGTACGACTAACCACGACTATTATTTTAAACAATAGTCCCCGTATAATATTGTATTATTGCTGTACGTGTTTTAACTTGTGTGATTATAAAGAGCATATGATTCTGCCCAGATATTTGTATTCTAGGGAGCAGAGTAATCAGTGCAGATTAACTATTGGTGTACCAGCAAGCAACACGGATACAACCCAGTAGCATCTACTCTCATCAGTCGTCAACCACCGATAAGTACTCACCGAGGAATCCCCTGAAGACAATGACCTGATGAAAATCCAAGTCATCCAAGCCTAGTACCAGGTAACACTACCCCAACCACTATCGGCGAACTAACCCCATATATAGATATATATATATATATATATATATATTATATATATATATATATATATATATATATATATATATATATATATATATATATATATATATATATATATATATATTATATATATATATATATATATATATATATATATATATATATATATATAATATATATATATATATATATATGAATTGATAATTACCTAGAGAACCACCCCAACCGGTCATGTCGTAAAACTGCATACATATCCGTCAAATAACTATCCTTAGACGGCAAGGTCCTTAAGATTTAATGTTTATAACACCAAGAATAACCCTGGAGCCAATTCCTCAAAGATTGTATATCTTAAGCCTCAGATCAAAGACAATATGTTAAACCAAGATGCCAAGATTAAGTTTTGAACATACCCAATCATTATTAGATGTCACGAAACCAAACTATCCTCCATGAGAAGAGGAACCAATCATAATCAATTTTGTGGAAAATATAACTGACGTGCTAAATTTTTCCCAAAATGAAGTGTTAAAAGAAGAAAACCAACCAGTCATTATCGTTTTAATCCCTCAATGATGATTATCATTATAACAAGAATCAAAGACAATGCATCGAACATAGAACCTGAGATAGAGTTTTAACCCATCCATTGTTACCCTTACATGTCTTACATAACCCATAGCCCAAATAAAGGAAAGACTGTACGTGAACAATTTACGGAAAACACAGACTGTACGAGTATTAGATTTTCCCGAGGATAAAAGTGTCCAAGAAGAGATAGCTAGCCCAGCGATCAAGATACCCATTTCATGTAATCAATTCCCAAGAGTTATGTACCTAGTGAACATTTCAACGACTCGGTAACATCAATCCAACGTATTTGACATGACAAACCACAAACGGACAATTTTGTGCAAGTAGTCATACTTAGGAACAATGTAAAATCCAAGAAACCCCAAGCAACAAGTGCCAAAAGATGAAACACCACGAAGACAAACCATAACCAATTAGCCGACACAATAATTAGTTCGACTGAAGCCCAAAATAAAGTGACAACGTATGTGAGTATTATAGACACGTAGAATGATGAAGTAAGTTTTAGTGAATACTGAGAAACTTTTCGTAATCAGTTGAAAATAAGTGAAAATTACATATCCCAATGTTGCAATCAGACGTAAAAATTTAAAAAGTTATATTGTGAAGCCTTTTATTTCCAATCATTTATCTTATATATGTATTAGTGCTCTTGAAGTCAGTTACGTATCGTATCATCATAGTGTCAGGTGGAAGTATAGTCGAGTTTAGAGGAAAAGGAAATATTTACCATTTTAAGTGATAGAATAATCGCAAAGGCAGTACTTAATTAGTTAGAGCCATGTAGAACCAATTAGAATCAGTTACGTCTCGTATCATTATAGTAGTCAGGTGGAAGTATAGTCAAGTCTAGAGAAAAAGCAAATATGTACCATTTTAAGTGATAAAATAGTCGCAAAGGCAGTACTTAATTAGTTAGAACTATGTAGAATTATTAGCATATCAGGTGAAGGAATTTTAGTATCAGGTGGAGGGAATAATAATTATTACATAATCATATAATCAAATGTGTTAGTAAAAGAGAAACTCTTTGACTCTTTCGTCAAATAGAATGTATAGGTGGTGGACTTTAAAGTGATTTTTAATATACGTAGTGTCATAGCTCACCAAAGCCAAATTTAATTCAAGTAAGAAGTACCAAATCAAAAAGAGAGGGGAAAGCAAGATCAAAGTTAAAAAGAGTAGAAAGAGCAGGGGACACAACGATGAGGAAATCGTTAAGAATGGGAAGGATGATATGTAATGGAATTGGTTTTCAAGACCCCGAAAACTTTCCAAGTAAAATATAATCGCCCAGTATAAACCCACAAAATTAAAATAACACTTAATTGTAAAATTTAAAAACATTGTATTACAATTGTAATTATGAAAAATCTCTCCCACAAAAAAAAGTAATAGCAATAAATATTCAGAATAATCAATTTCACATAACAAGCAACCAACTGTGTAATCTAAATCTTGGGTTTGAAATTTGCATAAAATGTGTCAGAAATTGCATAAATTACAAGTTAAAGCTTCAGAAAATATTTGCGTGAAATACAAGTGTGAAACTATGTATCAAGTAAAAATTGTATCATGCTAGGAAGAATTCCGAAGCGAAATTTTAGAAGAATCATAAGCCGGTTCAAAAGTTAATTAAAATCAACTAGCTGATTGGTCCAATAGTAATATAGGACAGATAGTGAAACCAATAGGATCTGAATAATATACTTGTTAGTAACGCCCGGACGTAACCTCTGGCGAAATTGGAAATAGTAGATAGCCAGAACTTTGCAATTTTTAGTCAGTCTTACAGGAGTCTTATTTTGGGAGTCTCGCATCAGCCTTTTATTGGAGTCTTTTTTCAGTCTATGAGGAATCTCTTATAAGTTGTTTTGTGAATTATTCACTCATGTAGAATCTGTGAGTAATTAATAGACTGAAGTACTGAACGTTACTTGTATTACTAGTGTGCAGATTTAACCCAGTGCCAATTACCGCAAGTGTATTGATATACCAGAAGCTCTGTTCGATATGTGAGTAAATAAATACATAACTTTCTTATCTTTATTCTCTTTATGTTAGTATTTCTCAGGATAGCTTGTCCTTGTGGCTCCACTCGCTCTCGAGGGAACCTGAAGCCCTTCAATCTGATTTCGACTCATTATGGCCATTAATGTAGCTCCCCGTTTTGAACCGTTTATTTAAGCTCCCTACACACAAAGTTCCGCCTCCACTTAAGTATGCCACTCACGAACCGTCAGCTAAGAGTCTAACTGAAAATCCCCTTTGCAATAATTAATTTAAAACTCCTATACAAAGAAATAACTTATAGTAGAAGAATAAACCCCTTTTATTGAAATTTTCTCTTAAAATAACGATTGTTCATTATTAACAAACCCCCCCCCCCCCATTACGCTCTGGTAGAATTGTACAACCTATAACAACACTGATCGGGACCAGGCATTAATGTCGAGAGGGTCTTAGGAACTTCTTCGATGAAGAAAAAAAAATCATTGGTCATACTGCCAAAATAAAAAAATAATAACAAAGCGCACACTGTTTTGCGAGGTCGGCCACCAAACAAAACTGCCCCTGAAAGCTTTAATACAACCTTCCAACTGTGAGACAAAACGGGGTAAAATTACCAAAACTATGACTTTGGAAAGAATCATTGACGAACAGAAAAGCCACCCCCCCCCTACCTCCAGCCAAATCGTTCATCCATTTGCATACATAGGTTGTTTTTTTACTCTACAAATTCACCTTCTACTCAAAAATGAGCATATTTCATTATTTATTCTTCACCGAAAGAAAAATACTGCAACCATGACGAAAATAATAGTGTCTTTTGACGGGGTTCCTCTAGACTAGAATTACAGACACTTGTCAACCATATTGGGAGATACAGGAAGTGAAGGGAACATCTTCAAATATTACTTCATCCTCCTACGCATATAAATTCACAATCAATAAATAATGAAGGTGCAGCGTAGTGCGCAGTGACAATGCAGAGACAAGGACAAACGTAGGGGAGGGGGAGGATCGATCCCCCCTGAAATCCTCATATTTCAAGATTTTCTGGGGACTATTTATTTAAATTATTAAATAAAATTTGTTTATTTATTATTACCCTCTCCGAAAATAATAGGAATCAGCATTTCAAAATTGATCTTTGCTTTTAGAGAAATTTACTTTCTTTCCATTTTACAAACGGAAAATTTTCTTCAAAACAATTCCTAATCGCTGATGATCTTGAAGAAAGCATGGAGAGGAGGCTAATGGAAACAAATTTACAAATGAAGCTTATTTCATGCTTGGTGGTAAAGACTGCAAGGCTCTGCTTCAACATGCGTTCTAATTAGGACAAGGAGACCAAATATCAAAATCATGACTCAAATGAGCTCAAATAACAACCGATTTCATCCTAATGACAACCTAATGACATTTTCAACCTCATGACAAACTGATCATCCAGCAATTTCATAAGACTTTATTTGGAGTAGGGTAAAGTTTCCCAGAAATCTTAGCAAAGCAGACAAATCAAGATGAATTTACAAGAAATTATAGGGAAATCTAAGCTTTGTTTTCAGGCTACCCACATCCAACACAGAATTCGACACGGGTTAAGCAGATTATCGTTTAGTGCCGTGTTTAACATGGGCGAATGTCTTTTCACAACCCGTGTTCAACCATGCTATTCTGGCACGTTAAAATTTTGATGAACCAGTGTCCAACACACTTGGAACCAGTAAGATGAGAACGCTTCAAAGTTTTGCTGGGTTGAACACGAAGAACCTGAAAACAATTTTATCGAACCTGCTCAAAACACGCTTCAAACCCGGTGCCTGAAAACACAACTCTAAAAATCATTACATCAATGACGTCATCACATGTCTGTAACGACGTAACTAAGGTGCAGTCACGTCTTAACCGCGGTTAAAAGAAAATTTGGGCAGCAGTCCTATTTGTGTAAATAATTTCTGGTGCAAAAATATTTGAATAGAACTGTTTCCAATATTACCTAGTTCGAAGAAAAAATATGCACTACAAAAATTTTCTCGAATCATTATTTATTTTGTCACATACTACGCTGCATATCGTACATATGTTGGCTTGACGCAAATGAGATCTAAGTATTCTTGAGAAAAAATGACAGCAAATGTAAATAGTAAGATTACAGATATCTTTTATCGCTATAAAATGCCGAATATTCTTGCCAAGGTAGTGGGCAGAGGCAATGGAATCAAGACAGTTTTGGTGAACATTCCCGTAGTGGCAAAAGCTCTTGGAAGGCCCCCGATGTACCTGACTAGATATTTTGGTTTTGAACTCGGGGCCCTGTCACAGTTCGATTCAAGGAATAACAGATATATTGTTAATGGTTCTCATATTGCGTCTGAACTTCAGAATCTGTTGAATGGCTTCATTCGTCGCTTCGTTTGTGTTCAAAGTGTGATAATCCCGAGACGATTCTCTCATGCAATGGAAAGAAACCACCAGTAAGACAAAAATGCAAAGCCTGCGGACACAGTGAATTGCTGGATGCTAAACATAAACTAACAGCTTACATTGTTAAGCACCCACCAAATGCCGACCAAAACACCCAAAAAGAATCAGCTGCAGAACCACCAGGGAAAAGCGGAAGAAAAATAACTAGAAGAGAGACTACAAGTGCCAAATTGCCAAAGGAAGTACATCTAGCTATAATGGAAAATGCCAAACCTTTAATTCAATGGTTGGCAAACGAATCGGAGGAAGAAGAAGAATCTGACCTGGAGGATTGTACGAGTTTACAGAAGAAGGAAGAGAGCGTGACTGATGTGGAGGATGTGGAATGGTTAGAAGATTTTTCTCCAGAAGCTGTTAAGAAAGAAGAGAAGAATTAACATTAGGAATACCAGCACTTCTTATGTGCGAAGGTGCAGAGAAGTTGGAGAGAGACAGAGCGGACATTTTCTACAGCTACTTAAAACAAAGGAAATCAGATGGCACTATCAGTCAACAAGGTGCACACAATGAAATTTATCTCAAAGCCGAAAGATTAGGACTGATAGAAAAAGCACCACTCATACTAGTTGAAGTACTGCTTTCCACAAACGTAGTAGACGAGTTAAAAAATATAAAAAAATATTTCTTCGCTTTACTTTTGACTCAGAAGAAGCTGAAAAGTCCGTATTTAAAGGCATTGAACAGCTCATTGAACTGCATAGATCTGAGTTGCTTCCGAAGACGCAACATATACTAAAAGCACTTTACGACGAAGATATAGTGACAGTTGATGCTCTAATACGATGGGCCAGAAAGCCTTTTAAAAAGAACGTTTCAAAGGAAGTACATCTAGCTATAATGGAAAAGGCCAAACCTTTAATTCAATGGTTGGAAAACGAATCGGAGGAAGAAGAAGAATCTGACCTGGAGGATTATGACGACATAGTAAGAGATATCTTACTATATTTACACGTTAGGAACGTGGAAACGAAGCAACCAAGACTCCCAAAGATCCCGGAAACGCAGGAAGAGGAAGATATCGACTTCGATGCCATTTAAGTGGCGTAATTTCATCAAAATCCTTGGGGGAGAGGGCAAAGTTGCAGCCAATTTTCCCAAATCAAGTGAAAACTGAAAAAATGAACCATATAGCACCATAAAGATATACAAGAGAAAACTGACCCGTTTCTGTAGATGATTGGATTATGAAGGCTTATCTTACTTTTGACAAGATTTTTGAATAAACTAAATTTGAGCTGGGTGAAAGGGGTAAACTGGGTACTGGGGCAGTTACCCCCCTGCCCCATAGCAAATTACGCCCCTGTTATATTTTTCCAACAAGTCTAGGTGAGTGTAAGAAATAAGTGACAAAAACGATCCAAGTAAATTTCTACCCAAAACAACAAAATAGTTTCTTAAGTGGCTACCAAAAGATGCTTTTATACAGGCTTACCTGAAAAATGTGATCCTCACCCTTGGGTAAAAAAAGTCAAAGAAGTAACTGCTGTTTGACAGTTCCCAAAAAAAACGATGTAGAAAGCCAGGTCAAAGAGGATTTTTTTTTCCATAGATGATCATAGCGGACCAGTAGCCTTATATAGGGAGAGAGATCATTCAAACAGAACTTCGAAAATCAAGAACATCATTTTAGTAACAAAAAGATTTTGCCTCATTTTCTGCCCCTTTGTGTAACAAAAAACATTTTTAGCCTGATTAGTGTCAAAATGCATCTTATTACATCTTATTACTACCAAGGGAAAATCCTTAATCTAGGGATTTCCGGATGCAAGTTTCAAGCCGTTTTGATAAAATTCATTTTGGCCTTTTTCAGAAAAAAACCATCAACGAAAAAACAGATGAAGCACAAAAAAGAAAAACAAAACAAAACAGCACAAGCCACAAATTCATCTGACACAAACAAAACAATCCGAAAGAAATGGCGACTACTGCTGTAAAATATTGGCCCACGGGTGGGACTTGACAAACTATATCGGTCAATTTGCGACAGGATCGCTTGTTCAGGGTTGGTAACACTGTACTAGGGTGTAACATACCTATTGCCTGTCCACGGTGGTAAACGCAGCAAAAACTTTGCATACTTGTAGTACAGTGAACGCAACTTTAGTTTCTCAGTAGAAGTAAAAATACACCAAAATGGGCAAAGGTATATCAAACAGTTCATGGTAACAAACTGTAAGTAAGGAGCGCCCCAGTTCAATAGTAACCGAAACCCTAAAAAAACGGAATTTTGGTACAAGTAGATACATCAAAAGAATCGGATTTTTATGAACTTATATGATTTCAAATATATAAGTTTCATCAAGTGTAGTCTTACCCATCAAAAGTTACGAGCCTGAAAAAATTTGCCTTATTTTCAAAAAAAGGGGGAAACACCCCTAAAAGGGACAGAATCTTAATGAAAATCAAATCATCAGATTCAGCTTATCAGAAAACCCTACTACAGAGGTTTCAAGCTCCTATATGCAAAAATGTGGAATTTAGTATTTTTTGCCAGAAGAAAGATCACGGATGCGTGTTTATTTGTTGTTTTTTGTCAGGGGTAATAGTATCGACCCAGTGGTCCTAGAATATCGTGGGAGGGCTCATTCAAAGGGAAATTAAAAGTTCTAGTGCCCTTTTTAAATGACCAAAAAATTAGAGGGCAGTTAGCCTCCCCCACGTTCATTTTTTCCCCAAGTCACCCGATAAAAATTTTGAGATAGCTATTTGTTCAGCATAGTCGAAAATCTAATAAATATGTCTTTGAGGATGACTTCATCCGCCACAGTTCCCGGGGAAGGGCTGCAAGTCATGAACTTTGCCCATTGATTACATATAGTATTGGTTATTGGGAAGTATATATACCTTTCAGGAGGGATTTTTCTCTTTTTTTCTTTTGTATCCAGAGATAGCTTGGCACTGGAACATCGTAGATAGTTGTTCAATGGCTCATTTTAAAGGAAATTAATTGGGTTAAAAATCTATAGTAACTAAAATAAATTATTTCTAAAAGAGAATAAGTTTTTCCACCAAAAACTGCATTTTTGATGTCTTTTCACACTGCAGTCTTTCAAACATAATCGTATACCAGCGGTAAGATTTGAACCCACGCCTCCGAAGAGACTGGTGGCTAACACCAGTGCCTTGGACCACTCGGCCAGGCTGCCTCTCATAAATATATATGGGAATCCGGGTTGCAGCAGTAGCTAGCAACCTAGTAAGAGACGATCAGTCCAATGCTAAGAAATATAAAAACCCAAAACTCCTAAAAATAGAGTCAGATCAAAACAAAAGTACATCATTAGAACTACTTTGTCTGAAACCCTACTAGATAAATAATGATGTCGTCATAGTTTTATATTAGAGCTATGACGTGAATAGAAATACACGAAATTATATTGTTGTTTCTGAAGACGTCATGAAATAATACCATTGCGCCATGACGTCATGAAATAAAATCATTACGCCATGACGTCATAATTACTATATAAGAAACGTCAAAACTGTAAATGGTCTCATTTATGAAAACATAATGGTTAGATCAAAGCAGGAGCGTTAGCAGGAGCGTTATCACAATGATGAAGATTACCGAATCAAATATAAGAAAAAAGAAAAGCAAAGGTATTCAACTGACCAGGTGTATCGAGAAGTAAAAATTGAGAAAGCCAAACAAAAGATCAAGGAGCGTTATCACAATGATGAAGATTACCGAAAAACATATAAGAAAAAGTTGCTACCAAAATAATGGGTAGATACTGGGGTGACAAAAGCTATAATGAAAAAATTAAATTCTCTGCGAGGTTGTACCGAAGAACGCATAAGAACAAAGGGAAAAATTACATTCAGAAATACAAGAAGATGGCAAAAATGCAGGCTGATCTTCGTAAATTGAGAAACATTTTACGCATGTTTTACCAGGATCACAAAAAGTATTCAAAATTACAGATTAAAATTCTCTTTGAAAGAGCGGATGCTGTTGAAAAGTCGGCTAGAAATGCTTTGGCAAAGCTTCATAGTAATATCCAAAAGAAATGTTGTCAGCTTAATGAAAAGCTTCCAAGGTATGGATTGGCAACAGCGGACAGTTTATAGATGCAATGGAAAATGTTCGACAACACAGTGAATATACGGAGGCGTACTTCTTAGAAAATTCGTATATTAATTTTGGAAGGAGCAATTGCAGCTTATGTAGCAGCAATAAAAATATATATACAAGCATACCTATCAACAGCGAAGTAAAAACAATGTTTTTAAATTATGGCGAAAACGAGCCTGTTAGGGTTATTAGTATATGTGTTTGTAAGACTAATGATTTAGAACAAATTCCTGGAACACCGACTCAAGAAAAAAGTATTTCTAACTGTATTTTAAACAGTTCTTTTAGTTCTACTGAATATTTGGCAAAAAATGCTCTGTGTAGTATAACAAACTGTCCTGGAAAGTACGAGACAACTATTGAAAAATACTCTGAAACTAGATCTGACAAGGAAATTATGATGGCTGGAGTCACCTATAACAATCTGAGTAAACATTCAAAACCAAAATTGGGCAGCAGGTTACTTGGCAATGTCACCCTGATATCTGCAAGCTCTATCCGACGGATATTGAATTACGTCAAATTCTTTTGATATCCTTGAAAATAATATAGCATTAAAATTTTCAACTGACAAAGTGGTTAATTTCTACCTTGGCGAATTGGATTATTGTGAAATCAATTACAGGGACACAAGAAAGCATAGGCATTCGTTATACTGTAGCCCAAATGAGGGATGTCAGAGCTATTTGCGTTCTCTAAGGGCACTAGCTCTACATTTTCCTGTCTTGACCTGTTCATTAATAGCGTATATAAGGCAATATCAAAATCTAAGATTATACAACATATTAATCTACTAAAAGTCGAGGGCTCGTACAAGGAATTAAGTCATTATTTAGAAGAAGTGTCAAGTAGACTCTGTCGTAATACTCAAGACGTCATCTACGGTGATAGCAATATTAGAGTTTCTGTGGTGAAAATACAATAATAAAATTATTTGGTGAGAGCCTTGATAAGGTAGCTAACATCAGGGATGTATACCCCACAATGCATTGTGACAGTTGCGAGCAGATAAAGACAAAATACCAATTGAAGAGTCTAAGATCCCTTTCAAATAAGAAAGGTTTTGATGTAATGTTGGCCACGATTTTAGAACACCTCCAACAGGACATACCCAAAGATGACAAAGAACAGCTAATTCATTGTACAGGTTGGAAAGAGGATGTCATAGATTCATTCTCTGTCTGTGATTACTGTGCTGGGAAAATGTGGAAAAGTCAGGAGAATGTCCGATCAGTATTAAATAACCTTCATATCGACTGTACACCGGAATGCATAAAGTGTTTAAATAATTTTGAAATGGCAATGATTCGATTTGTAATGCCTTGTCTTACGATTATAGAAAGAACGAACTTCCAGCCCATTGTAACTAAAATAAGATTATAACTTTATCATGTCAAAGATTGACAATGATGTCATAATCGTAGGTTGTAGCCAGGTCGTTTATAATAAAGAACGACCTCTTGTCTATACTAAATTTTCTAGGCCACTTAATTATAGTATAGGTTAATAAAGTTTACATAAAGGACTGATCCGGGATGCAGCGGTAACTAGCAACATAGAAAGAGACTATCACGTTCAATGTTAAGAAATATAAAAACCTATAACTCCTAAAAAAGAATCAGATCAAAACAAAAAGTACACCATTACAACCACCATGTCCGAAATATCTATATAGGAAACTTTCTGTCCCTTGGCTTCAACAGCAAGGGAAATATATTGGCTTGAAAATCAAGAAAAGTGGCAGCTACTACAGCATTCTGCCTAAACGGCATTTTTTTTTCACAGATAACTTGGCACTGGAACATCGTAGAGAGTTTTTCAATGGCTCATTATAAAGAAAATTAATGGGGTTAAAAACCTTTTGTACCTTAATTTACATTGAAAGACGATCACTGAAATAACGAACCATTCCATACATTGGACTTAGTTAGCTACTTGATTGTTTGAGTTTAATCAAACATGGCTCCACAAACGGGATATTTTTTTCTTTCTTTCTCTTCCACAAATAACTTGGCACTGGAACATCGTAGAGAGTTGTTTAATGGCTCATTTAAAGGAAATCTCTAGATCTAGTGCCTTTTGTAATGAAAAATAAAATATTTTGTAAAATAGAATGAATTTTGTCAAAAAATTGCATTTTGATGTATTTTCATACTGCAGTCTTTTCAAAGATATTTGAATTTTGAAGCAATCAAAAAGTTCATGGTAATGAACTCTATTGTAATCCGGGTTGCAGCGGTAGCTAGCAACCTAGTAAGAGACAATCACATCCAATGTTAAGAAATATAAAACCCCTAACTCCTAAAAAAAGAGTCAGATCAAAACAAAAAGTACACCATTAAAACCGCCTTGTCCGAAACCCCTATAAAGAAACTTACCGCCCTTTGGCTTAAATAACAAAGACAATATATTGAAAATCAAGAAAATTGCCTTTAACCACGTTATTCTCCACAAACGGGATATTTTTTTCTTTCTTCTTCTTCTTCTTTTCCACAGATAGCTTGGCACTGGAACATCGTAGAGTGTTGTTCAATGGCTCATTTTAAAGGAAATCTCTAGATCTAGTGCTATTTGCACTTAATTTTTTTTTAATAATTAGTTTTTACAAAAACTTAATTTTTTACATACAATATTGATCAATGACGTCATAGTCGTTGGATGTAGTTAGTACATAAAGGCTCGATCATCGAATTTAAGCTGAAACTAAGTAAAGGACAATTATGCCTCCATATATTCACAGTGATGTATAAGATTTCCCATTACATCTGTAAACTGTTCCACAGTTGCCGGTCCATACCTTGGAAGCTTTTCACTAAACATGCAACATTTATTTTGCATATTACTATGAAGTTTTGCGAAAGCATCTCTAGCTGACTTTTCAACAAAATTCCTTCTTTCAGAGACAATTTTAATCTTAAATTTTGAATATTTTTGTAATCCCGGTAAAACATTCGGAAAATTTTTCTCAATTTACAAAGATCAACCTGTGCGTTCTTTGCAGCTTGTTTAAACTGCAAAAATATCCGTGGTATCCGAGCAATAGTTTGAATATTTCATTTCAATCTAGAAAAATACCTTAAATGTTAAAATTAGTTTTATTTTTGGTTAGGTTCTAACTACTCGATGTGGGATTTACTATGTATTTTCAGACCAAAAAATTCAATTTTTTAATATATTTTATTTTTCAGTTTAGAATCGCTAAAGTTATTATGTAAACTGCAAAAATATTTATGATATCTGAGCAATAATTTTAATCTTTTCATTCAAACTAACAAAATACCTGAAAATTTAAAAATTAGTTTTATTTTTTGGTAGGTTATTGGTACTTGATACGAGAAAATTATAATAGGATAATTAAAATAGTAATAAGATGCCTTCTAAGTGAGTTAAGAACGATGCCTTCTAAGAACGACCTCTTGTCTATACTAAATTTTATACACCACTTAATTAAGAATCCACAGATAGCTTGGCACTGGAACATCGTAGGGAGTTTTTCAATGGCTCATTTTAAAGGAAATTAATGAGGTTAAAAATATCTGGGTTGCAGCGGTAGCTAGCAACCTAGTAAGAGACGATCACGTCCATTGCTAAGAAATATAAGAATCCCTAACTCCTAAAAAAGAGTCAGATCAAAACAAAAATACACCATTTGAACCGCCTTGTCCGAAACCCCCTATAAAGGAAAATTACCGCCCTTTGGCTTGAATAACAAAGAAAATATATTAGTTTAAAAATCAAGAAATTGACTTTAACCACGTTATTCTCCAGAAACGGCAGATTTTACACTATTAGAGCTATCCGGGTTGCAGCGGTAGCTAGCAACCTAGTAAGAGACGATCACGTCCAATGTTAAGAAATATAAAAACCCATAGTTCCTAAAAAGGAGTCAGATCAAAACAAAAAGTACACCATTAGAACCGCCTTGTCCGAAACCCCTGTATAGGAAACTTTCTGTCCCTTGGCTTGAACAGCAAGGGAAATATATTGGCTTGAAAATCAAGAAAAGTGGCAGCTACTACAACATTCTTCCTAAACGGGATATTTTTTTCTTTTTTTCTTTTTTTCTTTGTTTCCAGAGATAGCTTGGCACTGGAACATCGTAGAGGGTTGTTCAATAGCTCATTTTAAAGGAAATTAATTGGATTAAAAACCTTTTGTAACTAAAATAATTTATTTCTAAAAGAGAATAAATTTTTCCACCAAAAACTGCATTTTCGATGTCTTTTCACACTGCAGTCTTTCAAACATAATCGTATACCAGTGGTAAGATTTGAACCCACGCCTCCGAAGAGACTGGTGGCTAACACCAGTGCCTTGGACCACTCGGCCAGGTTGCCTCTCATAAATAACTATATATGTGAATCTGGGTTGCAGCAGTAGCTAGCAATCTAGTAAGAGACGATCAGTCCAATGCTAAGAATATAACAAAACTCCTAAAAATAGATCCGGGTTGCAGCGGTAGCTAGCAACCTAGTAAGAGACGATCACGTCCAATGTTAAGAAATATAAAAACCCATAGCTCCTAAAAAAGGAGTCAGATCAAAACAAAAAGTACACCATTAGAACCGCCTTGTCCGAAACCCCTGTATAGGAAACTTTCTGTCCCTTGGCTTGAACAGCAATGGAAATATATTGGCTTGAAAATCAGAAAATTGACTTTAACCACGTTATTCTCGTCAAAAGGGATATTTTTTTCTTTTTTTTTGTATCCAGAGATAGCTTGGCACTGGAACATCGTAGAGGGTTGTTCAATAGCTCATTTTAAAGGAAATTAATTGGGTTAAAAATCTATAGTAACTAAAATAAATTATTTCTAAAAGAGAATAAATTTTTCCAATAAAAACTGTATTTTTGATGCAGTGACGTCATAATTACTATATAAGATCATCATAGTTTTATATTAGAGCTATGACGTGAATAGAGTGACGTCATAATTAGTATATAAGGAAAGTCAAAACTGAAATTTCTCTCATTCTTGATTAGAATAATGGTTAGATCAAAGCAGGCTATACGCAAGTTGAAGAAAGAGTACTACACAAACAACAGAGATAGTAACTTGAAAAGAAAAAACAAAGGTATTCAACCGACCAGGTGTATCGAGAAGTAATAATTGAGAGAGCAAAAAAAAGGTATTCAACCGACCAGGCGTATCGAGAAGTAATAATCCGGGTTGCAGCGGTAGCTAGCAACCTAGTAAGAGACGATCACGTCCAATGTTAAGAAATATAAAAACCCATAGTTCCTAACAAAAGAGTCAGATCAAAACAAAAAGTACACCATTAGAACTGCCTTGTCCGAATCCTCTATAAAGGAAACTTACCGCCCTTTGGCTTGAATAACAAAGAAAATATATTGGCTTGAAAATCAAGAAAATAGACTTTTACCACGTTATTCTCCCCAAACGGGATATTTTTTTCTTTTTTTCTTTTTTTTTTCTTTTTTTGTATCCAGAGATAGCTTGGCACTGGAACATCGTAGAGGGTTGTTCAATAGCTCATTTTAAAGGAAATTAATTGGGTTAAAAATCTATAGTAACTAAAATAAATTATTTTTAAAAGAGAATAAATTTTTTCAATAAAAACTGTATTTTTGATGCAGTGACGTCATAATTACTATATAAGAAACGTCAAAACTGCAAAAGGTCTCATTCATGAATACATTTATAATAAAGAACGACCTCTTGCCTATACTAAATTTTATAGGCCACTTAACTATAGTAGCATAAAGGATTTTATAATAAAGAACATCCGGGTTGCAGCGGGAGCTAGCAACCTAATAAGAGACGATCGAGTCCAATGCTAAGAAATAAAAAAAACCATAGTTAGCTACTTGATCGTTTTTACAATAAGGAACGAACTGTAACCCCTAGTAACTGAAGTATTAGATCAACAGCTCGTGGTTATAATAAAGAGCTGTGTAATGGCTCATTTTAAAGGAAACTGCTGTATATAGAAACCGCTTGTAATTAACTAAAATAATTGTTATTATAAAATTATAATAAAGAACGAACACTAGCTCATAGGAATTGAAATAATAAATAATTTTAGCCCGGGTTGCAGCTTACACAACACATATTCATACAAACTTGGGGGACTGCTAGCTACTGCTGTAACCCGGATCTCTTCTTACATTTAAAGTTCTACCCATAAAATCTCATGACGAGTAGTAAAAACCTAACAAAAAAAAACAATTATAAATTTTCAGGTATTTTTCTAGTTTGAATTAAAATTTTTTAAATTAATGCTCGGACACCATAAATATTTTTGTAGTTTACGCAGTAACTTTAGCGATTCTGAACTGAAAACTAAAACAAAAAAAAGAATTTCTTTTCTACGGAAATATAGCACAGCGTTATAGAGATACGCACTTTAGGAGTAACTCTAGGAGAACACCATAAACATTTTTGCACTTTACACTATAACTTTAGCGATTCTGAACTGAAAACTAAAACAAAAAAAATTTGAAATTCCTTTCTACGGAAATATAGCACAACGTTATCGAGATACTCACTTTAGGAGTTGAGCCAAAAAAGTTTGGTTCCAGTTGACAATTATAACTTTAAAGTGAGGGATGAGATATCACTTCAACGTTATACAGATACTCACTTTAGGAGTTGAGCCAAAAAAAGTTTGGTTCCAGTTGACAATTATAACTTTAAAGTGAGGATGAGATATCACTTTCGTTGAATAAATCGAACAAAAAACAAAACTTATTTTAAAATTAACAGGTATTTTTCAATTTTGAATTAAAAAATTAATTTATTGCTCAGACACTATAAATATTTTTGCAGTTTGCATAATAACTTCAGCGATTCTGAACTGAAAATATGTAAAAATATACTGATGTCATTCTCAGTCAGTAAGATCGAACTTTTGTTAAAATATTATATTTGACAATTTTTACTTTCATATATTTTATTTGAAAAACTATAAGTTTCATTGCATTTTACAGTTTAAGCATAAATAGCAAAAATATTTCGGTAAAAAGTTCCTTAGCAGATAAATTCCTAAAAAACATGTAGCTTCACTGTTAGTACTTTAGTAGTAGCTTAGAATATTATTTCTCAGGTACAACCAATTGGTCGCTTAAAACTGCTTTAACGATGTCTAAATGGAATAAAACCATTTTGGGTAATTATATACGCCATTTACTATAGGCTAGAGTTTGTTCACGCGTCGAGTAGTCAAAACCTAACAAAAATAAAATTAATAAAAAAAAATTTCAGGTATTTTTCTAGATTTAATTATTATACGCCACTTAATTATAGTATAGGTTAGTAATTCCACAGATAGCTTGGCACTGGAACATCGTGGAGAGTTGTTCAATGGCTCATTTTAAACGAAATTAATGAGGTTGAAATACAGTAAAGAACGATCTCTCTCCCATACTAACTGATTTATGGTAGTTCCAGGTATAGTTACATAAAGGACGAATATAGCTCATCATAAATGGCGTTGGTTCATATAGTAATGATATGGTTTTATTGATGCAAGAAGTATGGATTCATTGATGTAAGAAGTATGGAAGTATGGATCCGGGTTGCAGCGGTAGCTAGCAACCTAGTAAGAGACGATCACGTCCAATGTTAAGAAATATAAAAACCCATAGTTCCTAAAAAAGGAGTCAGATCAAAACAAAAAGTACACCATTAGAACCGCCTTGTCCGAAACCCCTGTATAGGAAACTTTCTGTCCCTTGGCTTCAACAGAAAGGGAAATATATTGGCTTGAAAATCAAGAAAAGTGGCAGCTACTACAACATTCTTCCTAAACGGATATTTTTTCTTTTTTTCGTTTTTTCTTTGTTTCCAGAGATAGCTTGGTACTGGAACATCGTAAAGGGTTGTTCAATAGCTCATTTTAAAGGAAATTAATTGGGTTAAAACCTTTTGTAACTAAAATAAATTATTTCTAAAAGAGAATAAATTTTTCCACCAAAAACTGCATTTTCGATGTCTTTTCACACTGCAGTCTTTCAAACATAATCGTATACCAGCGGTAAGATTTGAACCCACGCCTCCGAAGAGACTGGTGGCTAACACCAGTGCCTTGGATTTACAATAAGGAACGAACTGTAAGCCATAGTAACTGAAGCATTAAAAAGAGTAGTACATAAATCCGGGTTGCAGCGGTAGCTAGCAACCTAGCAAGAGACGTTATAATAAGAACGACCTGTTGCCTATACTAAATTTTATAGGCCACTTAACTATAGTATAAGCTACTACAGTTATATTTAAGGTCAACATATTTAAGGTCAATATAAAAACCCATAACTCCTCAAAAAGGAGTCATATCAAAACAAAAAGTACAACATTAGAACCGCCTTGTCCGAAACAAAGAAAATCCGTATAGGAAACTTTCTGTTTATAGTAAAGATCGACCTCTAGCCAATATCATAGGCAGCGCAATCGCGCTGCCTAAGCAAAGAACGATGTTGGCACAATGTATTATTTATTAATTTTTTTTCCATACCAGTGCACTTCGAACGAAGGAGTTGACGTAGAAACTTCGAAAAGGGCTCATTCGATTGGAAATTGGAGTGGCTAGTGCCCTTTTTAGTAGTCGAAAGTGATTTGAGATATGATTTATTGTCAAAGTGTCAGTTGCACTTAGCCACCACGCTGCCTAGTCACAGAAATATGTTTTGAAATCCGGGTTGCAGCGGTAGCTAGCAACCTAGTAAGAGACGATCACGTCCAATGTTAAGAAATATAAAAACCCATAGCTCCTAAAAAAGGAGTCAGATCAAAACAAAAAGTACACCATTAGAACCGCCTTGTCCGAAACCCCTGTATAGGAAACTTTCTGTCCCTTGGCTTGAACAGAAAGGGAAATATATTGGCTTGAAAATCAAGAAAATTGACTTTAACCACGTTATTCTCGTCAAAAGGGATATTTTTTTCTTTTTTTTTTGTATCCAGAGATAGCTTGGCACTGGAACATCGTAGAGGGTTGTTCAATAGCTCATTTTAAAGGAAATTAATTGGGTTAAAAATCTATAGTAACTAAAATAAATTATTTCTAAAAGAGAATAAATTTTTCCAATAAAAACTGTATTTTTGATGCAGTGACGTCATAATTACTATATAAGATCATCATAGTTTTATATTAGAGCTATGACGTGAATAGAGTGACGTCATAATTAGTATATAAGGAAAGTCAAAACTGAAAATTCTCTCATTCTTGATTAGAATAATGGTTAGATCAAAGCAGGCTATACGCAAGTTGAAGAAAGAGTACTACACAAACAACAGAGATAGTAACTTGAAAAGAAAAAAGCAAAGGTATTCAACCGACCAGGTGTATCGAGAAGTAATAATTGAGAGAGCAAAAAAAGGTATTCAACCGACCAGGCGTATCGAGAAGTAATAATTGAGAGAGCAAAAGAACGGTATGGTAATGATGAACATTACAGAGAAGCAAGAATTGAGCAGGCTAGACAAAAGAGCAGGGAACGGTATGATAATGATGAAGATTACCGAAACAAACATAAGAAAATATAATAAAGAACGACCTCTTACCTATATTAATTTATATTCTTTATAAATTATATAAATTAATATTCTTATTAGCTTGTGTAAACTGCAAAAATATCCATGGTATCTGAGCAGTAGTTTGAATATTTCAATACAAGCTAGAAAAATACCTTAAAATGTTAAAATTAGTTTTATTTTTGGTTAGGTTCTAACTACCCGATGTGGGATTGACTATGTAGTTTCAGACCAAAAAATTCCATTTTTTAATATATCTTATTTTTCAGTTTAGAATCGCTAAAGTTATTATGTAAACTGCAAAAATATTTATGATATCTGAGCAATAATTTTAATCTTTTCATTCAAACTAACAAAATACCTGAAAATTTAAAAATTAGTTTTACTTTTTGTTAGGTTATGGATATTTGATACGAATCATAAGAAGTGTTATGAGTTTAAATAAAGTATTATGACGAGTCATAAGAAGCGAGTTAGTACAAAAAACAGAGACAACATCTTGAAAAATGAAATAGTAGAGATGAAAACACAACGACCTTTTGCCTATACTAGATAAATGCTTACGCAAAGAAGATAATAAAGACGCCTACTATTCTTCTTAAAAGATACAGTAAAGAACAAGCCTTAGCCCATAGTAGCAGAAATAAGAATATCTAGGTTGCAGTGGTAGCTAGCATTATCCGGGTTGCAGCGGTAGCTAGCAACCTAGTAAGAGACGATCACGTCCAATGTTAAGAAATATAAAAACCCATAGCTCCTAAAAAAGGAGTCAGATCAAAACAAAAAGTACACCATTAGAACCGCCTTGTCCGAAACCCCTGTATAGGAAACTTTCTGTCCCTTGGCTTGAACAGCAAGGGAAATATATTGGCTTGAAAATCAAGAAAATTGACTTTAACCACGTTATTCTCCCCAAACGGGATATTTTTTTCTTTTTTTTTTCTTTTGTTTCCAGAGATAGCTTGGCACTGGAACATCGTAGAGGGTTGTTCAATAGCTCATTTTAAAGGAAATTAATTGGGTTAAAAATCTATAGTAACTAAAATAAATTATTTCTAAAAGAGAATAAATTTTTCCAATAAAAACTGTATTTTTGATGCAGTGACGTCATAATTACTATATAAGAAACGTCAAAACTGTAAATGGTCTCATTCATGAATACATAATGGTTAGATCAAAGCAAGCTACACGCAAGTCAAAAAATCAGTACTAAAAAATCAAGAAAAGTGGCAGCTACTACAACATTCTGCCTAAACGGGATATTTTTTTCTCTTTTCTTTGTTTCCAGTATAATAAAGATCAAACTCTTCCCTATACTAACTTGCATACGCATCCGGGTTGCAGCGGTAGCTAGCAACCTAGTAAGAGACGATCACGTCCAATGTTAAGAAATATAAAAACCCATAGCTCCTAAAAAAGGAGTCAGATCAAAACAAAAAGTACACCATTAGAACCGCCTTGTCCGAAACCCCTGTATAGGAAACTTTCTGTCCCTTGGCTTGAACAGCAATGGAAATATATTGGCTTGAAAATCAAGAAAATTGACTTTAACCACGTTATTCTCGTCAAAAGGGATATTTTTTTTCTTTTTTTCTTTTTTTCTTTTTTTTATCCAGAGATAGCTTGGCACTGGAACATCGTAGAGGGTTGTTCAATCCGGGTTGCAGCGGTAGCTAGCAACCTAGTAAGAGACGATCACCTCCAATGTCAAGAAATATAAAACCCCCCAACTCCTAAAAAAAGAGTCAGATCAAAACAAAAAGTACACCATTAGAACCGCCTTGTCCGAATCCTCTATAAAGGAAACTTACCTCCCTTTGGCTTGAATAACAAAGAAAATATATTGGCTTGAAAATCAAGAAAATTGACTTTTACCACGTTATTCTCCACAAACGGGATATTTTTTTCTTTCCGCTTTTTCTTTCTGCTCAGCTAGCTGGGCACTGGAAAATCATAGAGAGCTGTATAATAGCTCATTTTAAAGGAAATTGCAACATCTAGTCACTTTTGTATTTAAAAATAAAATACTTTTTAAAGTAGAATCAATTTTGTCAAAAAAATTGCATTTTTGATGTATTTTCATACTGCAGTCTTTTCAAAGATATTTGAATTTTGAAGCAATAAAACAGTCCATGTAATGAACTCTATAGTAATAATAGCTACTTGTCTCAATAGTAACCGAAACTCCTGGAACCAAAATTTTCTTTTTTGGCTTAATCGCTAAAATTATTATGTAAACTGCAAAAATATTTATGATGCCTAATCAGTAATAGTAATTTTTTTTATAATAAAGAACGACCTTTTGCCTATACTAAATTTTATAAGCCACTTAACTATAGTATAGGTAATATATAGTATATAGTAACAAAGCACATCATTAGTACTACCTTGTCTGAAACCCCAATAGATTAATAATGAATGCCAGTCATCATAGTTTTATATTAGAGCTATAACGTGAATAGAAAAACACGAAATTATATTTTTGTTTCTGAAGACGTCAGGAAATAAAACCATTGCGCCATGAAGTCATGAAATAAAATCATTACGCTGTGACGTCATAATTACTATATAAGAAACGTCAAAACTGTAAATAGTCTCATTCATGAATACATAATGGTTATATCAAAGCGAGCTACACGCAAGTTAAAAAAACAGTACTACAAAAAAAAACAGAGATAGTATCTTGAAAAGAAAAAAGCAAAGGTATTCAACCGACCAGGCGTATGGAGAAGTAATAATTGAGAGAGCAAAACAAAACAGCAAGATGTGCTATCACAATGATGAAGATTATAGACATGCAAAAATTGAGACAGCAAAACAAAAGAGTAAGGAACGGTGTGATAATGATGAAGATTACAGAGAAGCAACAATTGAGACAGCCAAACAAAAGAGCAAGGAACGGTATGATAACGATAAAGATTACCGAAACAAACATAAGACAAAAGTTGCTACCAGAATAATGGGTAGATACATGGGTGACAAAAGCTATAATGAAAAAATTAAATTCTCTGCGAGGTTGTACCGAAGAAAGCACAAGGACAAAGGGAAAAATTACATTCAGAAATACAAGAAGATGGCAAAAATGCAAGCTGATCTTCGTAAATTGAGAAACATTTTACGCATGTTTAACCAGGATCACAAAAAGCATTCAAAATTACCGATTAAAATTCTCTTTGAAAGAGCGGATGCTGTTGAAAAGTCGGCTAGAAATGCTTTGGCAAAACTTCATAGTAATATCCAAAAGAAATGTTGTCAGTTTAATGAAAAGCTTACAAGGTATGGATTGGCAACTGCGGAACAGTTTATAGATGCAATGGAAAATGTTTGACAACACAGTGAATATACGGAGGTGTACTTCTTAGAAAACTTGTATATTAATTTTGGAAGGAGCAATTGCAGATTTATAATAAAGAACGAACATTTTCCTATACTAAATAAGCCTATACTAGTTAATGATATAGTAATGATATGATTTTACTGATACCTAAATTGTCTAATTAAATAAAATGATCCCAGGTGGCTTTGAACCACCAACCGTTTGGTTAAAGGCCGATCGTGCTTGCCACTTGTACTATGACGTCATTAATTAAAGTTTTAAAATTAACAATATGATACACATGATACTTTTATCATACTTTTAATTAAAAATAAAATAGTTTTTAAAGTAGAATCAATTTTGTAAAAAAAATTGCATTTTTGATGTATTTTCATACTGCAGTCTTTTCAAAGATATTTGAATTTGGAAGCAATCAAACAGTTCATGGTAATGAACTCTATAGTAATAATAACTACTTGTCTCAATAATAACCGAAACTCTAAAGAACGAAATTTTGATACCAATATATACATCAAAGCAAACAGTCCACGATAATCTGGGTTGCAGCGGTAGCTAGCAACCTAGTAAGAGACGATCACGTCCAATTTTAAGAAATATAAAAACCCATAGCTCCTAAAAAAGGAGTCAGATCAAAACAAAAAGTACACCATTAGAACCACCTTGTCCGAAACCCCTTTATAGGAAACTTTCTGTCCCTTGGCTTGAACAGCAAGGGAAATATATTGGCTTGAAAATCAAGAAAATTGACTTTAACCACGTTATTCTCCCCAAACAGGATATTTTTTCTCTTTTCTTTGCATCCAGAGATAGCTTGGCACTGGAACATCGTAGAGGGTTGTTCAATAGCTCATCCTAAAGGAAATTAATTGGGTTAAAAATCTATAGTAACTAAAATAAATTATTTCTAAAAGAGAATAAATTTTTCCAATAAAAACTGTATTTTTGATGCAGTGACGTCATAATTACTATATAAGAAACGTCAAAACTGTAAATGGTCTCATTCATGAATACATAATGGTTAGATCAAAGCAAGCTACACGCAAGTTAAAAAATCAGTACTAAAAAATCAAGAAAAGTGGCAGCTACTACAACATTCTGCCTAAACGGGATATTTTTTTCTCTTTTCTTTGTTTCCAGAGATAGCTTGGCACTGGAACATCGTAGATAGTTGTTCAATAGCTCATTTTAAAGGAAATTAATTGGGTTAAAAATCTATAGTAACTAAAATAAATTATTTCTAAAAGAGAATAAATTTTTCCACCAAAAACTGCATTTTCGATGTCTGTTCACACTGCAGTTTTTCAAACATAATCGCATACCAGCGGTAAGATTTGAACCCACGCCTCCGAAGAGACTGGTGGCTAACACCAGTGCCTTGGACCACTCGGCCAGGCTGCCTCTCATAAATAAATATATATGTGAATTTGGGTTGCAGCAGTAGCTAGCAACCTAGTAAGAGACGATCAGTCCAATGCTAAGAAATATAACAAAACTCCTAAAAATAGTATAATAAAGAACGACCTCTTGCCTATACTAAATTTTATACACCACTTAATTATAGTATAGGATAGTAATTCAACAGATAGCTTGGCACTGGAACATCGTAGAGAGTTGTTCAATGGCTCATTTTTCCGGGTTGCAGCGGTAGCTAGCAAGCTAGTAAGAGACGATCACGTCCCAATGTTAAGAAATATAAAACCCCATAGTTCCTAACAAAGGAGTCAGATCAAATTCAAAAGTACACCATTAGAACCGCCTTGTCCAAAACCCCTGTTTAGGAAACTTTCTGTCCCTTGGCTTGAAACAGCAAGGGAAATATATTGGCTTGAAAATCAAGAAAAGTGGCAGCTATTACAACATTCTGCCTAAACGGGATATTTTTTTTTCTTTTTTTTCTCTTTTCTTTCTTTTCCACAGATAGCTTGGCACTGGAACATCGTAGAGAGTTGTTCAATGGCTCATTTAAAGGAAATTAATTGGGTTAAAAATCTAAAGTAACTAAAATAAATTATTTCTAAAACAGAATAAATTTTTCCACCAAAAACTGCATTTTCGATGTCTTTTCACACTGCACTATTTCAAACATTATACCAGCGGTAAGATTTGAACCCACGCCTCCGAAGAGACTGGTGGCTAACACCAGTGCCTTGGACCACTCGGCCAGGCTGCCTCTCATAAATAATATATATGTGAATCTGGGTTGCAGCAGTAGCTAGCAACCTAGCAAGAGACGATCAGTCCAATGCTAAGAAATATAAAAACCCAAAACTCCTAAAAATAGAGTCAGATCAAAACAAAAGTATATCATTAGAACTACCTTGTGTGAAAACTTACTAGATAAATAATGAATGTCGTCATAGTTTTATATTAGAGCTATGACGTGAATAGAAAAACATCCGGGTTGCAGCGGTAGCTAGCAACCTAGTAAGAGACGATCACCTCCAATGTTAAGAAATATAAAAACCCGTAGCTCCTAAAAAAAGAGTCAGATCAAAACAAAAAGTACACCATTAGAACCGCCTTGTCCAAATCCTCTATAAAGGAAACTTACCTCCCTTTGGCTTGAATAACAAAGAAAATATATTGGCTTGAAAATCAAGAAAATTGACTTTTACCACGTTATTCTCCCCAAACGGGATATTTTTTTCTTTTTTCTTTGTCTCCAGAGATAGCTTGGCACTGGAACATCGTAGAGGGTTGTTCAATAGCTCATTTTAAAGGAAATTAATTGGGTTAAAAACCTTTTGTAACTAAAATAAATTATTTCTAAAAGAGAATAAATTTTTCCAATAAAAACTGTATTTTTGATGCAGTGACGTCATAATTACTATATAAGAAACGTCAAAACTGTAAATGGTCTCATTCATGAATACATAATGGTTAGATCAAAGCAAGCTACACGCAAGTTAAAAAATCAGTACTAAATATTATAATAAAGATCGAACTCTTCCCTATACTAACTTGCATACAATAATAATAAAGAACGACCTCTTGCCTATACTAAATTTTATATGCCACCTAATTATAGTATAGGTTATTAATTCAACAGACAGCTTGGCACTAGAAGATCGTAGAGAGTTGTTCAATGGTTCATTTTAAAGGAAATTAATGGGGTTAAAAACCTTTTTTAATTAAAACAAATTATTTTTATTACATTAAGAAAGAAAGAACGAACGCTAGCTCATAGGAACTAAATACATTAAAAGACGATCACTGAAATAGCAAACAATTCCATACATTGGATTTAGCTACTTGATTGTTTGAGTTTCGTCTCTTACTATTTAAAGGAAGAAAAAGCCGTAGGCTTTTTCCTGTTTGTATTTACAGTTAAAAAACGAACTCAAGCCCAAAGAAACTGAACCCTGTGGTTCATTCATATTTTACAGTAAAGAACGATCTCTCTCCCATTAGATTATGAGAGATCCCATAATTTAAAGGACGTGCGAGGCGTTCCTCAACAGCTTCATTGGGGTCTAAAAAGTACATCTGGCCATATGAAGGTGGCTCAATTTCACTTTCAGTAGATTGTGGCGGATGTGCCGATAAATTTATTTTGTGGTAAATTTGTCCAGCTACTTTAAAGCTAAATATATTCCGACTATTTATGGTTCGATCATCGATTACGTTGAATGGAGCTAGAGCAAAACACGAGTTCAAATTTCGAATACGTTTAAGAAACTCTTCAGAGAGCAAGTTACGTCCTAAAAAAGGCAAACCAATTCATTTGGAAATTTATGACGTTAAGGATTGTATGTCAGGTGTTGTACTCAGACAATATTTTTCATTAGTATAAAATATGCCTAGAGGACTGCCCAAGAAATTCCAAGTTAATTGCCTTGTAAGGTCCCTTCAGGTGAATACACGTAAAATTTTGAATAACAAACTAAATTACGATTTTTTATAATAAAGAACGACCTCTTGCCTATATTTTATACACCACTTAATTATAGTATAGGTTAGTAATTCCACAGATAGCTTGGCACTGGAACATCGTAGAGAGTTTTTTATCACAATAATTATAATAAAGATCGAACTCTTCCCTATACTAACTTGCATACGCAACTTCACTATAGTTAAGATTACAGTATTTATATTATACATCATTATAAATTATAAAAGGTTCAAATAATCGAAGATTATAGAGTTAAAAATTTTCCCACACCGGGAATCGAACCCGAGCCTGTTAAGTGAAAGTTAACTATCCTAGCCACTAGACCATATGGAACCATAAAGAAGCATGATTTAAGAGCCATATGCATATTATTATTTCACCATACCAATTATAATAAGGCCAAAACAAAATCGTCGACTTGCAACCTTACTTTTGACACATTAGTTAAATCTTCATCAGGCTTAAAATTTTTTTTGCTAGTTTTACATGAAAGAACGAACCTTAGCCCATAGTAGCAGAAATAAGAATATCTAGGTTGCAGCGGTAGCTAGCAACCTATTATATAATCCGGGTTTAAGTGGTAGCTAGCAACCTAGTAAGAAACGCCAAATTAAAAGATGATCATTAGAAGAACAAACAATTGCTTATATTATAATAAAGAACGACCTCTTTCCTATAATAATTACAATAAAGAAGGACACCTAGCCCATGTTAACTGAAACATAAATATGGATTATGTAATTTTACATTAAAAGACGATCATTGAAATAACAAACAATTGCATACATTGGAATTAGTTAGCTACTTGATTGTTTGAGGTTCGTCTCTTACTATTTAAAAGAAGAAAAAGCCGTAGGATTTTTCCTGTTTGTAATCAGTTTATTATCCGGGTTGCAGCGGTAGCTAGCAACTTACATAAAGGACCGATATAGTTCATCATAAATGGTATTTCTCAATTAGGTTTTTTTATATAATCCTGGTTGCAGCATAAAAATAAGGAATCTGCACTCCAGATTCGCGATAATGGACCTTTAAGAATTAAAGAGTATTATCCCCATAAGTAGTGGGGCCATAAGATTATAATAAAGAAAGAACTTTAGCCTATACTAACTGAATCGTTCATGATAAATATTATCCGGGTTGCAGCAGTAGCTAGCAACCTAGCAAGCGACGATCAAGTTCAATGTTAAGAATCCGGGTTGCAGCGGTAGCTAGCAACGTAGTATTACAGTAAAGAACAAACTTCCAGCCCAGAGTAACTAAAATAAGATTATAATTAATATTAAATATTGATCAATGATGTCATTGTCGTAGGCTGTAGCCAGGTCGTCCCTTACTATTTCAATTAAGAAAAAGCCATAGGTTTTTTCCTGTTTTTAATACATCCGGGTTGCAGCGGTAGCTAGCAACCTAGTAAGAGACGATCACGTCCAATGTTAAGAAATATAAAAACCCATAGTTCCTAACAAAGGAGTCAGATCAAAACAAAATATTGTAAAGAACGACAACTAGCCTATGTTAATTAAAATATAAATAGGGATTATGTAATTTTCATCGGTATCATGGTTACATTACAGGACGATCATTGGAATAACAAACCATTGCATACATTGGACTTTGTTTAGCTACTTGATTGTTTTAGGTTCGTCTCTTACTATTTCAAAGAAGAAAAAGCCGAAGGCTTTTTACTGATTTTTATCAGGTTGTTTAGGATACAGAGTGTGAGTTTTCTTACTAATGAAGGAGATTACATAAAAGTAGTAATTAAAAGTGAAGATAATACAAACATCTTTTGAAAAGTTGTTACAATGAAGAACTACACCTAGCCCATGTTAACTGAAACATAAATAGGAGTTATGTAATTTCCATCAGTATCATGGCTGTAGAGATGGCTGATGCCTAGTAAAGGATAATATATAGAAACCTTTTGTAATTAACAAAAATAACTCATAAAAACGTCAAAAATAACGCCTTCTTTTTTATTGATAAAAATGAAAAGAATATTTTCTATATCCTTGGAATCTTTAGGATAAATGACTCAGAAATATTTAATTTGGAGCCTTATAAACACCGCCCACAATTTACGGTGGAAAAAGCTAGCAATTACAATTTGATTTTATACAGTAGCAAAAAAATTCCCATAAAACAAAAGACATATCCTGGTTGGAGGAATAGAAAACAAGTAGACAAGAAGTTTGACTTTATTCAAACAGTTGCACCAACAAAGCTAGATCCAATCGTTACCGCAAATTGGTTCGAACTCGAGCCTTTCAAATCGAAGAAAGAGTGTCAAATCCACTGGGATGTGGTAACTATTAATAGGTTGCAAAATGTATTATTTAACATATGATTAACATGCAGCGATAGACCTGGGCTGAAAAGTTGAAAAAGGTCTGACTGAAAAGTTGACAGGAAAAAAGTTGTAGAGAATACAAAAAAGTTTGAATGCTAGAAGAAATCACGGTTGGAAATCAACAACGAAATTTCTTAGTTGAAATTGTGTTAGATAATTATTAGGACCCAGTATCCCGACGCCCAAGAGAGGGTTACTACGGGCCAAGATTCCTCAGAAGTCTCTGCACCACAAGGAACACCCAAAACACAACCATTACCAGAAGATACGGAAAACTAAGGAATATCAAACATGGGAATTAATTAAACTCAAAAGAAAGAGGTAAAAATCCCTTTCTCGTAAAAAAAAAAAATTTAATACAGTGAAGTGGTTACATTTTATAGAATATAATGTTTAGCGATAAAATATAGTGAATAACCTAAAAATCGAGCGAAAACTCGTTAAACTAGACTAACTATATTTCTACTAGCCAAAATATAGTGTTTCCCTAATTAAAAAAAAAATATATATGTGCAAGTTGTTATCGCATTAATCACCCAACTGAGAAACAGGTAATTACAAAAACAGGTAATTAGCGGTAATGCAATGATCAAGTATTTATATATATATATATATATATATATATATATATATATATATATATATATATATATATATATATATATATATATATATATAATATATATATATATATATATATATATATATATATATATATATATATATATTATATATATATATATATATATATATATATATATATATATATATATATATAATATATATATATATATATATATATATATATATATATATATATATATATATATATAATATATATATATATATATATATATATATATATATATATATATATATATATATATATATATATAAGGGTAGTAACGATGTGAGGCATGATTTGCCTGCATATAGGGATATAACAATTAACCGAATCATAGATATAGGGTCTCTGTCAATCTAAATAACAGAAGCAGGCCTGACTAATCTTTCAAAAAATTGTCCATGTAAGCCTACTAAAAGGAAAAAAAAATCTGTTCCAAAACATTCAAGTCAATATATGAACTGAAGATTTTGCCAAAAAATTAACTAATTGAAAATAGTTATAAGTAAAATTGTGACTTATTCTTGGTGACATAGTGAATATTTAATCCGCATATTAGATGTGAGGTGGTATGAAGATTGGGTTATCAAAAGAAAACCATCCTTTATCAGCAAAAAAAAGTTCATCTGAGCCTTTAAATAAATTCAATTATTTAAAGAAACCCTACAAATCACCAAGAAAACATAAATTCCCTTTTCGCAATTTTTACTAAGCAAATACCACTTCGATCAATGTTAAAAATTACTTATGCAATTCGGGTAACCCTATCTAATGCGTGGATACGATAATAAATTAACACCCATAATTCCAAACGTAGTTGAAACCACTAAGATTTATGGTAGTATAGTCGAATCACCTAAACATAATGTCCTCAAGTTAAGCTACTTTCACTTTTCATCCTTTTATTAACAAGAAAAATAATTGACCCGTCTACCGTTGTGTACTCTGAGCTGATTGCATACCTATAATTAATAGTCCGTTCGCCAAAAAAACTAATAATTAACTTACCATACCAAAATGTTCCTCAAACACCAAGAAAAAAAACACAACGCCAACCCCTACGGCAAAAAATTGGTCCTCCTTTTAAAACAACGCCAACCCTAGCGGCAAAAAAAATTGGCCCCGGCAAAAATGAGGAGAATTGAAGATATAGTCCGATCTCAAAAGTTGATATCTTCAATATATCTTCATCCATATACTTGATTGTATATTGATTATAGATTGGTGTGGTGTAAGCCAAATAATAAAATACTATAAAATTTTGTTCCGAAAACTAAATGAACAAAGGAACTTAATTGCTAGAGAATTGTAGAATTTAAAATGCCGGTTTTGGCCCTGAATTTTAAACCTGTAGAAATGCGATATAAGCCTTAATAAAAAGTATATCCGCAGATACAAACAAGGCCTCGAGACCAGTGTAATTCTTAAGTTATAAAAAATAAGCCTTACAAATACGTAAAGCATAGAAAAACCTAAAAGAAAAATTTTATGGCCTAGCCTATTGACCAATTTGATTAAGTGAAATTGCTTCTGTGGCCTTGTCGAACGCTAAATAACACATCTTTGTGTTAAGTGTGACAAGTGCCATAAATAAAGGTATTTGGACAAATTGTCCCCGTAATAAAGCAATTAATCACGTATCATTCTTGCAGATTAAACAGTCTTGAAAGACAAAGTAAACCTTCCTTAAATCAAAAAATACGTAAGTTCACAAAATTCTAAGATATCGTACCTGTGAATCGCAAATAAGACAGAAATAAAGCGAAAAAAAGGACGCATATTGATTAATTTTTCAATTTTTGATGACCAACTATAGAGAATGAATTTTCCCTGATAAAAATTCTTGTACCATAGATTAAAATCGTAACAAACGATTAGCTAAATGACACATTAGTTTTGCAATAGTTAGCAAAAACAGTAGTACGCTTACAGTCGATAGGCAAAGGGCAAAGTATTCGTCAAAAACCCCAAAAAATTGCAGCAATAAATTCAACCAAGATTACCTTAAAGCGAGTCAAAGCATACAAAAGAACCGCGCAATTAAAGTATAAAGAATAACCTGTAACAAAAGAATAACAAAAAAAAACTTTTTCCTAGGTCAGACAATTTCTTAACTTTAGAGAGGTTTTGAACTGTGATTGGAAGACAATCACAACCGGTAAAACCAATGCGAAGCTAGTCTCGAATAAAATTATTCGCTTACGATCCAGCAATCAGTCGTACATTATATATGTATAAAACGAATAATTTACTAAAATAGCCTACCAGAAGGGTAAAAGCATAAAACCAATCAGTTAATTCCTAAAGTATCGTAATTCGCACAATATTTAAAGGAGAATCACATAGCGCGTATCGTGAAAATGACCCATGCGTCAATCAATCATAAATTCACTGTGGCGCTATAAAAAGTGGCAACGTTCAGTTAGGCTGATGGCTATTTGACAATAGAAGATATATTCTGCTTCAGAAAACAAACAATAGATAATAGGCCTTAAAGAAAAGAATCCGACAAAAAAAAATCAAAAACCCTTTCGTTAACAAGAGCTTTTGAGATTAATCTGAGCCATCGTTACCCTTAAGAACGAGGCAAAACCTAATTCTCAAGAAACTGCAAAAATACCGTAATTCAATTTCTATGGGTTGTCATAAAAGACGCAAACCACGCAACATATCGCTAAGACGAGTAGGTCAAAATTAAGCCAATATAGGCCTGTCAAAATACGGACTAATAACCAAAATAATTCAGAAATCAAGTAATAAAGAAATAACCAATTAATGTAAAAAGAAGAAAATTCTTCCAAAAATTGACGTTAGTCATAAATGCTCATATAACAAGACAGCATTTAATAATTTTTTACTAACCTTATAAATCATTGAGGTCCCTGCTAATCCTTAATCCCTAATCCCCCAATAAGAAATATTGCATAGTAAACCAGATGTTATTCACAAAAGTCAAGCTTTGCGAAAGCACGGTATTCAAGAGTTCAAAAAATACGCATTCACTAGTGAGCATATGTGTTTAACTAAAATTAATAAAATAAAAACGAGCATTTATACAAAGTATGAATGACCCAAGGATAATTTCTAATGTAATCAAGCGAAAGTTGAATCCATAAAAGAGAGCAAGTGAATAGGTTCCAACACCTGTAAAGTACTTTTGCCCTTTGTTCAGAAACATGTTTCAAAGACCCTAAATCAAAAGATAGAATAAAGCTAAATTTTCGAACTTTCTCCTTAAATCAAGCTCCTATAAAAGACTAACCTAGTAAAGATTATCGCGATAGAATACCAAAGAAAAAGAATTACAGATACCATAGGTAATATTCCGATCAAATTTATGAGCCCCCCCCCCTTAGTCGCGCGGCACCCTCGTGCGGTACCTCCGTGGTATCAACGTATGGCGCCGCAAGGTTAAAGTAGACAAATATACGAAATCTTCAAAGAATCATCAAACGCATAAATATATCCCTGTAAAATCTTAGGTAATATCATACCTGTTCCATGTGGCACTATCCCTGCCAGAGAGGCAGAATAATGGGACGTAATAAATGTTGAAAAACAAAAAAAACCTCGACTAAACGCAACTATTCGCGCATTTTGAGGTGAAAACCGGGCCAATGCTCCGACTTCTAAATATTCGCCCCCAGAATAGGGATAATGTGACTTACACAACCCAGTAGGGTTGTGATTAAAATAGTTTAATTTAAAATATTGTAAGACAATTATCGAAGGGAAACATTCGCTTAAGAAAAATAAGGAAATTCAATTTTCCTGCATTTACAAATTTCCAAATAATATCTCACATAAAGATAAGCACCCCTGCCGCATGGCAATAACTCTGTCACGGAGGAAGAATAAATCGACAAATTAAACATTAACATTTCTTTTTAAATTCATTTGAACGGGAAAACTTTATCCCTACTAACAAGCCTTTGTACTCTATCAATGTAGAATAATTCTAAATTAGGCAGAAAGAAGGAATTTATCCCTACATATTCTGAAAGAAATTAATTGAGTATACATCAATACGCGACTTTTCACGCGATTGAACTCAAACAATATATAGGCTATATTTTCAAAATATAGCCTTAATAAAAACTCGTTAAAACCATAAACGCTTTAAAAGGTCGTGTAAAAAAAAAATTCGCCTTGTTAACTACGAATACTGAATACAAAAAAAATATTGTACATAAGGATTTAACAAGTATAGAAATCAAATGCCAAATATACTAGCGAATAATATAATAAAACCCTTTCTTTAACTAGTTAAGCTCAAAAGCCCACTCAAACCATGTAAAAGATACTTTTAGCTAAAAAGCAGTAGTAGTACCCCTCACACTTCGGACGGTAAAAAAAGAAAAAAGAGAAATTTTTTTTTATTTTAAAACTTCTCAAAAAAACCACTAAAACCGTGTGAAACATAGTTTTAGCTAAAAAAAAGCAGTAGTGGTACCCCTCACACTTCGGATGGTAACAACAAATTTTTTTTTCTCTAGACAATTAATAAAAGCTCAGTATACATGGCAATTCTAACTCAGAAAAGCAAGATAAAGTAACAGTCAGCGAACAACCCCATGAAATACTTTGAAAATGGTATAGGAGGAATAACTCAAACATCCATAGGACATACAATAGTAAAAACGTATCAACCCCCAAGCATAGGAGGTCAGAGCCAAGGATGGGCATGGTGTATATTGTCCCACCATGCAATCACTTGACTTTCATCCTCTGTTGAGAAAAGATTACACAAGTTACTGAATGAGGGAGATACCAGGCGTTGTAAAATCTGTTGCTGACTTGGTTTTATAACGTTTGCAGCGGATTTTACTGCAGGGTAAACCGCTCGACAAGCATTACAACTACCTATTCGTCAAACTTCTTAGACAAATCGACCCTCAATCGTGAAAAGCTTTGGACGGTCAGGTGGAGGTCGTGTATACTATCCCTCTGCCTCCTGATTGATCTCAGGCTACCTAGGAGAAGCTACTACCCAACTAGAAAGTGAACGATGAATAATAAGGAGCTATAAATTACAGTTAAATTAAACAACCCTACAACCTGGGGACTCGTTGGTCAGCGGTCGTGACGTGTGGTGCCTTATATCCCATTTGTCATGACTGTTTATCCGCGAAGCTCTCATGAGAAAATCAACTAATCTCTCTATACAAGGTGTTCCGCAAGAATTACCCTACCTAACCCCCACTATTAGAAGGAAATGTGATAACACAAGTAACCATACGAGAATAAGCAATGAAGATGGAAAGGAATTCCGATGCGTGGGGAATAAGTTGGCATGGGGCTGGTACGCGATTTAGTTGTTTTCGTGGACGGCGCCATGCTAAGGTATTTCCTATTGTATAATAAAGAACGACTTCTTGCCTATACTAAATTTTATAGGCCACTTAACTATAGTATAGGCTAGTACAGTTATTATATTTAATCCGGGTTGCAGCGGTAGCTAGCAACCTGGTAAGAGACGATCACGTCCAATGTTAAGAAATATAAAAACCCATAGTTCCTAACAGAGGAGTCAGATCAAAACAAAAAGTACACCATTAGAACCGCCTTGTCCGAAACCCCTGTATAGGAAACTTTCTGTCCCTTGGCTTGAACAGCAAGGGAAATATAATGGCTTGAAAATCAAGAAAAGTGGCAGCTACTACAACATTCTGCCTAAACGAGATATTTTCTTCTTTTTTTCTTTTTTTTCTTTTCCACAGATAGCTTGGCACTGGAACATCGTAGAGGGTTGTTCAATAGAACATTTTAAAGGAATTAATTGGGTTAAAAACCTTTTGTAACTAAAATAAATTATTTCTAAAAGAGAAGAAATTTTTCCACCAAAAACTGCATTTTCGATGTCTTTTCACACTACAGTCTTTCAAACATAATCGTATACCAGCGGTAAGATTTGAACCAACGCCTCCGAAGAGACTGGTGGCTAACACCAGTGCCTTGGACCCACTCGGCCAGGCTGCCTCTCATAAATAAATATATATGTGAATTTGGGTTGCAGCAGTAGCTAGCAACCTAGTGAGAGACGATCAGTCCAATGCTAAGAAATATAACAAAACTCCTAAAAATAGAGTGAGATCAAAACAAAAGTACATCATTAGAATTACCTTGTCTGAAATTTATAATGAAGAACGACCTCTTACCTATACTAAATTTTTTAAGCCACTTAATTATAGTATAGGTTAGTAATTCAACAGATAGCTTCGCACTGGAACATCGTAGAGAGTTGTTCAATTGCTCATTTTAAAGGAAACTATTGGGGTCAAAAACTTTCTGTAATTAAAACAAATTGTTTTTATTACATTAAGAGATTTTAATTATGTTCCTTAAGAAATCATCATAAGAAAAAATTTCTCATACGGAAATTGAACTCAAGCCAACTTGGTGAGAGCTATCCCAACCTCTAGACCGTATAGGATATATTAAAATATCCGATTAATGAAGTTTATGTTAAAGAAAAAATTATAAACCTAGTTAGCTGCCTGATTATTTGAGGATCGTCTCTTACTATTCCAAAGAAGAAAAAGCCGTAGGCTTTTTCCTGTTTGTAATTTATAACCCGGGTCCAAGCGGTAGTTATAGTAATTTATTTTAAGATTTTACAATTAGGAACGAACTGAACCCATAGTAACTTAAGTATTAAATCAAACAGTTCTTGGTCATAATAAAGAGCTGTGTAATGGCTCATTTTAAAGGAAACTGCCGTATATAGAAACATTTTGTAATTAACAAAATTAATTATTATTATATAACAAATTGTTACGATATGGTAAAGAACTAACTCTAGGCGATAGTAACTAATTTAATTTTGAAAAGAAAGAATTACGGTAGAAACCTAAATGGTAGTATAAGTAAACTACACTTCGAAGGAACAGTCCACCGGGATTTGAACTCGGATCGCAGGATTCAAAGTCTTAAGTGCTAACCACTACACAAAGAAACGTCCATATAAGAAATAATTTTAACAGTATATGATAACTTAAAGACCGGACTCTAATATTAAATAATTACAGTAAAGAACGAACTTCAGCCCATAGTAACTAAAGTAAGATTATAAATTTAAGACTAAAACAAGTACTTTGTTTGCTTTGGTATGAAATACTGGCAGCGTTGGGATTTGAACCCACACTTCGAAAGATATGGGTGGCTAAAACCAACGCCTTAGACCTCTTGGCCAAGCTGCCTCGAATAACTATGTGTATATCACGTATAGTGACAAAAATGATTGCCCAGTATCAAATCATACAGTTCGTAGCAATACGGGTTTATATTAAAAGGCGATCATTAGGAGAACAAACAATTGGATACATTGGACTTAATTCGCTGCCTGATTTTTTGAAAATTGTCTCTTACTACTCCAAGGAAGAAAAAGCCGTAGGCTTTTTCCTGTTTGTAATCAGGCCTTACATAATCTGGGTTGTCAAACAGTTCGTGTTATAGTAAAGAGCGATAACTAGCCTATGGTTGTGTAAAGGAATATAAATGGGGACAGCAGTGTTATGTATGAAAAGATATTGTATATTATAATAAAGAATTATAGTAAAGAACAAATCACGAAGCAAATATAAGATAAGATGAGATTTATTGCTGAAAAAACGGCTATCACAAGCCCAAAAGGGCCGAATTCGCAATTTAGCGTCAAATAAAGCAAAAAAAGAACAACAAAAACAAACAATCAAAAAGCAACAGACCCTTTTATAAAAAGGGTCAAGGGGACATTGACCCTTTTATAAAAGGGTCAATGTCAAATACGTGAAAATGTTAAAAACAAAAACCACAAAAGCTCATAAAATTAGAAGGCCAATGTCAAGTCAGCAAAAATGACAAAAAAAAACGAAAACTTGTAAAATTAACAAGGGGATAAAGTAAAGTTAATTATAATAAAGATCGAACTCTTCCCTATACTAACTTGCATAGGCAACTTCACTATAGTTAAGATTACAGTATTTATATTATACTTCATTCTAATTATAAAAGGTTCGAATGTTCGAAGATTATAGAGTTAAAAATTTTCCCACACCGGGAATCGAAACCGGGCCTGTTAAGTGAAAGTTAACTATCCTAGCCACTAGACCATATGGGACCATAAAGAAGTATGATTTAAGAACCATATGCATATTATTATTTCACAATACCAATTATAATAAGGCCAAAACAAAATCGTCGACTTGCAACCTTACTTTTGACACATCAGTTAAATCTTCATCAGATTATAATAAAGATCGAACTCTTCCCTATACTAACTTGCATAGGCAACCACTATAGTTGAGATTACAGTATTTATATTATACTTCATTCTAATTATAAAAGGTTCGAATGTTCGAAGATTATAGAGTTAAAAATTTTCCCACACCGGGAATCGAAAACGGGCCTGTTAAGTGAAAGTTAACTATCCTAGCCACTAGACCATATGGGAAAATAAAGAAGTATGATTTAAGAACCATATGCATATTATTATTTCTCAATACCAATTATAATAAGGCCAAAACAAAATCGTCGACTTGCAACCTTACTTTTGACACATTAGTTAAATCTTCATCAGGCTTAAAAAATGTTTTGCTAGTTTTACAGTAAAGAACGAACCTTAGCCCATAGTAGCAGAAATAAGAATATCTAGGTTGCAGCGGTTAGCTAGCAACCTATTAATTACTTAATCCGGGTTGCAGTGGTAGCTAGCAACCTAGTAAGAAACGCCAAATTAAAAGATGATCATTATCCGGGTTGCAGCGGTAGCTAGCAACCTAGTAAGAGACGATAACGTCCAATGTTAAGAAATATAAAAACCCCTAACTCCTGAGAAAAGAGTCAGATCAAAACAAAAATTACACTATTAGAACCACCTTGTCCAAAACCCTTATTAAGGAAACTTATCACTCTTTGGCTTGAATAACAAAGAAAATATATTGGCTTGAAAATCAAGAAAATTGACTTTAACCACGTTATTCTCCACAAACGGGATATTTTTTTCTTTCCGCTTGATTTTCCTCCTCAACTAGCTGGGCACTGGAAAATCATGTAGAGCTGTATAATAGCTCATTTTAAAGGAAATTGCAACATCTTGTCACTTTTGTAATTAAAAATAAAATACTTTTTAAATAAGAATCAATTTTGTCAAAAAAATTGCATTTTTGAAGTATTTTCATACTGCAGTCTTTTCAAAGATATTTGAATTTTGAAGCAATCAAATCCGGGTTGCAGCGGTAGCTAGCAACCTAGTAAGAGACGATCACCTCCAATGTTAAGAAATATAAAACCCCCCAACTCCTAAAAAAAGAGTCAGATCAAAACAAAAAGTACACCATTAGAACCGCCTTGTTCGAAACCTCTATAAAGGAAACTTACCTCCCTTTGGCTTGAATAACAAAGAAAATATATTGGCTTGAAAATCAAGAAAATTGACTTTTACCACGTTATTCTCCACAAACGGGATATTTTTTTTTCTTTCCGCTTGATTTTCCTCCTCAGCTAGCTGGGCACTGGAAAATCATAGAGAGCTGTATAATAGCTCATTTTAAAGGAAATTGCAACATCTAGTGCCTTTTGTAATTAAAAATAAAATTATAATAAAGAACGACCTCTTGCCTATACTAAATTTTATACGCCACTTAATTGTAGTATAGGTTAGTAATTCAACAGATAGCATGGTACTGGAACATCGTAGAGAGTTGTTCAATGGCTCATTTTAAAGGAAATTAATGGGGTTAAAAACCTTTTGTAATTAAAACAAATTATTTTTATTATATTAAGAAATTTTAATTATGTTCCTTAAGAAATCATCATAAGTAAAAATTTTATAATAAAGAACGAACTCTCGCCAATACTAACTCAAATCTTTAATGTATTCCGGGTTGCAATGGTAGTTACATTAAAAGACATCCGGGTTGCAGCGGTAGCTAGCAACCTAGTAAGAGACGATCACGTCCAATGTTAAGAAATATAAAAACCCATAGTTCCTAAAAAGGGAGTCAGATCAAATTCAAAAGTACACCATTAGAACCGCCTTGTCCGAAACCCCTGTATAGTAAACTTTCTGTCCCTTGGCTTGAACAGCAAGGGAAATATATTGGCTTGAAAATCAAGAAAAGTGGCAGCTACTACAACATTCTGCCTAAACGGGATATTTTTTTTTTCTTTTTTCTTTTTTCTTTGTTTCCAGAGATAGCTTGGCACTGGAACATCGTAGAGAGTTGTTCAATGGCTCATTTTAAAGGAAATTAATTGGGTTAAAAATCTATAGTAACTAAAATAAATTATTTCTAAAAGAGAATAAATTTTTCCACCAAAAACTGCATTTTTGATGTCTTTTCACACTGCAGTCTTTCAAACATAATCGTATACCAGCGGTAAGATTTGAACCCACGCCTCCGAAGAGACTGGTGGCTAACACCAGTGCCTTGGACCACTCGTCCAGGCTGCCTCTCATAAATAATATATATGTGAATCTGGGTTGCAGCAGTAGCTAGCAACCTAGCAAGAGACGATCAGTCCAATGCTAAGAAATATAAAAACCCAAAACTCCTAAAAATAGAGTCAGATCAAAACAAAAGTACTTCATTAGAACTACCTTGTCTGAAACCCTACTAGATAAATAATGAATGCCATCATAGTTTTATATTAGAGCTATGAGACGTGAATAGAAAAACACGAAATTATATTGTTGTTTCTGAAGACGTCATGAAATAATATCATTGCGCCATGACGTCATGAAATAAAATCATTACGCCGTGACGTCATAATTACTATATACAATTTTACATGAAAGAACGAACCTTAGCCCATAGTAGCAGAAATAAGAATATCTAGGTTACAGCGGTAGCTAGCAACCTATTACATAATCCGGGTTTAATTTATAATAAAGTTATAATAAAGAACGATCTCTTGCCTATACTAAATTTTATAGGCCACTTAACTATAGTATAGGCTAGTACATTTATTATATTTAAGGTCAATATATTAAAATTTTCCAATAAAAGACGGTCATTGGAATAAAAACCTAATACATACATTTGATTTAGTTAGCTACTTGATTGTTTGAGGCTAGTCTCTTACTATTTCAAAGAAGAAAAAGCCGTAGGCTTTTTCCTATTTGTAATCAATTAGAAAGAGTTCTACCTTTAAAATGAGTTACGTAGTGCTTTGAGTCGCTTGAAAACTTATAAGTGATAAATCCGGGTTGCAGCGGTAGCTAGCAACCTAGTACGAGACGATCACTTCCAATGTTAAGAAATATAATCCAGGTTGCAGCGGTAGCTAGCAACCTAGTAAGAGACGATCACGTCCAATGTTAAGAAATATAAAAACCCATAGTTCCTAACAAAGGAGTCAGATCAAAACAAAAAGTACACCATTAGAACCGCCTTGTCCGAGACCCCTGTATAGTAAACTTTATGTCCCTTGGCTTGAACAGCAAGGGAAATATATTGGCTTGAAAATCAAGAAAAGTGGCAGCTACTACAACATTCTGCCTAAACGGGATATTTTTTTTCTTTTCCACAGATAGCTTGGCACTGGAACATCGTAGAGAGTTGTTCAATGGCTCATTTTAAAGGAAATTAATTGGGTTAAGAATCTATAGTAACTAAAATAAATTATTTCTAAAAGAGAATAAATTTTTACACCAAATCCAGGTTGGAGCGGTAGCCAGCAATCCGGGTTGCAGCGGTAGCTAGCAACCTAGTAAGAGACGATCACGTCCAATGTTAAGAAATATAAAAACCCCTAATTCCTAAAAGAGGAGTCAGATTATAATAAAGATCGAACTCTTCCCTATACTAACTTGCATAGGCAACTTCACTATAGTTAAGATTACAGTATTTATATTATACATCATTCTAATTATAACAGGTTCGAATGTTCGAAGATTATAGAGTTTTACAATAAAAAACGACACCTAGCCCATGTTAACTGAAAGCTTTTTCTTTCTCCTCAGCTAGCTGGGCATTTACAGTAATAAAGAACGATCTCTCTCCCATACTAACTGATATATGGTGGTTCCAGGTGTAGTTACATCCGGGTTGCAGCGGTAGCTAGCAACCTAGTAAGAGACGATCACGTCCAATGTTAAGAAATATAAAAACCCATAGTTCCTAAAAAAGGAGTCAGATCAAAACAAAAAGTACACCATTAGAACCGCCTTGTCCGAAACCCCTGTATAGGAAACTTTCTGTCCCTTGGCTTGAACAGCAAGGGAAATATATTGGCTTGAAAATCAAGAAAAGTGGCAGCTACTACAACATTCTTCCTAAACGGGATATTTTTTTCTTTTTTTTTTTCTTTGTTTCCAGAGATAGCTTGGCACTGGAACATCGTAGAGGGTTGTTCAATAGCTCATTTTAAAGGAAATTAATTGGGTTAAAAACCTTTTGTAACTAAAATAAATTATTTCTAAAAGAGAATAAATTTTTCCACCAAAAACTGCATTTTCGATGTCTTTTCATACTGCAGTCTTTCAAACATAATCGTATACCAGCGGTATTATAATAAAGAACGACCTCTTTCCTATACTAAATTTTATAGGCCGCTTAACTATAGCATAGGCTAGTACAGTTATTATATTTAAGGCCAATATATTAAAATTTTCCACTAAAAGACGGTCATTGGAATAAAAACCCAATACATACATTTGATTTAGTTAGCTACTTGATTGTTTGAGGCTAGTCTCTTACTATTTCAAAGAAGAAAAAGCCGTAGGCTTTTTCCTGTTTGTAGTCAATTAGAAAGAGTTCTACCTTTAATGTAATCCGGGTTGCAGCGGTAGCTAGCAACCTAGTAAGAGACGATCACGTCCAATGTTAAGAAATATAAAAACCCATAGTTCCTAACTAAGGAGTCAGATCAAAACAAAAAGTACACCATTAGAACCGCCTTGTCCGAAACCCCTGTATAGGAAACTTTCTGTCCCTTGGCTTGAACAGCAAGGGAAATATATTGGCTTGAAAATCAAGAAAATTGACTTTAACCACGTTATTCTCCCCAAACGGGATATTTTTTTCTTTTTTTTTTTTTTCTTTTCCACAGATAGCTTGGCACTGGAACATCGTAGAGGGTTGTTCAATAGCTCATTTTAAAGTAAATTAATTGGGTTAAAAACCTTTTGTAACTAAAATAAATTATTTCTAAAAGAGAATAAATTTTTCCACCAAAAACTGCATTTTTGATGTCTTTTCACACTCCAGTCTTTCAAATTACAGTAAAGAACGATCTCTCGCCAATAGTAACTGATATACGGTGGCTCCAGGGGTAGCTTACAAGTACATAAAAGGATAGATATGGCTCATCGTAAATGCAGAATATGTAAGTTTCATCAGATATAGTTTCATGTTATAATAAAGAACGACCTCTTGCCTATGCTAAATTTTATACACTACTCAATTATAGTATAGGTTAGTAATTCCACAGACAGCTTGGCACTGGAACATCGTAGAGAGTTGTTTAATGGCTCATCTTAAAGGAAATTAATGGGGCTAAAAAACCTTTTGTATTTATAAAACAAATTATTATTAAAATAGAATCATTTTTCTTACGAAATTACATTAAAAGAAGATCATTACAGTAACAAACCATTGCATACATTGGACTTAGCTAGCTACTTGATTTTTTGAGGTTCGTCTCTTACTATTTCCAAGAAGAAAAAACCGTAGGCTTTTTCCTGTTTGTAATGCGGGTTGCAGTGTTAGTTATTCGGGTTGCAGCGGTAGCTAGCAACCTAGTAAGAGGCAATCACGTCCAATGTTAAGAAATATAAAAGCCCATAGCTCCTAAAAAAGGAGTCAGATCAAAACAAAAGTATACCATTAGAACCGCCTTGTCCGAAACCCCTGTATAGGAAACTTTCTGTCATTTGGCTTGAACAGCAAAGGAAATATATTGGCTTGAAAATCAAGAAAATTGACTTTAACCACGTTATTCTCCACAAACGGCATATTTTTTTCTTTTTTTTCTGGGTTTATAATAAAGAACGACCTCTTGCCTATACTAAATTTTATAGACCACAGCTATAGTATAGTCCGGGTTGCAGCGGTAGCTAGCAACCTAGTAAGAGACGATCACGTCCAATGTTAAGAAATATAAAAACCCATAGTTCCTAACAAAGGAGTCAGATCAAAACAAAAAGTACACCATTAGAACCGCCTTGTCCGAAACCCCTGTATAGGAAACTTTCTGTCCCTTGGCTTGAACAGAAAGGGAAATATATTGGCTTGAAAATCAAGAAAAGTGGCAGCTACTACAACATTCTGCCTAAACGGGATATTTTTTTTTCTTCTTATTTTCTTTTGTATCAAGAGATAGCTTGGCACTGGAACATCGTAGAGGGTTGTTCAATAGCTCATTTTAAAGGAAATTAATTGGGTTAATACATTCAAGGGGCGTATTTGCTTTCAAGATATTAATAAAGGGGAAATGCATGTCTTACTCGTCCAAAACAATAAATCTTAAAAACACAGACAATGAAAATGAAAACGAATTAACAATCAATAAAGCATAGAAAAAAAAACAAGACAAAAAATCAAAGATGAAAATGTCATATTATCATATACGCCAAAAAAAGAACCATCTATTATAGAAAACTGGGGGCTTCTAGCCTGCAACCCTGGGGGGTAGGGAAGGGGGTTTTACATACAATTTAAACCATATTAAGAGCTTTTAAGGAAAGACACCTTTTCATTAAGATAAATTTATGTATATTTCACATTATCCTAACTATGGCTTCCAGCTCGCACATAGTAGCGTTCATTTTCAGAGGATGCATTGATAATAGATATAGTTCTTAGGCGTTATTGCCGCTTTAAAAGGATTAAGAATAACATACCTATTTAAGGAAAGACGAAGGGAGAGGACTCCAGGGGAGGGGAACCGTTTTCTCCGTCACCAGCTCAACACTATTTTTATTTTTTTATAATAAAGAACGACCTCTTGCCTATGCTATATTTTATTGGCCACTTAACTATAGTATAGGTTAATCAAGTTTGCATAAAGTTTACAGTAAAGAACGAACTTCAGCCCGTAGTAAATAAAATAAGGTTATAATTTATGACTCAAACAAGTAATTTGTTTGCTTTGGTCTAAAATACTGTCACCGGTGTTTTATAATCAAGATCGAACTCTTCCCTATACTAACTTGCATACGCAACTTTACTATAGTTAAGATTATAGTATTTATATTATGCATTATAAAGGTTCAAATGTTCGAAGATTATAGAGTTAAAAATTTTCCAACACCGGGAATCGAACCTGAGCCTGTTCGGTGTAAGTTAACTATCCTAGCCACTAGACCATATGGAACCATAAAGAAGTATGATTTAAGAACCATATGCATATTATTATTTCACCATACCAATTACAATATTACATTAAAGAAATGGGTTTCGTTGAACCACCAACCTTTCGGCTAACAGCCGATCGTGCTAGCCACTTGCACTATGACATCATCAATTAAAGTTGTAAAATTCACAATATGATACATCGTCATAGTCGTGGGTAGTAACCATATTGGAAGTTATCAGAGAATACAGTATTAATACTCAATTATATTTTCAGACAGTTCTTGGTAACGAACTGTATCGTAAGAGTGACTCGTCTCAATATCCGGGTTGCAGCGGTAGCTAGCAACCTAGTAAGAGACGATCACGTCCAATCTTAAGAAATATAAAAACCCATAGTTCCTAAAAAAGGAGTCAGATCAAAACAAAAAGTACACCATTAGAACCGCCTTGTCCGAAACCCCTGTATAGGAAACTTTCTGTCCCTTGGCTTGAACAGAAAGGGAAATATATTGGCTTGAAAATCAAGAAAAGTGGCAGCTACTACAACATTCTTCCTAAACGGGATATTTTTTTCTTTTTTTTTTCTTTGTTTCCAGAGATAGCTTGGCACTGGAACATCGTAGAGGGTTGTTCAATAGCTCATTTTAAAGGAAATTAATTGGGTTAAAAATCTTTTGTAACTAAAATAAATTATTTCTAAAAGAGAATAAATTTTTCCACCAAAAACTGCATTTTCGATGTCTTTTCATACTGCAGTCTTTCAAACATAATCGTATACCAGCGGTATTATAATAAAGAACGACCTCTTTCCTATACTAAATTTTATAGGCCGCTTAACTATAGCATAGGCTAGTACAGTTATTATATTTAAGGCCAATATATTAAAATTTTCCACTAAAAGACGGTCATTGGAATAAAAACCCAATACATACATTTGATTTAGTTAGCTACTTGATTGTTTGAGGCTAGTCTCTTACTATTTCAAAGAAGAAAAAGCCGTAGGCTTTTTCCTGTTTGTAGTCAATTAGAAAGAGTTCTACCTTTAATGTAATCCGGGTTGCAGCGGTAGCTAGCAACCTAGTAAGAGACGATCACGTCCAATGTTAAGAAATATAAAAACCCATAGTTCCTAACTAAGGAGTCAGATCAAAACAAAAAGTACACCATTAGAACCGCCTTGTCCGAAACCCCTGTATAGGAAACTTTCTGTCCCTTGGCTTGAACAGCAAGGGAAATATATTGGCTTGAAAATCAAGAAAATTGACTTTAACCACGTTATTCTCCCCAAACGGGATATTTTTTTCTTTTTTTTTTTTTTTTCTTTTCCACAGATAGCTTGGCACTGGAACATCGTAGAGGGTTGTTCAATAGCTCATTTTAAAGTAAATTAATTGGGTTAAAAACCTTTTGTAACTAAAATAAATTATTTCTAAAAGAGAATAAATTTTTCCACCAAAAACTGCATTTTTGATGTCTTTTCACACTCCAGTCTTTCAAATTACAGTAAAGAACGATCTCTCGCCAATAGTAACTGATATACGGTGGCTCCAGGGGTAGCTTACAAGTACATAAAAGGATAGATATGGCTCATCGTAAATGCAGAATATGTAAGTTTCATCAGATATAGTTTCATGTTATAATAAAGAACGACCTCTTGCCTATGCTAAATTTTATACACTACTCAATTATAGTATAGGTTAGTAATTCCACAGACAGCTTGGCACTGGAACATCGTAGAGAGTTGTTTAATGGCTCATCTTAAAGGAAATTAATGGGGCTAAAAACCTTTTGTATTTATAAAACAAATTATTATTAAAATAGAATCATTTTTCTTACGAAATTACATTAAAAGAAGATCATTACAGTAACAAACCATTGCATACATTGGACTTAGCTAGCTACTTGATTTTTTGAGGTTCGTCTCTTACTATTTCCAAGAAGAAAAAACCGTAGGCTTTTTCCTGTTTGTAATGCGGGTTGCAGTGTTAGTTATTCGGGTTGCAGCGGTAGCTAGCAACCTAGTAAGAGGCAATCACGTCCAATGTTAAGAAATATAAAAGCCCATAGCTCCTAAAAAAGGAGTCAGATCAAAACAAAAGTATACCATTAGAACCGCCTTGTCCGAAACCCCTGTATAGGAAACTTTCTGTCATTTGGCTTGAACAGCAAAGGAAAATATATTGGCTTGAAAATCAAGAAAATTGACTTTAACCACGTTATTCTCCACCAAACGGCATATTTTTTTCTTTTTTTTCTGGGTTTATAATAAAGAACGACCTCTTGCCTATACTAAATTTTATAGACCACAGCTATAGTATAGTCCGGGTTGCAGCGGTAGCTAGCAACCTAGTAAGAGACGATCACGTCCAATGTTAAGAAATATAAAAACCCATAGTTCCTAACAAAGGAGTCAGATCAAAACAAAAAGTACACCATTAGAACCGCCTTGTCCGAAACCCCTGTATAGGAAACTTTCTGTCCCTTGGCTTGAACAGAAAGGGAAATATATTGGCTTGAAAATCAAGAAAAGTGGCAGCTACTACAACATTCTGCCTAAACGGGATATTTTTTTTCTTCTTATTTTCTTTTGTATCAAGAGATAGCTTGGCACTGGAACATCGTAGAGGGTTGTTCAATAGCTCATTTTAAAGGAAATTAATTGGGTTAATACATTCAAGGGGCGTATTTGCTTTCAAGATATTAATAAAGGGGAAATGCATGTCTTACTCGTCCAAAACAATAAATCTTAAAACACAGACAATGAAAATGAAACGAATTAACAATCAATAAAGCATAGAAAAAAAAAAACAAGACAAAAAATCAAAGATGAAAATGTCATATTATCATATACGCCAAAAAAAGAACCATCTATTATAGAAAACTGGGGGCTTCTAGCCTGCAACCCTGGGGGGTAGGGAAGGGGGGTTTTACATACAATTTAAACCATATTAAGAGCTTTTAAGGAAAGACACCTTTTTCATTAAGATAAATTTATGTATATTTCACATTATCCTAACTATGGCTTCCAGCTCGCACATAGTAGCGTTCATTTTCAGAGGATGCATTGATAATAGATATAGTTCTTAGGCGTTATTGCCGCTTTAAAAGGATTAAGAATAACATACCTATTTAAGGAAAGACGAAGGGAGAGGACTCCAGGGGAGGGGAACCGTTTTCTCCGTCACCAGCTCAACACTATTTTTATTTTTTTATAATAAAGAACGACCTCTTGCCTATGCTATATTTTATTGGCCACTTAACTATAGTATAGGTTAATCAAGTTTGCATAAAGTTTACAGTAAAGAACGAACTTCAGCCCGTAGTAAATAAAATAAGGTTATAATTTATGACTCAAACAAGTAATTTGTTTGCTTTGGTCTAAAATACTGTCACCGGTGTTTTATCCGGGTTGCAGCGGTAGCTAGCAACCTAGTAAGAGACGATCACCTCCAATGTTAAGAAATATAAAAACCCGTAGCTCCTAAAAAAAGAGTCAGATCAAAACAAAAAGTACACCATTAGAACCGCCTTGTCCAAATCCTCCATAAAGGAAACTTACCGCCCTTTGGCTTGAATAACAAAGAAAATATATTGGCTTGAAAATCAAGAAAATTGACTTTTACCACGTTATTCTCCCCAAACGGGATATTTTTTTCTTTTTTTTTTCTTTTGTATCCAGAGATAGCTTGGCACTGGAACATCGTAGAGGGTTGTTCAATAGCTCATTTTAAAGGAAATTAATTGGGTTAAAAACCTTTTGTAACTAAAATAAATTATTTCTAAAAGAGAATAAATTTTTCCAATAAAAACTGTATTTTTGATGCAGTGACGTCATAATTACTATATAAGAAACGTCAAAACTGTAAATGGTCTCATTCATGAATACATAATGGTTAGATCAAAGCAAGCTACACGCAAGTTAAAAAATCAGTACTAAAAAATCAAGAAAATCCGGGTTGCAGCGGTAGCTAGCAACCTAGTAAGAGACGATCACGTCCAATGTTAAGAAAAGAGATAGCTTGGCACTGGAACATCGTAGAGGGTTGTTCAATAGCTCATTTTAAAGGAAATTAATTGGGTTAAAAACCTTTTGTAACTAAAATAAATTATTTCTAAAAGAGAATAAATTTTTCCAATAAAAACTGTATTTTCGATGTCTTTTCACACTGCAGTCTTTCAAACATAATCGTATACCAGCGGTAAGATTTGAACCTAGGTTATAATAAAGATTACAGTAAAGAACGACATGTTAACTGAAATAATCTATTGACAATATAACTTCAAACAAACATCTTTTGAAAGTTGCTTCTCTAACATATGCTATATAAGAGATCAGTCTAGTTAATCATAAATAGGGATTATGTAAGTTTCATCAGTATCATGGCTGTGAAGATTTTTGAAACCTAGTAAAGAACAAGCCATGACACATATTGAACTTAGTTAGCTGCCTGATTCCCAGAAGTTTGTCTCTTACTACTCTAAATAAGAAAAAGCCATAGAATTTTTCCTGTTTGTATTATAGTAAGGAACGAACTCTAGTCCATAGTATCAAACGTAATTACATTAAAAGACGACCATTCGAATAGAAAACCATTGCATACATTGGACTTAGTTAGCTACTTGATTGTTTGAGGTTCGTCTCCTACTCTTTCAAAGAACAAAAAGCAGTAGCCTTTTTCCTGTTTGTAATCTATAGCATAAAACAAACCCCAGATGCAACTGACGTCATTACACTTATTAAAACAAGAATCAAACAGTTCGTGGTAACCAACTGTATAGCAAGAGCGACTCGTCTCAGTAGTAACCGAAACTCTAAAAAAACGAATTTTGATAACACATCAAAAAAATGGATTCTTACGCTGATTTTAAATATATAAGTTTCATCAAGTTTAATCTTACCCATCAAAAGTTACGAGCCTGAGAAAATTTGCCTCATTTTCGAAAAAAGGGGGAAACAGCCCCTAATAAACATAGAATCCTGGTTGCAGCAGTAGCTAGCAACCTAGTAAGATACGATCACGTCCAATTTTAAGAAATATAATAATCCATAACTCCCAAAAATAGATTCAGATCAAAACAAAAATTACACATTTAGAACCGCCTTGTCCAAAACCCCTATATAGGAAACTTTCTGTTATTTGGCTTTTTTTTTTTTTTTTTTTATTTGGCTTTAAAAGCAAGAGCAATATAGTGGCTTGAAAATCAAGAAGTGGCAGCTACTGCAGCATTCTGCCTAGGCGGCATCTTTTTTTTCCCCAGATAGCTTGGCACTGGAACATCATGAAGAGTTGTTCAATGACTCATTTTAAATGAAATTACTAGATCTAGTACTATTTGTATTTTTTTTTAATATAATCAATTTTTCCACTAAACACTGCATTTTTATTGCCAATCGCGATGAATTACGTCATAATCGTAGGTAGTAACCATATATGAAGTAATAAGTGAATGCAATATTTATATACGCTTATATTTACACAAGATAATATAAGACATATTTATTGGATCGATATAGTTCATTATAAATGGGGACTATTGTAAGTTTTAAACGGATACTACGCTTACCATAAATTGTGTTTTTCAATAGTTTTCTTTATGTAATTATCAATTATTATGTAAAATGCAGTAATTTTTATAATAAAGAACGACCTCTTGCCTATACTAAATTTTATACTCCGCTTAATTATAGTATAGGTTAGTAATTCCATAGATAGCTTGGCACTGGAACATAGTAGAGAGTTGTTCAATGGCTCATTTTAAAGAAAATTAACGGGGTTAAAAACCTTTTGTAATTAAAACAAATTATTTTTAAAATAGCATCAGTTTTTTGCGAAAAAATTGCATATTTCATATTAAAGTTACATTGCAAGACGATCATTAAAATAACACTGCTTTGCATACATTGGACATAATTAGCTGCTTGTTTCTTTGAGGTTCGTCTCTTATCCGGGTTGCAGCGGTAGCTAGCAACCTAGTAAGAGACGATCACATCCAATGTTAAGAAATATAAAAACCCATATTCCTAAAAAAAAGAGTCAGATCAAAACAAAAAGTACACCATTAGAACCGCCTTGTCCGAAACCCCTATAAAGGAAACTTACCGCCCTTTGGCTTGAATAACAAAGAAAATATATTGGCTTGAAAATCAAGAAAATTGACTTTAACCACGTTATTCTCCACAAACGGGATATTTTTTCTTTCTTTGTTTTCCACAGTCAGCTTGGCACTGGAACATCGTAGAGAGTTGTTCAATGGCTCATTTTAAAGGAAATCTCTAGATCTAGTGCCATTTGTACTTAATTTTTTTTAAAAAATTAATTATTTTTTACGAAAAACTTAATTTTTTATATACAATATTGATCAATGACGTCATAGTCGTTGGATGTAGTTAGTACATAATAAAGGCTCGATCATCGAATTTAAGCTGAAAGTAAGTAAAGGACATATCCGGGTTGCAGTGGTAGCTAGCTCCGGGTTGCAGCGGTATTACATTAAAAGACGATCATTGGAATAACAAACAATTGCATACATTGGAATTAGTTAGCTACTTGATTGTTTGAGGTTCGTCTCTTACTATTTCAAAGAAGAAAAAGCCTTAGGCTTTTTCCTGTTTGTAATCAGTTTATTATCCGGTTGCAGCGGTAGCTAGAAACTTACATAAAGGATCTATAATAAAGAACCACCTTTTGCCTATACTAAATTTTATACGCCACTTAATTATAGTATAGTTATAATAAAGAACGACCTCTTGCCTATACTAAATCTTTTACGCCACTTAATTATAGTATAGGTTAGGAATTCAACAGATAATAAAGAAGGACCTCTTGCCTATACTAAATTTTATACGCCACTTAATTATAGTATAGGATAGTAATTCAACAGATAGCTTAGCACTGGAACATCGTAGAGAGTTGTTCAATGGCTCATTTTAAAGGAAATTAATGGGGTTAAAAACCTTTTGTAATTAAAAACAAATTATTTTTATTACATTAAAAAATTTTAATTACAATTCCTTAAGAAATCATCATAAGTAAAAATTTCCATACGGAAATTGAACTCAAGCCAACTGGGTGAGAGCTATCCCAACCTATAGACCATATAGGATATATTAAAATATCCGATTAATGAAGTTTATGTTTAAGAACAGATCCGGGTTGCAGCGGTAGCTAGCAACTTAGTAAGAGACGTCACGTCCAATGTTAAGTTATAATAAAGTTTATAATAAAGATCGAACTCTTCCCTATACTAACTTGCATAGGCAACTTCACTATAGTTAAGATTACAGTATTTATATTATACATCATTCTAATTATAAAAGGTTCGAATGTTCGAATATTATAGAGTCAAAAATTTTCCCACACCGGAATCGAAAACAGGCCTGTTAAGTGAAAGTTAACTATCCTAGCCACTAGACCCTATGGGACCATAAAGAAGTATGATTTAAGAACCATATGCATATTATTATTTCACAATACCAATTATAATAAGTCCAAAACAAAATCGTCGACTTGCAACCTTACTTTTGACACATCAGTTAAATCTTCATCAGACTTAAAAACTGTTTTGCTATCCGGGTTGCAGCGGTAGCTAGCAACCTAGTAAGAGACGATCACGTCCAATGTTAGAAATGTAACAACCCATAGTTCCTAAAAAAGGAGTTAGATCAAATTCAAAAGTACACCATTAGAACCGCCTTGTCCGAAACCCCTGTATAGTAAAATTTCTGTCCCTTGACTTGAACAGCAAGGGAAATATATTGCCTTGAAAATCAAGAAAAGTGGCAGCTACTACAACATTCTGCCTAAACGGGATATTTTTTTCTTTTTTTTTTTTTCTTCTTTTCCAGAGTTATAATAAAGAACGACCTCTTGCCTATACTAAATTTTATACGCCACTTAATTATAGTATAGGTTAGTAATTTAACAGATAGCTTGGGACTGGAACATCGTAGAGAGTTGTGCAATGGCTCATTTTAAAGGAAATTAATGGGGTTAAAAACCTTTTGTAATTAAAACAAATTATTTTTATTATATTTTATAATAAAGAACGATCTTTTGCCTATACTAAATTTAATACGCCACTTAATTATAGTATACGATCAACATTGGACTTAGTTTTCTGCCTGATTCTTTGAGATCCGGTTGCAGCGGTAGCTAGCAACCTAGTAAGAGACGATCACCTCCAATGTTAAGAAATATAAAAACCCGTAGCTCCTAAAAAAAGAGTCAGATCAAAACAAAAAGTACACCATTAGAACCGCCTTGTCCAAATCCTCCATAAAGGAAACTTACCGCCCTTTGGCTTGAATAACAAAGAAAATATATTGGCTTGAAAATCAAGAAAATAGACTTTTACCACGTTATTCTCCCCAAACGGGATATTTTTTTCTTTTTTTTTCTTTTTTCTTTTCCACAGATAGCTTGGCACTGGAACATCGTAGAGGGTTGTTCAATAGCTCATTTTAAAGGAAATTAATTGGGTTAAAAATCTATAGTAACTAAAATAAATTATTTCTAAAAGAAAATAAATTTTTCCAATAAAAACTGTATTTTTGATGCAGTGACGTCATAATTACTATATAAGAAACGTCAAAACTGCAAATGGTCTCATTCATGAATATTGGAATTATTATTATAGTAAAGAACGAACTCTTGCCCTTAGTTACCTATGTCTTGTCAAATTTTATAATAAAGATCTAACTCTTCCCTATACTAACTTGCATAGGCAACTTCACTATAGTGAAGATTACAGTATTTATATTATACATCATTATAAATTATAAAAGGTTCGAATGTTCGAAGATTATAGAGTTAAAAATTTTCCCACACCGGGAATCGAACCCGGTCCTCCTAAGTGAAAGTTAACTATCCTAGCCACTAGACCAAATGGGACCATAAAAAGTATGATTTAAGAACCATATGCATATTATTATTTCACCATACCAATTATAATAAGGCCAAAACAAAATCGTCGAATTGCAACCTTACTTTTGACACATCAGTTAAATCTTCATCAGACTTAAAAACTGTTTTGCTAGTTTTGCAGTAAATTACAATAATCCGGGTTGCAGCGGTAGCTAGCAACCTAGTAAGAGACGATCACGTCCAATGTTAAGAAATATAAAAACCCATAGTTCCTAAAAAAGGAGTCAGATCAAAACAAAAAGTACACCATTAGAACCGCCTTGTCCGAAACCCCTGTATAGGAAACTTTCTGTCCCTTGGCTTGAACAGAAAGGGAAATATATTGGCTTGAAAATCAAGAAAAGTGGCAGCTACTACAACATTCTTCCTAAACGGGATATTTTTTATAATAAAGAACAACCTCTTGCCTATACTAAATTTTATACGCCACTTAGTTATAGTATAGGTTAGTAATTCAACAGATAGCATGGCACTGGAACATCGTAGAGAGTTGTTCAATGGCTCATTTTAAAGGAAATTAATGGGGTTAAAAACCTTTTGTAATTAGAACAAATTATTTTTATCACATAAAGAAATTTTAATTATGTTCCTTATGAAATCATCATAAGTAAAAATTTCCCATACGGAAATTGAACTCAAGCCTGCTGGTTGAGAGCTATCCCAACCTCTAGACCATATAGGATATATTAAAATATCCGATTAATGAAGTTTATGTTAAAGAACAAATTATAAACCTAGTTAGCTGCCTGATTATTTGAGGATCGTCTCTTACTATTCCAAAGAAGAAAAAGCCGTAGGCTTTTTCCTGTTTGTCATTTATTTTATAATAAAGAATGAACTTCAGGCTTTACTAACTGAAAAGTTTAGTATTTTTATATAGTAAAGAACGAGCTCTAAATGATAGTTGTAGCTATAGCTGCAATCAAGTGAAAGACATTATAATAAAGAACGACCTCTTGCCTATACTAAATTTTATACGCCACTTAATTATAGTATAGGTTAGTACTTCAACAGATAGCATGGCACTGGAACATCGTAGAGAGTTGTTCAATGGCTCATTTTAAAGGAAATTAATGGGGTTAAAAACCTTTTGTAATTAAAACAAATTATTTTTATTACATTAAGAAATTTTAATTATGTTCCTTAAGAAATCATCATAACTAAAAATTTCCCATACAGAAATTGAACTCAAGTTATAATAAAGAACGACATCTAGCCAATGTTAACTGGAAAATAATCCGGGTTGCAGCGGTAGTCCGGGTTGCAGCGGTAGCTAGCAACCTAGTAAGAGACGATCACGTCCAATGTTAAGAAATATAAAAACCCATAGCTCCTAACAGAGGAGTCAGATCAAAACAAAAAGTACACCATTAGAACCACGTTGTCCGAAACCCCTGTATAGGAAACTTTCTGTCCCTTGGCTTGAACAGCAAGGGAAATATATTGGCTTGAAAATCAAGAAAAGTGGCAGCTACTACAACATTCTGCCTAAACGGGATATTTTTTTCTTTTTTTTTTCTTTTTTCTTTTCCACAGATAGCTTGGCACTGGAACATCGTAAAGGGTTGTTCAATAGCTCATTTTAAAGGAAATTAATTGGGTTAAAAATCTATAGTAACTAAAATAAATTATTTCTAAAAGAGAATAAATTTTTCCACCAAAAACTGCATTTTTGATGTCTTTTCACACTGCAGTCTTTCAAACATAATCGTATACCAGCGGTAAGATTTGAACCCACGCCTCCGAAGAGACTGGTGGCTAACACCAGTGTCTTGGACCACTCGGCCAGGCTGCCTCTCATAATTTGGGTTGCAGCAGTAGCTAGCAACCTAGTAAGAGACGATCAGTCCCATGCTAAGAAATATAAAAACCCAAAACTACTAGTAGCTAGTTAGCTACTTGATTATTTGAGTTTCGTCTCTTACTATTTAAAAGAAGAAAAAGCCGCAGGCTTTTTCCTGTTTGTATTTATAGTTAAAAAACGAATTCAGGTCCATTACAATAAAGAACGACCTCTTGCGTATAATAAATTTTATACGCAATCCGGGTTGCAGCGGTAGCCAGTAACCTTTTAATCTGGGTTACAGCGGTAGCTAGCAACCTAGTAAGAGACGATCAGGTCCAATGTTAAGAATCCGGGTTGCAGCGGTAGCTAGCAACCTAGTAAGAGACGATCACGTCCAATGTTAAGAAATATAAAAACCCATAGCTCCTAAAAAAGGAGTCAGATCAAAACAAAAAGTACACCATTAGAACCACCTTGTCCGAAACCCCTATGTAGGAAACTTTCTGTCATTTGGCTTGAACAGCAAGGGAAATATATTGGCTTGAAATCAAGAAAAATGACTTTATCCACGTTATTCTCCACAAACGGCATATTTTTTTCTTTCTCTTTTTTTCTTTCTTTTCCACAGATAGCATGGCACTGGAACATCGTAAAGAGTTGTTCAATAGCTCATTTTAAAGGAAATTAATTGGGTTACAAATATTAAGTAACTAAAATAAATTATTTCTAAAAGAGAATAAATTTTTCCACCAAAAAACTGCATTTTTGATTTCTTTTCATGCTCTAGTCTCTTCAAAGATATTTGATTTTTGTACATAAATCTTAATCGTATATAGCTATATACCAGCGGTAATCCGGGTTGCAGTGGTAGCTAGCAACCTAGTAAGAGACGATTACGCCCAATGTTTATAATAAAGAACGACCTTTTGCCTATGCTAAATTATATAGGCCACTTAACTATAGTATAGGCTAGTACAGTTATAAAGAACGACACCTAGCCCATGTTAACTGAATCCGAGTTGCAGCGGTAGCTAGCAACCTAGTAAGAGACGATTACGTCCAATGTTAAGAAATATAAAAACCCATAGTTCCTAAAAAAAGGAGTCAGATCAAAAAGAAAATGCGCCATTAGAACCACCTTGTCCGAAACCCCTGTATAGGAAACTTTAGGTCATTTGGCTTGAACAGCAAGGGAAATATATCGGCTTGAAAATCAAATCCGGGTTGCAGCGGTAGCTAGCATTTCTAACTGTGTTTTAAACAGTTCCGGGTTGCAGCGATAGCTAGCAACCTAGTAAGAGACGATCACCTCCAATGTTAAGAAATATAAAACCCCCCAACTCCTAAAAAAAGAGTCAGATCATAACAAAAAGTACACCATTAGAACCGCCTTGTCCGAATCCTCTATAAAGGAAACTTACCGCCCTTTGGCTTGAATAACAAAGAAAATATATTGGCTTGAAAATCAAGAAAATTGACTTTTACCAAGTTATTCTCCACAAACGGGATATTTTTTTCTTTCAGCTTTTTTTCCTGCTTGGCTAGCTGGGCACTGGAAAATCATAGAGAGCTGTATAATAGCTCATTTTAAAGGAAATTGCAACATCTAGTCACTTTTGTATTTAAAAATAAAATACTTTTTAAAGTAGAATCAATTTTGTCAAAAAAATTGCATTTTTGATGTATTTTCATACTGCAGTCTTTTCAAAGATATTTGAATTTTGAAGCAATAAAACAGTCCATGTAATGAACTCTATAGTAATAATAGCTACTTGTCTCAATAGTAACCGAAACTCCTGGAACCAAAATTTTCTTTTTTGGCTTAATCTTTTTTGGCGTTTTGCTTTTTGTCTCCTGGAAGAAAAATTTCTTTCATCTCAGTTCAAATTTATTATTGTATCCTGGAACCAAACTTTTTTTGGTTTTTAACCCGTAAAGTACATATCTCCATATTATTGTCTCATAATTGCAATTATTTTAGTTTTCAGTCCAGAATCGCTAAACTTATTATGTAAACTGCAAAAATATTTATGGTGTCTAACCAATAATACTAATTTTGTAATTCAAACAAGATAAATACCTGAAAATTTTAAAATTAGTTTTGTTTTATGCTAGGTTTTAGATACTCGACACGGGATTTTGTGTGCTTAATAATTTTAAACCTTGAAAAAATATGGTCTCACGCGAGTGGAAAAAAAGAAAGAATAACCAAAAACAATATCAAAATAGAGCAATCCAAATTTCTACTAATAAAAAACTTTACTACACAAAAAAAAGCTAACATCCTGAAATATCAGAAAAGTTTATTTAAAAGAGATAAAAATGCCACCAAACGCAACAAAGCTCGAGCACGCGTAAGGATTGCTACTAAGATGTCTTGTGATCCAGGTTTTAAGAAAATGAAATATGACAGAGCAAAACAGAGGTATCTTACGGATCAGGGTATCGAGAAGGGAAAATTGAGACAGCCAAACAAAAGAGCAAGGAACGGTATGATAACGATATAGATTACCGAAACAAACATAAGAAAAAAGTTGCTACCAGAATAATGGGTAGATACTGGGGTGACAAAAGCTATAATGAAAAAATTAAATTCTCTGCGAGGTTGTACCAAAGAACGCATAAGGACAAAGGGAAAAATTACATTCAGAAATACAAGAAGATGGCAAAAATGCAGGCTGATCTTTGTAAATTGAGAAACATTTTACGCATGTTTTATCGGGATCACGAAAAGTATTCAAAATTACAGATTAAAATTCTCTTTGAAAGAGCGGATGCTGTTGAAAAGTCGGCTAGAAATGCTTTGGCAAAGCTTCATAGCAATATCCAAAAGAAATGTTGTCAGTTTAACGAAAAGCTTCCAAGGTATGGATTGGCAACTGCGGAACAGTTTATAGATGCAATGGAAAATGTTCGACAACACAGTGAATATACGGAGGCGTACTTCTTAGAAAATTCGTATATTAATTTTGGAAGGAGCAATTGCAGTTTATGTAGCAGCAATAAAAATATATATACAAGCATACCTATCAACAGCGAAGGAAAAGCAATGTTTTTCAATTATGGCGAAAACGAGCCTATTAGGGTTATTAGAAAATGTGTTTGTAAGACTAATGATTTAGAACAAATTCCTGCAACACCGACTCAAGAAAAAAGCATTTCTAACTGTGTTTTAAACAGTCCTTTTAGTTCTACTGAATATTTGGCAAAAAATTCTCTGTGTAGTAGAACAAACTGTCCTGAAAAGTACGAGACAACTATTGAAAAAATGCTCTAAAACTAGATCTGACAAGGAAATTATGATGGCTGAAGTCACCTATAACAATCTGAGTAAACATTCAAAACCAAAAATTGGGCAGCAGGTTACTTGGCAATGTCACCCTGATATCTGCAAGCTCTATCCGACGGATATTGAATTATGTCAAATTCTTTTTGATATCCTTGAAAATAATATAGCATTAAAATTTTCAACTGACAAAGTGGTTAATTTCTACCTTGGCGGCTTGGATTATTGTGAAATCAATTACAGGGACACAAGAAAGCATGGGCATTCGTTATACTGTAGCCCAAATGAGGGATGTCAGAGCTATTTGCGTTCTCTAAGGGCACTAGCTCCACATTTTCCTGTCTTGAACTGTTTCATTAATAGCGTATATCGTAATAATAGTCAAGACTTCACTTACGGTGATAGCAATATTAGAGTTTTTGTGGATGAAAATACAATAATAAAATTATTTGGTGAGAGCCTTGATAAGGTAGCTAACATCAGGGATGTATACCCCACAATGCATTGTGACAGTTGTGAGCAGATAAAGACAAAATACCAATTGAAGAGTCTAAGATCCCTTTCAAATAAGAAAGGTTTTGATGTAATGATGGCCACGATTTTAGAACACCTACAACAGGACATACCCAAAGATGACAGAGAACAACTAATTCAATGTACAGGTTGGAAAGAGGATGTCATAGATTCATTCTTTGTCTGTGATTACTGTGCTGGGAAAATGTTGAAAAGTCAGGAGAATGCCCGATCAGTATTAAATAACCTTCATATAGACTGTACACCGGAATGTATAAAGTGTTTAAATAATTTTGAAATGGCAATGATTCGATTTGTAATGCCTTGTCTTACGATCGTCAGATTAGGGCAAGTAACTGCATTGAAGAGACCTAGAACAGAACTTGTTGACGCTCTTAAGGGGAGATATCCGGGTTGCACCGGTAGCTAGCAACCTAGTAAGAGACGATCACCTGCAATGTTAAGAAATATAAAACCCCTCAACTCCTAAAAAAAGAGTCAGATCAAAACAAAAAGCACACCATTAGAACCGCCTTGTCCGAATCCTCTATAAAGGAAACTTACCGTCCTTTGGCTTGAATAACAAAGAAAATATATTGGCTTGAAAATCCAGAAAATTGACTTTTACCACGTTATCCTCCACAAACGGGATATTTTTTTTCTTTCCGCTTTTTTTTCCTGCTCAGCTAGCTGGGCACTGGAAAATCATAGAGAGCTGTATAATAGCTCATTTTAAAGGCAATTGCAACATCTAGTGCCTTTTGTAATTAAAAATAAAATACTTTTTAAAGTGGAATCAATTTTTTCAAAAAAATTGCATTTTTGATGTATTTTCATACTGCAGTCTTTTCAAAGATATTTGAATTTTGAAGCAATCAAACAGTTCATGGTAATGAACTCTATAGTAAAAATAGCTACTTGTCTCAATAGTAACCGAAACTCCTGGAACCAAAATTTTCTTTTTTGGCTTAATCGCTAAAATTATTATGTAAACTGCAAAAATATTTATGATGCCTAATCAGTAATAGTAAGTTCTTAATTTAAACAACAAAAATATATGAAAATTTTATAATTAGTTTTACTTTTTGTCTCCTGGAAGAAAAATTTTTTTAATCTCAGTTCAAAGTTGTTAGTGTATTCTGGAACCAAACTTTTTTTGGTTTGTAACCCGTAAAGTACGTATCTCCATATTATTGTGTTATAATTGCAATTATTTTAGTTTTCAGTCCAGAATCGCTAAACTTATTATGTAAACTGCAAAAATACTTATGGTGTCTAACCAATAATACTAATTTTGTAATTCAAACAAGATAAATACCTGAAAATTTAAAAATTAGTTTTTTTATGCTAGGTTTTAGATACTCGACACAGGGTATTGTGTACTTAATAATTTTAAACCTTGAAAAAATATGGTCTCACTTGAAAGGAAAAAAAGAAAGAATAACCAAAAATTTATTTTTGGAATTTAAAAGCGTAGGAATTTAAAACCGAATCCCGCTCTGAAAGATGATTATGTGGCTCCTGTTGTTTATTTTTTCAATTCTTCTGTTATATCTTCACAACAGAAAAGGGATCAATCACAAAAACCTGAAAATGTTTCCCCAGAAATCACTGTTTGTGATTGCGCATCCTGATGATGAATGTATGTTCTTTGGCCCAGCAATCACCAATTTGATTAAAAATAATATAGAAGTCAACATATTATGTTTCTCTTCAGGAGCAAATGACATGGAAAAAAGCGTCCGAAAAGATGAATTGTACAGGAGCTGCCAAGAGCTGGGAATAAATCAAGATTATGTCTCAGTCCTAGACTCATCAATATTTCCTGACAATATTAAAACCTTTTGGCCAGTTATTGATGTAGCTACAGAAATAGAAAATTACATTGTTAGAAACCAAATTGACACGGTCTATACATTTGACGAAGGTGGTGTCAGTGGTCATCCCAATCACATTTCGTTGTATAGAGCAGTAAGGCATTTATTGAAGTGTTCTGATGTAGCTGGTGCTTGTAGATTCAACTGTTTGAAATCTATTTCTCCAATTCGAAAGTATATTTTTTACGGGAGCGAAGACAGTGGAGTTATCTTTGCTGCTAGTAATGATGAAAGGCTTCAAATAAAGCGCGCAATGCAGAGGCATGCAAGTCAATACGTCTGGTTTCGTAAGCTCTATATAAACTTTTCAATCTATACTAGAAGAAACGTGTTTTTTCCTTTAAACTAAATTTGTGGTGCTTGAAGATGGACGAATTGCATAATGTTGATGATGTATTAAAGAAGTACATACCCAAGGAAGAGTTAAAAGAGGTGAATCGGATTATTTATGGCAGAGAATATGAAGACTTGCAATTTTGTCAGGAAGCTGTTGCTGCTGCCGAGTTAAAAAAATTTGAACTGAAAGGATACAAAATTTCGTGTCCATCCGAAAATCTGAGAAAACCAAGGGTTGTTAAAGTTGGCTTGATTCAAAACAAGATTGTATATTGTATATTTGTATATTATTGTATATTATTTTTATAATTATTGTATATTATTGTATATAATTGTATATTATTTCTAGGCAATTTAGATATATTGACCTTGCGAAAAAGAGCGAGGTGAAGAGGACACTGAGAAGGTATGAGGAGCTTGAAAAGCTTGCTAAAAACGATCCACAGAGTAGTGATTTGTACATTGCCCACTGGGTTATTGATATCTACCCTAAAAGACCGGAACATATGGAAAATATCAGTCTTTTTCAGTTATTGTCTTGGTATGAACGGGAGCGTAATGGTACTGATGATAATATGATGTTAACTGACGGGTCCTTCTACCTCAGAAAAAGGCTTTTTAAAACCGTATATCATACAGCACAGAAAGGTAAACCCATTTGAAACTGACGAGAAGAAAAATGCTTACTATGGAGATCTTTTAAAATTGTTTAAACCTTGGAGAAATGAAAATGAACTAGTAGTCAGTGGAAATAGCAACTACAAAACCTACTGTGTTGAAAGTGTAAACTATCCCGACATGGTAGCTTACCACGAAAAATTTGTTGTTAAGAGGAAAAGCGATATAGAATTTGAAGAAAGGGTCCGAGAACGTGCAAAAGAAATTCTGAAGGCAGAAAATATTGATGAAAACATTGAAGATGACCCAGAAAATGCAATTCAGGGAGGAGTCATTGACAGAGCAGCAGATGCTATGGAGGATTTGTTAGACGCAAAAAAACAGATTTTAAATGGTGACACCGAAGACAGGCTGAAAAATGATTATGAGTCGCTCAATATTGATCAAAAGAGAGTTGTTGACAAAATTTTAGACTCAGTTACCAAGCGCAATGGTGCAACATCTTTGAAGTTGATTGTATCTGGATGTGGGGGTACAGGAAAATCTAGGGTTATCAGTGTCGTGAGAAGACTACTTTGCAACAAGTTCAAGAATGAAGATTGTCCCGTTGTAGTTATGGCACCTACTGGTATTGCTGCACATAGCATAAATGGTTTAACAATACATAGTTGTTTAAGTTTAGCTATTGATCAGGAAAACACCACAAAATACACACCTCTCTCCACTGAAAAACTTCTCACTTTGAGAAAGACACTTAAGGAGACAAGAGTTTTTATTATTGATGAAATTTGTATGGTTTCGTCTCTTCTTTTAACCTACATTCATTTAAGACTATCAAAAATATTGGCAGTTGATTTGCCAATGGGTAATGCTAACTGCGTATTTTTGGGAGATTTTCTTCAATTAAGACCAGTAAGTGGTAATCCTCCTTATATGCCTCTCACACGACTAGAAGTAAAAAACAGGATCGGATCAGTTGGTACTTTTAACCTCTGGCATCTATTTGAGTATGAGGAACTAAGCATAAATGTGAGACAAAAGATGGATAAGAGTTATGCTAATACACTTTCTGAAATTAGACAAGGGTTTTGCACTGGTGAAAATTTGAATAGTCTTTACAAGAGAAAAATTGGGAGCTCCTACAGAGCTTCAAATGACGAAATAATAGATCTTTACTCAAAATTGTATGAAGAGGGAAATATTACAATAAAGAACGACCTCTTGCGTATAATAAATTTTATACGCAATCCGGGTTGCAGCGGTAGCCAGTAACCTTTTAATCTGGGTTACAGCGGTAGCTAGCAACCTAGTAAGAGACGATCAGGTCCAATGTTAAGAATCCGGGTTGCAGCGGTAGCTAGCAACCTAGTAAGAGACGATCACGTCCAATGTTAAGAAATATAAAAACCCATAGCTCCTAAAAAAGGAGTCAGATCAAAACAAAACGTACACCATTAGAACCACCTTGTCCGAAACCCCTATGTAGGAAACTTTCTGTCATTTGGCTTGAACAGCAAGGGAAATATATTGGCTTGAAAATCAAGAAAAATGACTTTATCCACGTTATTCTCCACAAACGGCATATTTTTTTCTTTCTCTTTTTTTCTTTCTTTTCCACAGATAGCATGGCACTGGAACATCGTAAAGAGTTGTTCAATAGCTCATTTTAAAGGAAATTAATTGGGTTACAAATATTAAGTAACTAAAATAAATTATTTCTAAAAGAGAATAAATTTTTCCACCAAAAACTGCATTTTGATTTCTTTTCATGCTCTAGTCTCTTCAAAGATATTTGATTTTTGTACATAAATCTTAATCGTATATAGCTATATACCAGCGGTAATCCGGGTTGCAGTGGTAGCTAGCAACCTAGTAAGAGACGATTACGCCCAATGTTTATAATAAAGAACGACCTTTTGCCTATGCTAAATTATATAGGCCACTTAACTATAGTATAGGCTAGTACAGTTATAAAGAACGACACCTAGCCCATGTTAACTGAATCCGAGTTGCAGCGGTAGCTAGCAACCTAGTAAGAGACGATTACGTCCAATGTTAAGAAATATAAAAACCCATAGTTCCTAAAAAAAGGAGTCAGATCAAAAAGAAAATGCGCCATTAGAACCACCTTGTCCGAAACCCCTGTATAGGAAACTTTAGGTCATTTGGCTTGAACAGCAAGGGAAATATATCGGCTTGAAATCAAATCCGGGTTGCAGCGGTAGCTAGCATTTCTAACTGTGTTTTAAACAGTTCCGGGTTGCAGCGATAGCTAGCAACCTAGTAAGAGACGATAACCTCCAATGTTAAGAAATATAAAACCCCCCAACTCCTAAAAAAAGAGTCAGATCATAACAAAAAGTACACCATTAGAACCGCCTTGTCCGAATCCTCTATAAAGGAAACTTACCGCCCTTTGGCTTGAATAACAAAGAAAATATATTGGCTTGAAAATCAAGAAAATTGACTTTTACCAAGTTATTCTCCACAAACGGGATATTTTTTTCTTTCAGCTTTTTTTTCCTGCTTGGCTAGCTGGGCACTGGAAAATCATAGAGAGCTGTATAATAGCTCATTTTAAAGGAAATTGCAACATCTAGTCACTTTTGTATTTAAAAATAAAATACTTTTTAAAGTAGAATCAATTTTGTCAAAAAAATTGCATTTTTGATGTATTTTCATACTGCAGTCTTTTCAAAGATATTTGAATTTTGAAGCAATAAAACAGTCCATGTAATGAACTCTATAGTAATAATAGCTACTTGTCTCAATAGTAACCGAAACTCCTGGAACCAAAATTTTCTTTTTGGCTTAATCTTTTTTGGCGTTTTGCTTTTTGTCTCCTGGAAGAAAAATTTCTTTCATCTCAGTTCAAATTTATTATTGTATCCTGGAACCAAACTTTTTTTTGGTTTTTAACCCGTAAAGTACATATCTCCATATTATTGTCTCATAATTGCAATTATTTTAGTTTTCAGTCCAGAATCACTAAACTTATTATGTAAACTGCAAAAATATTTATGGTGTCTAACCAATAATACTAATTTTGTAATTCAAACAAGATAAATACCTGAAAATTTTAAAATTAGTTTTGTTTTATGCTAGGTTTTAGATACTCGACACGGGATTTTGTGTACTTAATAATTTTAAATCTTGAAAAAATATGGTCTCACGCGAGTGGAAAAAAAGAAAGAATAACCAAAAACAATATCAAAATAGAGCAATCCAAATTTCTACTAATAAAAAACTTTACTACACAAAAAAAAGCTAACATCCTGAAATATCAGAAAAGTTTATTTTAAAAGAGATAAAAATGCCACCAAACGCAACAAAGCTCGAGCACGCGTAAGGATTGCTACTAAGATGTCTTGTGATCCAGGTTTTAAGAAAATGAAATATGACAGAGCAAAACAGAGGTATCTTACGGATCAGGGGTATCGAGAAGGGAAAATTGAGACAGCCAAACAAAAGAGCAAGGAACGGTATGATAACGATATAGATTACCGAAACAAACATAAGAAAAAAGTTGCTACCAGAATAATGGGTAGATACTGGGGTGACAAAAGCTATAATGAAAAAATTAAATTCTCTGCGAGGTTGTACCAAAGAACGCATAAGGACAAAGAGAAAAATTACATTCAGAAATACAAGAAGATGGCAAAAATGCAGGCTGATCTTTGTAAATTGAGAAACATTTTACGCATGTTTTATCGGGATCACGAAAAGTATTCAAAATTACAGATTAAAATTCTCTTTGAAAGAGCGGATGCTGTTGAAAAGTCGGCTAGAAATGCTTTGGCAAAGCTTCATAGCAATATCCAAAAGAAATGTTGTCAGTTTAAACGAAAAGCTTCCAAGGTATGGATTGGCAACTGCGGAACAGTTTATAGATGCAATGGAAAATGTTCGACAACACAGTGAATATACGGAGGCGTACTTCTTAGAAAATTCGTATATTAATTTTGGAAGGAGCAATTGCAGTTTATGTAGCAGCAATAAAAATATATATACAAGCATACCTATCAACAGCGAAGGAAAAGCAATGTTTTTCAATTATGGCGAAAACGAGCCTATTAGGGTTATTAGAAAATGTGTTTGTAAGACTAATGATTTAGAACAAATTCCTGCAACACCGACTCAAGAAAAAAGCATTTCTAACTGTGTTTTAAACAGTCCTTTTAGTTCTACTGAATATTTGGCAAAAAATTCTCTGTGTAGTAGAACAAACTGTCCTGAAAAGTACGAGACAACTATTGAAAAAATGCTCTAAAACTAGATCTGACAAGGAAATTATGATGGCTGAAGTCACCTATAACAATCAGAGTAAACATTCAAAACCAAAAATTGGGCAGCAGGTTACTTGGCAATGTCACCCTGATATCTGCAAGCTCTATCCGACGGATATTGAATTATGTCAAATTCTTTTTGATATCCTTGAAAATAATATAGCATTAAAATTTTCAACTGACAAAGTGGTTAATTTCTACCTTGGCGGCTTGGATTATTGTGAAATCAATTACAGGGACACAAGAAAGCATGGGCATTCGTTATACTGTAGCCCAAATGAGGGATGTCAGAGCTATTTGCGTTCTCTAAGGGCACTAGCTCCACATTTTCCTGTCTTGAACTGTTTCATTAATAGCGTATATCGTAATAATAGTCAAGACTTCACTTACGGTGATAGCAATATTAGAGTTTCTGTGGATGAAAATACAATAATAAAATTATTTGGTGAGAGCCTTGATAAGGTAGCTAACATCAGGGATGTATACCCCACAATGCATTGTGACAGTTGTGAGCAGATAAAGACAAAATACCAATTGAAGAGTCTAAGATCCCTTTCAAATAAGAAAGGTTTTGATGTAATGATGGCCACGATTTTAGAACACCTACAACAGGACATACCCAAAGATGACAGAGAACAACTAATTCAATGTACAGGTTGGAAAGAGGATGTCATAGATTCATTCTCTGTCTGTGATTACTGTGCTGGGAAAATGTTGAAAAGTCAGGAGAATGCCCGATCAGTATTAAATAACCTTCATATAGACTGTACACCGGAATGTATAAAGTGTTTAAATAATTTTGAAATGGCAATGATTCGATTTGTAATGCCTTGTCTTACGATCGTCAGATTAGGGCAAGTAACTGCATTGAAGAGACCTAGAACAGAACTTGTTGACGCTCTTAAGGGGAGATATCCGGGTTGCACCGGTAGCTAGCATCCGGGTTGCAGCGGTAGCTAGCAACCTAGTAAGAGACGATCACCTCCAATGTTAAGAAATATAAAAACCCGTAGCTCCTAAAAAAAGAGTCAGATCAAAACAAAAAGTACACCATTAGAACCGCCTTGTCCGAAACCTCTATAAAGGAAACTTACCGCCCTTTGGCTTGAATAAGAAAGAAAATATATTGGCTTGAAAATCAAGAAAATAGACTTTTACCACGTTATTCTCCCCAAACGGGATATTTTTTTCTTTTTTTTTTTCTTTTTCTTTTCCACAGATAGCTTGGCACTGGAACATCGTAGAGGGTTGTTCAATAGCTCATTTTAAAGGAAATTAATTGGGTTAAAAACCTTTTGTAACTAAAATAAATTATTTCTAAAAGAGAATAAATTTTTCCAATAAAAACTGTATTTTTGATGCAGTGACGTCATAATTACTATATAAGAATTATAATAAAGAACGACCTCTTACCTATACTAAATTTTATACGCCACGTAATTATAGTATAGGTTAGTAATTCAACAGATAGCATGGCACTGGAATATTGTAGAGAGATGTTCAATGGCTCATTTTGAAGGAAATTAATGGGGTTAAAAACATTTTGTAATTAAAACAAATTATTTTACAATAAATTACAGTAAAGAACGATCTCTCTCCCATAGTAACTGATATAAAATTATAATAAAGATCGAACTCTTCCCTATACTAACTTGCATACGCAACTTCACTATAGTTAATATAGTTAAGATTACAGTATTTATATTATACATCATTATAAATTATAAAAGGTTCAAATATTCGAAGATTATAGAGTTAAAAATTTTCCCACACCGGGAATCGAACCCGAGCCTGTTTTATAGTAAAGAACGAACTCTTGCCCTTAGTTACCTATGTCTTGTCAAATTAGCTAATTAATTTCACCTGATTTTGTTTTAAAAATAATTCCCACACCGGGATTCGAACCCAAGCCAATTGGTTGAAAGCCAACTATCCTAAACCACTAGACCATATGAGATATGTGTAAAAAGCTAATTAATTGTTTTATGATATCCGGGTTGTTATAATAAAGAACGACCTCTTGCCTATACTAAATTTTATACGCCACTTAATTATAGTATAGGTTAGTACTTCAACAGATAGCATGGCACTGGAACATCGTAGAGAGTTGTTCAATGGCTCATTTTAAAGGAAATTAATGGGGTTAAAAACCTTTTGTAATTAAAACAAATTATTTTTATTACATTAAGAAATTTTAATTATGTTCCTTAAGAAATCATCATAAATAAAAATTTCCCAAACAGAAATTGAACTCAAGCCTACTGGGTGAGAGCTATCCCAACCTCTAGACCATATAGGATATATTAAAATATCCGATTAATGAAGTTTATGTTAAAGAACAAATTATAATCCTAGTTAGCTGCCTGATTATTTGACGATCGTCTCTTACTATTCCAAAGAAGAAAAAGCCGTAGGCTTTTTCCTGTTTGTAATTTATTTCATAATAAAGTATCCGGGTTGCAGCGGTAGCTAGCAACTTAGTAAGAGACGATCACGTCCAATGTTAAGAAATATAAAATTACATAAAGGACCGATATAGCTCATCATAAATGGTTTCTTGTCAATACGTTACAATATAAGAAGCGTCAAAACTGTAAATGTTCTCATTCACAATTAGATAATGGTTAGATCAAAGCAAGCTACACGCAAGTTAAAAAAAACAGTACTACACAAACAACAGAGATAGTATCTTGAAAAGAAAAAGCAAAGGTATTCAACCGACCAGGCGTATCGATAAGTTATAACAAAGAATCCGGGTTGCAGCGGTAGCTAGCAACCTAGTAAGAGACGATCACGTCCAATGTTAAGAAATATAAAAACCCATAGTTCCTAACAAAGGAGTCAGATCAAAACAAAAATTATAATAAAGAACGACCTCTTACCTATACTAAATTTTATACGCCACTTAATTATAGTATAGGTTAGTAATTCAACAGATAGCATGGCACTGGAACATTGTAGAGAGTTGTTCAATGGCTCATTTTGAAGGAAATTAACGGGGTTAAAAACCTTTTGTAATTAAAACAATTATTTTTATTACATTTTATAATAAAGAACGACCTCTTGCCTATACTAAATTATATAGGCCACTTAACTATAGTATAGGTTAGTAAATCACTGAAATAACAAACCACTCCATACATTCGACTTAGTTAGCTACTTGATTGTTTGAGTTTCGTCTCTTATTACATAAAGGCTCGATCATCAAATTTAAGCTGAAACTAAGTAAAGGACAATTATGCCTCCATATATTCACAGTGATGTATAAGATTTCCCATTACATCTGTAAACTGTTCCACAGTTGCCGGTTCATACCTTGGAAGCTTTTCACTAAACATGCAACATTTCTTTTGGATATTACTATGAAGTTTTGCGAAAGCATCTCTAGCTGACTTTTCAACAAAATCCATTCTTTCAGAGATAATTTTAATCTTTAATTTTGAATATTTTTTGTAATCCCAGTAAAACATTCGTAAAATTTTTCTCAATTTACAAAGATCAGCCTGTGCGTTCTTTGCAGCTTGTGTAAACTGTAAAAATATCCATGGTATCCGAGCAATAGTTCGAATACTTCAATTCAAGCTAGAAAAATACCTTAAAATGTTAAAATTAGTTTTATTTTTGGTTAGGTTCTAACTACCCGATGTGGGATTTACTATGTCCGGGTTGCAGCGGTAGCTAGCAACCTAGTAAGAGACGATCACGTCCAATGTTAAGAAATATAAAAACCCATAGTTCCTAACAAAGAAATCAGATCAAAACAAAAAGTACACCATTAGAACCGCCTTGTCCGAAACCCCTGTATAGGAAACTTTCTGTCCCTTGGCTTGAACAGCAAGGGAAATATATTGGCTTGAAAATCAAGAAAATTGACTTTAACCACGTTATTCTCCCCAAACGGGACATTTTTTTCTTTTTTTTTTCTTTTTCTTTTCCACAGATAGCTTGGCACTGGAACATCGTAGATAGTTGTTCAATAGCTCATTTTAAAGGAAATTAATTGGGTTAAAAACCTTTTGTAACTAAAATAAATTATTTCTAAAAGAGAATAAATTTTTCCACCAAAAACTGCGTTTTCGATGTCTTTTCACACTGCAGTCTTTCAAACATATTCGTATACCAGCGGTAAGATTTGAACCCACGCCTCCGAAGAGATTGGTGGCTAACACCAGTGCCTTGGACCACTCGGCCAGGCTGCCTCTCATGAATAAATATATATGTGAATTTGGGTTGCAGCAGTAGCTAGCAATCTAGTAAGAGACGATCAGTCCAATGCTAAGAAATATAACAAAAGTCCTAAAAATAGAGTAAGATCAAAACAAAAGTACATCATTAGAACTACCTTGTCTGAAACCCTACTAGATAAATAATGAATGTCGTAGCTTTATATTAGAGCTATGAAGTGAATTTAAAAACACGAAATTATATTGTTGTTTCTGATGACGTCATTAAATAATATCATTGCGCCTTGACGTCAATAAAATCATTACGCTGTGACGTCATAATTACTATATAGGAAGCGTCAGAACTGTAAATGTTCACATTCATAATTACATAATGGTTTCAATCAAGCAAGCTGCACGCAAATTGAAAAAACAGTACTACACAAACAACAGAGATAATATCTTGAAAAGAGAAAAGCAAAGGTATTCAACCGACCAGGCGCATCGAGAAGTAAAAATTGAGAGAGCAAAACAAAGGTATTCAACCGACCAGGCGTATCGAGAAGTAATCAAACAAAACAGCAAGATGTGTTATCACAATGATGAAGATTATAGACATGCAAAAATTCAGACAGCCAAACAAAAGATCAAGGAACGGTATGGTAATGATGAACATTACAGAGAAGCAAGAATTATAATAAAGAACGACCTCTTGCCTATACTAAATTATATAGGCCACTTAACTATGGTATAGGTTAGTAAATCACTGAAATAACAAACCATTCCATACATTGGACTTAGTTAGCTACTTGATTGTTTGAGTTTCGTCTCTTACTATTTCCGGGTTGCAGCGGTAGCTAGCAATCCGGGTTGCAGCGGTAGCTAGCAACCTAGTAAGAGACGATCACGTCCAATGTTAAGAAATATAAAAACCCATAGTTCCTAACAGAGGAGTCAGATCAAAACAAAAAGAACACCATTAGAACTGCCTTGTCCGAAACCTCTATAAAGGAAACATACCGCCCTTTGGCTTGAATAACAAAGAAAATATATTGGCTTGAAAATCAAGCAAATTGACTTTTACCACGTTATTCTCCACAAACGGGATATTTTTTTTCTCTTTTCTTTCTTTTCCAGAGATAACTTGGCACTGGAACATCTTAGAGAGTTGTTCAATAGCTCATTTTAAAGGAAATTAATTGGTGTTAAAAACCTTTTGTAACTAAAATAAATTATTTCTAAAAGAGAATAAATTTTTCCACCAAAAACTGCATTTTCGATGTCTTTTCACACTGCAGTATTTCAAACATTATACCAGCAGTAAGATTTGAACCCACGCCTCCGAAGAGGACTGGTGGCTAACACCAGTGCCTTGGACCACTCGGCTAGGCTGCCTCTCATAAATAATATATATGTGAATCTGGGTTGCAGCAGTAGCTAGCAACCTAGTAAGAGACGATCAGTCCAATGCTAAGAAATATAACAAAACTCCTAAAAATAGAGTCAGATCAAAACAAAATTACATCATTAGAACTACCTTGTCTGAAACCCTACTAGATAAATAATGAATGTCGTCATAGTTTTATATTAGAGCTATGACGTGAATAGAAAAACACGATATTATGTTGTGGTTTCTGAAGACGTCATGAAATAATATCATTGCGCTATGACGTCAATAAAATCATTACGCCGTGACGTCATAATTACTATATAAGAAGCGTCAGAACTGTAAATGTTCTCATTCATAATTACATAATGGTTTCAATCAAGCAAGCTGCACGCAAGTTAAAAAAACAGTACTACACAAACAACAGAGATAGTATCTTGAAAAGAGAAAAGCAAAGGTATTCAACCGACCAGGCGTATCGAGAAGTAAAATTGAGAGAGCAAAACAAAACAGCAAGATGTGTTATCAAAATGATGAAGATTATAGACATGCAAAAATTGAGACAGCCAAACAAAAGTTCAAGGAGAGTTATCACAATGATGAAGATTACCGCATCAAATATAAGAAAAACCAAAAGCAAAGGTATTCAACCGTCCAGCTGTATCGAGAAGTAAAAATTGAGACAGCCAAACAAAAGATCAAGGAGCGTTACTGGGGTGACAAAATCTATAATGAAAAAATTAAATTCTCTGCGAGGTTGTACCGAAGAACGCATAAGGACAAAGGGAAAAATTACATTCAGAAATACAAGAAGATGGCAAAAATGCAGGCTGATCTTGTAAATTGTGAAACCTTTTACGCATGTTTTATCGGGATCACGAAAAGTATTTAAAATTACAGATTAAAATTCTCTTTGAAAGAGTTACAATAAAGAACGACACCTTGCCCATGTTAACTAAAACATAAATAGGGATTATATAATTTCCATCAGTATCATGGCTGTAGAGATGGCTGAAACCTAGTTACAATAAAAAAACGATCATTGGAATAACAAACAATTGCAGACATTGGAATTAGCTAGCTACTTGATTGCTTGAGACTCGTCTCTTACTATTTCAAAGAAGAAAAAGCCGTAGGCTTTTTCCTGTGTGTAATCAGTTTATTATCATAGACAGCGCGCTAGCACTGCCTGAGTAAAGAACGATGTGGGCACAATGTGTTTTTTTCTTATTCAGTCAGGCACTTCGTATCGAAGGAGTCGTCGTATCCGGTTTGCAGCGATTTTACAGTGAAGAACGAACCTTAGCTCATAGTAAACAGAAATACGAATATCTAGGTTGCAGCGGTAGCTAGCAACCCATTAATTACATAATACGGGTTGCAGCGGTAGAAATATTTCCGGGTTGCAGCGGTAGCTAGCAACCTAGTAAGAGACGATCACGTCCAATGTTAAGAAATATAAAAACCCATAGTTCCTAAAAAAGTAGTCAGATCAAAACAAGAAGTACACCATTAGAACCGCCTTGTCCGAATTCCCTGTATAGGAAACTTTCCGTCCCTTGGCTTTATATTAATAATGTTATAATATTATATGCTTATCATATTACCTGACGAAAAATATGATGTACCGACGAAAAATATGATGTACCGACGAAAAATATGATGTACCTACAATGGTATATGTTTTTATAATGCACCTGACAAAAACAACAAATTCGACAGTTTAATGTCGACAGTTTAGTGAATATCCCGTTGTAAGTAAAGTATCATCAATCTTCTATAACGTTTCTTAACCTAGGAAGCCAAATTGTGAGAAAAAAAGAAATTTTTAATTAGGAAATGTTATTAAAATTATGAAAAGCTCATTGTTATTCTCAATTTTGTGTTTTTTTTTTTTTTTTTTTTTTTTTTTTTTTTTTTTTTTTTTTTTTTTTTTTTTTTTTTTTTAGGACGTTGATACTCCTGATGTACATATAAATTTGGTACCGAGGTTCTAGTACTCGACTCTTGGTCTCGAAAAAAGCAATACGATGCCATTTTGTCAGGTAAATGTCAGCATATAATCTCGCAGTTCATTGACATTTATATACACACACATATATATATATATATATATATATATATATATATATATATATATATATATATATATATAATATATATATATATATATATATATATATATATATATATATATATATATATATCTATATATATATATATATATATATATATATATATAATATATATAGGCATGGTATTATTGCCATCTACCTGCTCCTGCGTCGATGATAATGTTACTTGAACGGATTTTTCAGTATTTTCGATGCTTGTTCTTTTTTTCCCCTTTCTAATACTAGAATATTGAAATTGCTCGGCATCTAGATTTGGTACTATTTTTCTCTTCTAGAGGAGTGGTAACTGATGAGAAGAAAACTAAGTTTGTGTGAGGAAAAAAGCAACAATCAGCACCATCTAGTGCTACTCGGAGTAATTGAATTTCATTGCCACTTCCACCCTTATAAGCTACCTATACTCTTTGGCTAGAGAATGGCAAAATAATAGTTTTCCTTATTTTCCCAGGTGCAATTTTAAGTGCTTTTAAGTGAGGAATCAGATGAAAAAAAAAAATAATTAAATATTGCTTGAAATTTGTAGTTTTATTCCAAAGTTCGAAAATTATTGACAAAGTAACGTTAAGTTATGTTGGCGATTGTTAATTTTAAAATAAAAAAACTGGTTATTTTCTTGAAATAAAATATTTTCTGTTAGTTTTTTTTTGTAGAAACCTAATCGTTGACACTATTTTAAAGTCAGACTAAAAGCATTTACTTTAAGCCTACTCTAGAAGCCTATTTAAGCCTACTCTATTTTTTTATCTCCTAAAATAATGTAAACTGGGGGAAAACTGTATAGAATATCTTTTTAGGTTCTTGGATCTGGTATGAATCTGCATTTAGCAGAAAATCTATTTCTTAGAGATTATAATAAATAACGACCTCTTGCCTCTACTAAATTTTATACGCCACTTAATTATAGTATAGGTTAGTAATTCCACAGATAGCTTGGCACTTGAACATCGTAGAGAGTTGTTTAATGGCTCATTTTAAAGATACAGTAAAGAACGATCTCTCGCCCATAGTCCGGGTTGCAGTGGTAACTAGCAATTCCAATTCAGATCATGTACAAAGAAGTAATAATCTGAGGCTGTAACCATAAAATAAAAATAAATGCGATATTATAATGTTTCCTGTAATTACATCAGTACAGAATCGATAATGTCATTATGCGAACTGCAAAAATATTTATGATGTCTGAGCAATAATATTAATTTTTTAATTCAAACTACAAAAATACCTGAAAACTTTAAATTTAGTTTTTTTTTTGTTCGATTTAATAAACGAAAGCCTTATTTAATCTCTCACTTCAAATTTTAATTTGTCTCCTGGAACCAAACTTTTTTTGCTCAACTTCTAAAGGTTGTATCTCTTGTGCTTTGTTTCCGTAAAAAAGAAATTCAATTTTTTAAGTTTTTTATTAGTTTTCTGTTCGATTTAATCAACGAAAGTTTTATTTCATCTCTCACTTATAAGTTTTTAATAGTTTCTTCGAAACAAACTTTTTTGGCTCAACTTCTAAAGTTCTGAGCAATAATATTAAGTTTTTAATTAAAACTAGAAAAATACCTAAAAATTATCAAATTAGGTTTTCTTTCGATTTAATCAACGAAAGTTTTATTTCATCTCTCACTTCAAGGTTATAATTGTCTCCTTGAACCAAAATTTTTTTGTCTCAACTTCTAAAGTGCGTATTTTTTGTGCTATATTTCCGTAGAAAGAAACTCAATTTTTATTTTATTTTAGTTTTCAGTTCATTATGTAAATTGCAGAAATATTTATGGTATCCGAGCAATAATTTTTATTTTTTTTATAATAAAGAACGACCTCTTGCCTATACTATATTTTATACGCCATTTAATTATAGTATAGGTTATTACATTAAAAGACGATCATTGGAATATTATGTACTAACATCGTAGAAAATTGTTCAATGGCTCATTTTAAAATAAATCTCTAGATCTAGTGCCATTTGTGCTTATTTTTTTTTTAAATCGAATCAATTTTTTACGAAAAACTTAATTTTTTATGTACAATATTGATCAGTGACGTCATAGTCGTTGGATGTAGTTAGTACATAATAACTACCCGACGTTAGATTCAATATGTATTTTCAGACCGAAAAATTCAATCTTTTTATATATCTTATTTTTCAGTTTAGAATCGCTGAAGTTATTAAGTAAACTGCAAAAATATCTATGATATCTGAGCATTAATTTTAATCTTTTCATTCAAACGAACAAAATACCTGACAATTTAAAAATTGGTTTTATTTTTTGTTGGGCTATTGGTACTTGATACGAGAAAGTAATAAAAGGACAATTAAAATAGTATTAAGATGCCTTCTAAGTGAGTTATAATTAACTTAAAAAACAGTACTACACAAAAAACAGATATAACATCTTGAAAAGAGAAAAGTAAAGGTATTCAACCGACAAGGCGTATCGAGATGCGAAAATTGACAGTGTCAAACAGCGTTATTATAATGATGAGTTTTATAGACATGCAAACATTGAGACAGCCAAACAAAAGAGCAGGGAAAGGTATTATAATGATAAACATTACCGAAACAGACATAAGAAAAAAGTTGCTAATACAATAATAGGTAGACACTGGGGTGACAAAAGCTATAATGACAAAATTAAAACCTCTGCGGGGTTGTACCGAAGAACGCATAAGGAAAAAGGGAAAAATTACATTCAGAAATACAAGAAGATGGTACAAATGCAGGCTGATCTTCGTAAATTGAGAAACATTTTACGTCTGTTTAACCAGGATCACGAAAAGTATTCAAAATTAAAGATTAAAGTTCTCCTTGAAATAGCGGATGCTGTTGAAAAGTCGGTTAGAAATGCTCTGGCAAAACTTCATAGTAATATCCAAAAGAAATGTTGTCAGTTTAATGAAAAGCTTCCAAGGTATGGATTGGCAACTGCGGAACAGTTTATAAATGCAATGTAAAATATTCGACAACACAGTGAATATACGGAGGCGTACTTCTTAGAAAATTTGTATATTAATTTTAGAAGGAGCAATTGCAGTTTATGTAGCAGCAATTTTCCGGGTTGCAGCGGTAGCTAGCAACCTAGTAAGAGACGATCATCCGTGTTGCAGCGGTAGCTAGCAACCTAGTAAGAGACGATCACGTCCAATGCTAAGAAATATAAAAACCCCCAACTCCTAAAAAAAGAGTCAAATCAAAACAAATAGTACACCATTAGAACCGCCTTATCTGAAATCCCTGTATAGTAAAATTTCTGTTCCTTGGCTTGAACAGCAAGGGAAATATATTGGCTTGAAAATCAAGAAAAGTGGCAGCTACTACAACATTCTGCCTAAACGGGATATTTTTTTCTTTTTTTCTTGCCCATAGTAACTGATATTTGGGGGTTCCAGGGGTTTATAATAAAGATCAAACTCTTCCCTTTACTAGCTTTACTAATTTTCAGCATCGCCAATTGCTGAAAACAATGTTGTGACCAAGATGGGACCAGGATTGCACAAAGCCTCCATTCATGGAGGTCCCAGGAAATTCTTGTTGTCCGGTTCTAAGCCGGCTTAAGCACTTCGGTGTAGACTGGAGAAGATATGTGATCCCCGTCCTGCACTCGTATCCGGGATCATTGCCTTTCCTTAGGCGAAAATAATTTCAATGATTTAAAGAAAATGAAAATCGGAACTTGGAATGTTACGACATTAAAAAATTACTATCGTATCGACATTTTGACTGACGAATTCAGACGATTCGAACTGGATTTATTAGGAGTTTCAGAAACTCATATCCCAGGGGTAGGAAGCATGAAGTTAGGTGATATAGAATTTGTTTACTCAGGCAGAATTACAGTAAAGAACGACCTCTCTCCCATAGTAACTGATATGTTACATCCGGGTTGCAGCGGTAGCTAGCAACCTAGTAAGAGACGATCACATCCAATGTTAATCCGGGTTGCAGCGTAGCTAGCAACCTAGTAAGAGACGGTCACGGCCAATGTTAAGAAATATAATCCGGGTTGCAGCGGTAGCTAGCAACCTAGTAAGAGACGATCACGTCCAATGTTAAGAAATATAAAAACCCATAGTTCCTAAAAAAGGAGTCAGATCAAAACAAAAAGTACACCATTAGAACCGCCTTGTCTGAAACCCCTGTATAGGAAACTTTCTGTCCCTTGGCTTGAACAGCAAGGGAAATATATTGGCTTGAAAATCAAGAAAAGTGGCAGCTACTACAACATTCTGCCTAAACGGGATATTTTTTTCTTTTTTTTTCTTTTTTTCTTTTCCACAGATAGCTTGGCACTGGAACATCGTAGAGGGTTGTTCAATAGCTCATTTTAAAGGAAATTAATTTGGTTAAAATCCGGGTTGCAGCGGTAGCTAGCAACCTAGTAAGAGACGATCACCTCCAATGTTAAGAAATATAAAAACCCGTAGCTCCTAAAAAAAGAGTCAGATCAAAACAAAAAGTACACCATTAGAACCGCCTTGTCCAAATCCTCCATAAAGGAAACTTACCGCCCTTTGGCTTGAATAATAAAGAAAATATATTGGCTTGAAAATCAAGAAAATAGACTTTTACCACGTTATTCTCCCCAAACGGGATATTTTTTTCTTTTTTTTTTTCTTTTTCTTTTCCACAGATAGCTTGGCACTGGAACATCGTAGAGGGTTGTTCAATAGCTCATTTTAAAGGAAACTAATTGGGTTAAAAACCTTTTGTAACTAAAATAAATTATTTCTAAAAGAGAATAAATTTTTCCAATAAAAACTGTATTTTTGATGCAGTGACGTCATAATTACTATATAAGAATTATAATAAAGAACGACCTCTTACCTATACTAAATTTTATACGCCACGTAATTATAGTATAGGTTAGTAATTCAACAGATAGCATGGCACTGGAATATTGTAGAGAGATGTTCAATGGCTCATTTTGAAGGAAATTAATGGGTTAAAAACATTTTGTAATTAAAACAAATTATTTTACAATAAATCCGGGTTGCAGCGGTAGCTAGCAACCTAGTAAGAGACGATCACCTCCAATGTCAAGAAATATAAAACCCCCCAACTCCTAAAAAAATTACAGTAAAGAACGATCTCTCTCCCATAGTAACTGATATAAAATTATAATAAAGATCGAACTCTTCCCTATACTAACTTGCATACGCAACTTCACTATAGTTAATATAGTTAAGATTACAGTATTTATATTATACATCATTATAAATTATAAAAGGTTCAAATATTCGAAGATTATAGAGTTAAAAATTTTCCCACACCGGGAATCGAACCCGAGCCTGTTTTATAGTAAAGAACGAACTCTTGCCCTTAGTTACCTATGTCTTGTCAAATTAGCTAATTAATTTCACCTGATTTTGTTTTAAAAATAATTCCCACACCGGGATTCGAACCCAAGCCAATTGGTTTGAAAGCCAACTATCCTAAACCACTAGACCATATGAGATATGTGTAAAAAGCTAATTAATTGTTTTATGATATCCGGGTTGTTATAATAAAGAACGACCTCTTGCCTATACTAAATTTTATACGCCACTTAATTATAGTATAGGTTAGTACTTCAACAGATAGCATGGCACTGGAACATCGTAGAGAGTTGTTCAATGGCTCATTTTAAAGGAAATTAATGGGGTTAAAAACCTTTTGTAATTAAAACAAATTATTTTTATTACATTAAGAAATTTTAATTATGTTCCTTAAGAAATCATCATAAATAAAAATTTCCCAAACAGAAATTGAACTCAAGCCTACTGGGTGAGAGCTATCCCAACCTCTAGACCATATAGGATATATTAAAATATCCGATTAATGAAGTTTATGTTAAAGAACAAATTATAATCCTAGTTAGCTGCCTGATTATTTGACGATCGTCTCTTACTATTCCAAAGAAGAAAAAGCCGTAGGCTTTTTCCTGTTTGTAATTTATTTCATAATAAAGTATCCGGGTTGCAGCGGTAGCTAGCAACTTAGTAAGAGACGATCACGTCCAATGTTAAGAAATATAAAATTACATAAAGGACCGATATAGCTCATCATAAATGGTTTCTTGTCAATACGTTACAATATAAGAAGCGTCAAAACTGTAAATGTTCTCATTCACAATTAGATAATGGTTAGATCAAAGCAAGCTACACGCAAGTTAAAAAAAACAGTACTACACAAACAACAGAGATAGTATCTTGAAAAGAAAAAGCAAAGGTATTCAACCGACCAGGCGTATCGATAAGTTATAACAAAGAATCCGGGTTGCAGCGGTAGCTAGCAACCTAGTAAGAGACGATCACGTCCAATGTTAAGAAATATAAAAACCCATAGTTCCTAACAAAGGAGTCAGATCAAAACAAAAATTATAATAAAGATTACATTAAAGAACGAACTTTCGTCCATAGTAGTTGAAGCATTATCTGTGTTGCAGCGGTAGCTAGCAACCTAGTAAGAGACGATCACGTCCAACGTTAAGCAATATAAAAACCCCTAACTCCAAAAAAAAGATTCAGATCAAAACAAAAGTACACCATTAGAATCGCCTTGTCAGAAACCCCTATAAAGGAAACCTACCGCCCTTTGACTTGAATAAAAAAGAAAATATATTGGCTTGAAAATCAAGAAAATTGACTTTAACCACGTTATTCTCCACAAACGGCATATTTTTTTCTTTCTTCTTTTCCACCAATAGTTTCAGTAAAGAACGATCTCTCGCCCATAGTAACTGATATACGGTAGTTCCAGGGGTATCTACAAGCTATCCAGATTGTTGCGGTATCCGGGTTGCAGCGGCAGCTGCAACCCGGTTGCAGCGGTAGCTAGCAACCTAGTAAGAGACGATCACCTCCAATGTTAAGAAATATAAAAACCCGTAGCTCCTAAAAAAAGAGTCAGATCAAAACAAAAAGTACACCATTAGAACCGCCTTGTCCAAATCCTCCATAAAGGAAACTTACCGCCCTTTGGCTTGAATAACAAAGAAAATATATTGGCTTGAAAATCAAGAAAATAGACTTTTACCACGTTATTCTCCCCAAACGGGATATTTTTTTCTTTTTTCTTTGTCTCCAGAGATAGCTTGGCACTGGAACATCGTAGAGGGTTGTTCAATAGCTCATTTTAAAGGAAATTAATTGGGTTAAAAACCTTTTGTAACTAAAATAAATTATTTCTAAAAGAGAATAAATTTTTCCAATAAAAACTGTATTTTTGATGCAGTGACGTCATAATTACTATATAAGAAACGTCAAAACTGTAAATGGTCTCATTCATGAATACATAATGGTTAGATCAAAGCAAGCTACACGCAAGTTAAAAAATCAGTACTAAAATATTATAATAAAGATCGAACTCTTCCCTATACTAACTTGCATACGCAACTTCACTATAGTTAAGATTACAGTATTTATATTATACATCATTATAGATTATAAAAGGTTCAAATGTTATAATGATAAAATAACTCTTGGCTATACTAACTGGCATAGTCAAGTTAGTATAGCCGTTAGAATACGTTTATCAAAATCTATTTATCCGTATATACACAGATTTGTGGAAAAATCAAATCAATGAATACCTTACTACAGCACAATGGATGAAAGTGTGCCTCATGATTCGAGGTTTGCGGGTTCAAATCCACCTGTAGTAAGGGATCAATATTAAACGATTGGCTTTTCCTTCTTTAAAAGAAGATTACATTAAGAGACGATCATTGGAATAACAAACTATTGCATAATTTGGACTTAGTTAGCTACTTGATTGTTTGAGGTGCGTCTCTTACTATTTCAAAGAAGAAAAAGCCGTAGGCTTTTTCCTGTTTGTATTATATAATAAAGAACGACCTCTTGCCTATACTAAATTTTATACACCACTTAATTATAGTATAGGTTAGTAATTCCACAGATAGCTTGGCACTGGAACATCGTAGAGAGTTGTTTTAATCCGGGTGTTATAATAAAGAACGACCTCTTGCCTATACTAAATTATATAGGCAACTTAAATATAGTATAGGTTAGTAAATCACTGAAATAACAAACCATTCCATACATTGGACTTAGTTAGCTACTTGATTGTTTGAGTTTCGTCTCTTACTATTTAAAAGAAGAAAAAGCCCTAGGCTTTTTCCTGTTTGTATTTATAGTTAAAAAACGAACTGAAATCCAAAGAAACTGAACCCTGTGGTTCATTCATATTATCTTCATTATTTTAGCTAGAATGTAAATAAACAAGTTTCTTTTTTAAATTTTTAAATTGAAAAGATAGTGCTTTTAATTCAACATATTAAAAGTTCTCCCCGACGGGGAATCGAACCCCCTTCTCTCAGGTAACAAGTGGGCATGCTTACCATTAGACTATTTAAGACTTATAAAATAAAAGTTACATATAAGATATGACTAGCAACCTAGTAAGAGACGATCACGTCCAATGTTAATCCGGGTTGCAGCGGTAGCTAGCAACCTAGTAAGAGACGATCACGTCCAATGTTAAGAAATATAAAAACCCATAGCTCCTAAAATAGGAGTCAGATCAAATGTATAGTAAGAGCGACTCGTCTCAATAGTAACTTGCTACATCTAGTTCCTCCTGTAATTACAAATAAAATATTTTTTGAAATAGTTCATGATTGCAGCGGTAGCTAGAAACCTAATTAAACGACGATCATCCGAAGAAAATACCATTGCATATATTGGACTTAGTTAGCTGCTCGATTCCTTGAAAAAAAAAATCCTATTTGTCAACTGAAACTAGAATAATTCCTGAAAATTTTAAATAAAATAATTTTATTTAACTGCATGGTGCAAAAATATTTATGGTGTCTGAACAATAATTCACATTTTTAATTCAAACCAGATCAAACAGTTCGTGGTAACGAACTGTAAGTAAGGAGCGACCCGGCTCAATGGTAACCGAAACTGTAAAAAACGGAATTTTGATACCAATAGATACATCAAAAGAATCAGATTTTAATTCTGATTTCAAATATATAAGTTTCATCAAGTTTAATCCTACCTATCAAAAGTTAGGCGCCTGAAAAAATTTGGCTGATTTTCGAAATCCGGGTTGCAGCGGTAGCTAGCAACCTAGTAAGAGACGATCACCTCCAATGTTAAGAAATATAAAAACCCGTAGCTCCTAAAAAAAGAGTCAGATCAAAACAAAAAGTACACCATTAGAACCGCCTTGTCCAAATCCTCCATAAAGGAAACTTACCGCCCTTTGGCTTGAATAACAAAGAAAATATATTGGCTTGAAAATCAAGAAAATAGACTTTTACCACGTTATTCTCCCCAAACGGGATATTTTTTTCTTTTTTTTTTCTTTTTTCTTTTCCACAGATAGCTTGGCACTGGAACATCGTAAAGGGTTGTTCAATAGCGCATTTTAAAGGAAATTAATTGGGTTATTACAATAAAGAACGACACCTTGCCCATGTTAACTAAAACATAAATAGGGATTATGTAATTTCCAATAGTATCATGGCTGTAGAGATGGCTGAAACCTAGTCCGGGTTGCAGCGGTAGCTAGCAACCTAGTAAGAGATTACAATAAAAGACAATCATTGGAATAAAAAACAATTGCATACATTGGAATTAGCTAGCTACTTGATTGCTTTAGACTCGTCTCTTACTATTTCAAAGAAGAAAAAGCCGTAGGCTTTTTCCTGTGTGTAATCAGTTTATTATCATAGACAGCGCTCTAGCACTGCCTGAGTAAAGAACGATGTGGGCACAATGCTTATTGCTTATACCATTGCTTATACTGGATTTATTTTTACAGTAAGGATTACTAATGAAAACTTTCGTAAATAAAATTAAACAACTTTTGAGAAAGTCATTTATCCCCGAAAAAAGTAAAATTAATCTGCAAATTTCATTTTAATTATTCATGTACGGTGAGCCAAAATCAAAACCTGCATTAATTTAAAAACGTTCAGATACTAAATAAAAAAAAGTTAGTTTTTTTAACTGAAAGTAAGAATCCGGGTTGCAGCGGTAGCTAGCATCCGGGTTGCAGCGGTAGCTAGCAACCTAGTAAGAGACGATCACGTCCAATGTTAAGAAATATAAAAACCCATAACTCCTAAGAAAAGAGTAAAATCAAAACAAAAAGTGCACCATTAGAACCGCCTTGTCCGAAACCCCTGTATAGGAAACTTTCAGTCCCTTGGCTTGAACATCAAGGGAAATATATTGCCTTGAAAATCAGGAAAAGTGGCAGCTACTACAACATTCTGCCTAAACGGGATATTTTTTTTTTCTTTTTTTCTTTTCCACAGACAGCTTGGCACTGGAACATCGTAGAGAGTTGTTCAATGGCTCATTTTAAAGAAAATTAAAGGGGTTTAAAAATCAATAGTAACTAAAATAAATTATATAATAAAGAACGACCTCTTGCCTATACTAAATTATATAGGCCACTTAACTATAGTATAGGTTAGTAAATCACTGAAAAAACAAACCATTCCATACATTGGACTTAGTTAGCTACTTGATTGTTTGAGTTTCGTCTCTTACTATTTAAAAGAAGAAAAAGCCGTAGCCTTTTTCCTGTTTGTATTTTACAATAAAGAACGACACCTAACCCATGTTAACTGAATTACATTATAAGACGATCACTGAAATAACAAACCATTCCATACATTGGACTTAGTTAGCTACTCTCCCCGACGGGGAATCGAACCCCCGTCTCCCAGGTAACAAGTGGCCATACTTACCATTAGACTATCGAACACTTATAAAATAAAAGTTACATATAAGATATGATAACAATTTTTTAATCCGGGTTACATAAAGGCTCGATCATCGAATTTTTCCGGGTTGCAGCGGTAGCTAGCAACCTAGTAAGAGACGATCACCTCCAATGTTAAGAAATATAAAAACCCGTAGCTCCTAAAAAAAGAGTCAGATCAAAACAAAAAGTACACCATTAGAACCGCCTTGTCCGAAACCCCTATAAAGGAAACTTACCACCCTTTGGCTTGAATAACAAAGAAAATATATTGGCTTGAAAATCAAGAAAATTGACTTTAACCACGTTATTCTCCCAAACGGGATATTTTTTTCTTTTTTTTTCTTTTGTATCCAGAGATAGCTTGGCACTGGAACATCGTAGAGGGTTGTTCAATAGCTCATTTTAAAGGAAATTAATTGGGTTAAAAACCTTTTGTAACTAAAATAAATTATTTCTAAAAGAGAATAAATTTTTCCAATAAAAACTGTATTTTTGATGCAGTGACGTCATAATTACTATATAAGAAACGTCAAAACTGTAAATGGTCTCATTCATGAATACATAATGGTTAGATCAAAGCAAGCTACACGCAAGTTAAAAAATCAGTACTAAAAAATCAAGAAAATCCGGGTTGCAGCGGTAGCTAGCAACCTAGTAAGAGACGATCACGTCCAATGTTAAGAAAAGAGTTATAATAAAGAACGACCTTTTGCCTATACTAAATTTTATAGGCCACTTAACTATAGTACAGGTAATATATAGTATATAGTAACATCCGGGTTGCAGCAGTAGCTAGCTACCTAGTAAGAGACGATCACGTCCAATGTTAAGAAATATAAAAACCCATAGTTCCTAACAAAGGAGTCATATCAAAACAAAAATTATAATCAAGATCGAACTCTTCCCTATACTAACTTGCATACGCAACTTTACTATAGTTAAGATTATAGTATTTATATTATGCATTATAAAGGGTTCAAATGTTCGAAGATTATAGAGTTAAAAATTTTCCAACACCGGGAATCGAACCTGAGCCTGTTCGGTGTAAGTTAACTATCCTAGCCACTAGACCATATGGAACCATAAAGAAGTATGATTTAAGAACCATATGCATATTATTATTTCACCATACCAATTACAATATTACATTAAAGAAATGGGTTTCGTTGAACCACCAACCTTTCGGCTAACAGCCGATCGTGCTAGCCACTTGCACTATGACATCATCAATTAAAGTTGTAAAATTCACAATATGATACATCGTCATAGTCGTGGGTAGTAACCATATTGGAAGTTATCAGAGAATACAGTATTAATACTCAATTATATTTTCAGACAGTTCTTGGTAACGAACTGTATCGTAAGAGTGACTCGTCTCAATATCCGGGTTGCAGCGGTAGCTAGCAACCTAGTAAGAGACGATCACGTCCAATGTTAAGAAATATAAAAACCCATAGTTCCTAAAAAAGGAGTCAGATCAAAACAAAAAGTACACCATTAGAACCGCCTTGTCCGAAACCCCTGTATAGGAAACTTTCTGTCCCTTGGCTTGAACAGAAAGGGAAATATATTGGCTTGAAAATCAAGAAAAGTGGCAGCTACTACAACATTCTTCCTAAACGGGATATTTTTTTCTTTTTTTCTTTTTTTAGTTGTTTCCAGAGATAGCTTGGCACTGGAATATCGTAGAGGGTTGTTCAATAGCTCATTTTAAAGGAAATTAATTGGGTTAAAAACCTTTTGTAACTAAAATAAATTATTTCTAAAAGAGAATAAATTTTTCCAATAAAAACTGTATTTTTGATGCAGTGACGTCATAATTACTATATAAGAATTATAATAAAGAACGACCTCTTACCTATACTAAATTTTATACGCCACGTAATTATAGTATAGGTTAGTAATTCAACAGATAGCATGGCACTGGAATATTGTAGAGAGATGTTCAATGGCTCATTTTGAAGGAAATTAATGGGGTTAAAACATTTTGTAATTAAAACAAATTATTTTACAATAAATTTATAATAAAGAACGACCTCTTGCCTATACTAAATTATATAGGCCACTTAACTATAGTATAGGTTAGTAAATCACTGAAATAACAAACCACTCCATACATTCGACTTAGTTAGCTACTTGATTGTTTGAGTTTCGTCTCTTATTACATAAAGGCTCGATCATCAAATTTAAGCTGAAACTAAGTAAAGGACAATTATGCCTCCATATATTCACAGTGATGTATAAGATTTCCCATTACATCTGTAAACTGTTCCACAGTTGCCGGTTCATACCTTGGAAGCTTTTCACTAAACATGCAACATTTCTTTTGGATATTACTATGAAGTTTTGCGAAAGCATCTCTAGCTGACTTTTCAACAAAATCCATTCTTTCAGAGATAATTTTAATCTTTAATTTTGAATATTTTTTGTAATCCCAGTAAAACATTCGTAAAATTTTTCTCAATTTACAAAGATCAGCCTGTGCGTTCTTTGCAGCTTGTGTAAACTGTAAAAATATCCATGGTATCCGAGCAATAGTTCGAATACTTCAATTCAAGCTAGAAAAATACCTTAAAATGTTAAAATTAGTTTTATTTTTGGTTAGGTTCTAACTACCCGATGTGGGATTTACTATGTCCGGGTTGCAGCGGTAGCTAGCAACCTAGTAAGAGACGATCACGTCCAATGTTAAGAAATATAAAAACCCATAGTTCCTAAAAAAGGAGTCAGATCAAAACAAAAAGTACACCATTAGAACCGCCTTGTCCGAAACCTCTATAAAGGAAACTTACCGCCCTTTGGCTTGAACAGCAAGGGAAATATATTGGCTTGAAAATCAAGCAAATTGACTTTTACCACGTTATTCTCCCCAAACGAGATATTTTTTTCTTTTTTTATAATAAAGAACGAACTCTTGCCTATATTAAATTGCATACTCAACTTAATTATTGTTAATGATATAGTAATGATATGGTTTTATTGATAACTGAATTACAAATTAAAATAAAATGATCCCGGATGGCTTTGAACCACCAACCTTTCGGTTAAAGGCCGATCGTGCTTGCCACTTAGACTATGACGTCATTCATTGATGTTGTAAGATTATCAATATGATTATAATAAAGATCGAATTATAATTACATTAAAAGACGATCATTGGAATCGCAAACCATAGCATACATTGGACTTAGTTAGCTACTTGATTGTTTGAGGTTTGTCTCTTACTATTTCAATGAAGAAGAAGCCGTAGGCTTTTTCCTGTTTGTTATTATCATTACCAATAATCTGTTCAGGAAACTTAGACCACCTTAGTGGCTTGAAAAAGAGGAAAAATAATTTCTGAGAAAAACTTTCAAACAGTACGTTGTAACATACATAAAGGATCGATCACAGGATAAAGCTGAAACCTAGTGAAGGAATCCACCGAACATAGTAACTAAAAGTTAAAATAATACCAACATATTTTTAAAAGTTTACTTGTCTGGGGTATAATGCCATACTAAGGTTTGTCTTTTACCATTCCAAGTAAGTATAATAAAGAACGACACTTAACTATAGTATTTGCTACTACAGTTATATTTAAGGTCAATAATATAGTTATGGATATAGTTATGATATGGTTTTATTTATAGCTGAATTACAAATTAAAAGAGAAAAACGACCCAGGATGGGTTTGATTACAATAAAGAACGACACCTAGCCCATGATGGTTTTAGTAGTAAAGTTTTTTATTAGTAGAAATTTGGATTGCTCTATTTTGATATTGTTTTTGGTTATTCTTTCTTTTTTTCCACTCGCGTGAGACCATATTTTTTCAAGGTTTAAAATTATTAAGTACACAATACCCCGTGTCGAGTATCTAAAACCTAGCATAAAAAAAACTAATTTTAAATTTTCAGGTATTTATCTTGTTTTAATTACAAAATTAGTATTATTGGTTAGACACCATAAATATTTTTGCAGTTTACATAATAAGTTTAGCGATTCTGGACTGAAAACTAAAATAATTGCAATTATAAGACAATAATATGGCTTACGGGTTACAAACCAAAAAAAGTTTGGTTCCAGGATACAATAATAACTTTGAACTGAGATGAAAAAAATTTTTCTTCCAGGAGACAAAAAGTAAAACTAATTATAAAATTTTCATGTATTTTTGTTGTTTAAATTAAGAACTTACTATTACTGATTAGGCATCATAAATATTTTTGCAGTTTACATAATAATTTTAGCGATTAAGCCAAAAAAGAAAATTTTGGTTCCAGGAGTTTCGGTTACTATTGAGACAAGTAGCTATTATTACTATAGAGTTCATTACCATGAACTGTTTGATTGCTTCAAAATTCAAATATCTCTGAAAAGACTGCAGTATGAAAATACATCAAAAATGCAATTTTTTTGACAAAATTGATTCTACTTTAAAAAGTATTTTATTTTTATATAATAAAGAATTATAATAAAGAACGACTGCTTGCCTATACTAAATTTTATACGCCACTTAATTATAGTATAGGTTAGTAATTCCACAGATAGCTTGGCACTGGAATATCTTAGAGATTTGTTCAATGGCTCATTTTAAAGGAAATTAATGGGGTTAAAAAAAATTTTGTAATTAAAAAAAAATTATCTTTAAAATAGAATCAGTTTTTTTACGAATTATGGATGTAACCTACAATTATGACGTCATTCATCATGTTGTATACGACAATTAAGTTTTTTATCAAGGAAATAATTTGATTTTAGTAACGATCACGTCCAATGTTTAAAAATATAGTAACCCGTAACTTTTAAAAAAAGAGTCAGATCAAAACAAGAATTAGAACCGTCTTGTCTGAAACCCCTAATAGGAAACATTCTATATAGGGAAATATATTGGCTTGAAAATCCAAAAAAGTTGCAGCTACTGCAACATTCTGCCTAAACGACATCTTTTTTTCACATATAGATTGGCAATGGAATATCGTAGAGATCCGGGTTGCAGTGGTAGCTAGCAATCCGGGTTGCAGCGGTAGCTAGCAACCTAGTAAGAAACGATCACAACATCGTAGAACATAGTTGATTCATTTTAAAGGAAATTAATTGGGTTACAAATCTTTCGTAAATAAAATAAATTATTTCTAAAAGAGAATAAATTTTTCCACTAAAAACTGCATTTTTGATGTCTTTTCATACTGCAGTCTTTTCAAAGATATTTGATTTTTGTGCATCCGGGTTGCAGCGGTAGCTAGCAACCTAGTAAGAGACGATCACGTCCAATGTTAAGAAATATAAAAACCCATAGTTCCTAACAAAGGAGTCAGATCAAAACAAAAAGTAGACCATTAGAACCGCCTTGTCCGGAACCCCTGTATAGGAAACTTTCTGTCCCTTGGCTTGAACAGCAAGGGAAATATATTGGCTTGAAAATCAAGAAAATTGACTTTAACCACGTTATTCTCCCCAAACGGGATATTTTTTTCTTTTTTCTTTTTTCTTTTTTTTTCTTTTCCACAGATAGCTTGGCACTGGAACATCGTAGAGGGTTGTTCAATAGCTCATTTTAAAGGAAATTAATTGGGTTAAAAATCTATAGTAACTAAAATAAATTATTTCTAAAAGAGAATAAATTTTTCCACCAAAAACTGCATTTTTGATGTCTTTTCACACTGCAGTCTTTCAAACATAATCGTATACCAGCGGTAAGATTTGAACCCACGCCTCCAAAGAGACTGGTGGCTAACACCAGTGTCTTGGACCACTCGGCCAGGCTGCCTCTCATAAATAAATATATATGTGAATTTGGGTTGCAGCAGTAGCTAGCAACCTAGTAAGAGACAATCAGTCCCATGCTAAGAAATATAACAAAACTCCTAAGAATAGAGTAAGATCAAAACGAAAGTACATCATTGAAACTACCTTGTCTGAAACCCTACTAGATAAATAATGAATGTCGTCATAGCTTTATATTAGATTAGAGCTATGACGTGAATAGAAAAATCATTACGCCGTGACGTCATAATTACTACTTAAGAACAACAAAGATGTAAATTTTCTCAGTCTTGATTAGAATAATGGTTAGATCGAAGCAAGCTATACGCAATTTGAAAAAAACAGTACTACACAAACAACAGAGATAGTATCTTGAAAAGAGAAAAGCAAAAATATTCAACCGACCAGGCGCATCGAGAAGTAAAAATTGAGAGAGCAAAACAAAGGTATTCAACCAACCAGGCGTATCGAGAAGTAATAATTGAGAGAGCAAAACAAAGGTATTCAACCGACCAGGCGTATCGAGAAGTAATAATTGAGAGAGCAAAACAAAGGTATTCAACCGACCAGGCGTATCGAGAAGTAATAATTTTATAATAAAGAACGACCTCTTGCCTATACTAAATTTTATAGGCCACTTAACTATTGTATAGGCTAGTACAGTTATTATATTTAAGGTCAATATATTAAAATTTTCCACTAAAAGACGGTCATTGGAATAAAAACCCAATACATACATTTGATTTAGTTAGCTAATTGATTGTTTGAGGCTAGTCTCTTACTATTTCAAAGAAGAAAAAGCCGTAGGCTTTTTCCTGTTTGTAATCAATTAGAAAGAGTTCTACCGCTTGATAATCAAGTTTCCGGGTTGCAGCGGTAGCTATCAACCTAGTAAGAGATATCCGGGTTGCAGCGGTAGCTAGCAACCTAGTAAGAGACGATCACGTCCAATGTTAAGAAATATAAAAACCCATAGTTCTTAAAAAAAGAGTCAGATCAAAACAAAAAGTACACCATTAGAACCGCCTTGTCCGAAACCCCTGCATAGTAAAATTTCTGTCCCTTGGCTTGAACAGCAAGGGAAATATATTGGCTTGAAAATCAAGAAAAGTGGCAGCTACTACAACATTCTGCATAAACGGGATATTTTTTTCTTTTTTTCTTTTTTTTTCTTTTTTTGTATCCAGAGATAGCTTGGCACTGGAACATCGTAGAGGGTTGTTCAATAGCTCATTTTAAAGGAAATTAATTGGGTTAAAAATCTATAGTAACTAAAATAAATTATTTCTAAAAGAGAATAAATTTTTCCACCAAAAACTGCATTTTGATGTCTTTTCACACTGCAGTCTTTCAAACATAATCGTATACCAGCGGTAAGAATTGAACCCACGCCTCTGAAGAGACTGGTGGCTAACACCAGTGCCCTGGACCACTCGGCCAGGCTGCCTCTCATAAATAAATATATATGTGAATTTGGGTTGCAGCAGTAGCTAGCAACCTAGTAATAGACGATCAGTCCAATGCTAAGAAATATAATAGTACATTAAGGGACGATCATTGCAATAACAAACCATTGTAGACTTTGGACTTAGTTAGCTACTTGATTGTTTGAGGTTCGTCTCTTACTATTTCAAAGAAGAAAAAGCCGTAGGCTTTTTCCTTTTTTTAATCATATACTATAGAATCTGGAATGCAGCGGTAGCTAGCATCCGGGTTATAATAAAGAACGACCTCTTGTCTATAATAAATCTTATAGGCCACTTAACTATAGTATAGGCTAGTACAGTTATATTTAAGGTCAATATATTAAAAAATTCCATTAAAAGACGATCAATGGAATAAAAACACATTACATACATTTGATTTAGTTAGCTACTTGATTGTTTGAGGCTAGTCTCTTACTATTTCAAAGAAGAAAAAGCCGTAGGCTTTTTCCTGTTTGTAATCAATTATCCGGGTAGCAACGGTAGCTAGCAACCTAGTAAGAGACGATCACGCCCCATAGTAAAAACTAAAGTAACCCATAACTCCTGAAAAAAGATTCAGATCAAAACAAGAAGTATACTATTGGAACCACCCTGTCCAAAACTTCTATATAGCAAACTTACTGTCCTTTGGCTTGAATAACAAAGAAAATATATTGGCTTGAAAATCAAGAAAATTGACTAACCACGATATTCTCCACAAACGGCATTATAATAAAGATCGAACTCTTCCCTATACTAACTTGCATAGGCAACTTCACTATAGTTAAGATTACAGTATTTATATTATACATCATTCTAATTATAAAAGGTTCGAATGTTCGAAGATTATAGAGTTAAAAATTTTCCCACACCGGGAATCGAACCCGGGCCTGTTAAGTGAAAGTTAACTATCCCAGCCACTAGACCATATGGGACCATAAAGAAGTATGATTTAAGATTATAATAAAGAATGAACTCTTTCCTATACTAAATAAGCCTATACTAGTTAATGATATACTAATGATTTGATTTTATTGATAGCTGAATAAAAAATTAAAAAAAATGATCCCGGGTGGCTTTGAACCACCAACCTTTTGGTTAAATGCCGATCGTGCTTGCCACTTGGACTGCGACGTCACTAATGACAATTTTGTCACTAATGATATGATACACATGATACTTTTATCAATTGTCTTTTCATATTGCAGTCTTCTCAAAGATATTTCATTTATTAATCCGGGTTGGAGCAGAACCTAGCAACCTAGTAAGAGACAATCACGCCCCATAGTTAAAACTAAAGTAACCCATAAATCCTGAAATTGCGGGTTGCAGCGGTAGCTAGCAACCTAGTAAGAGACGATCATGTCCAATGTTAAGAAATATAGAAACCCATAACTCTTAAAAAAAAGTCAGATCAAAACAAAAAAAAACACCATTAGAACCGCCTTGTCCAAAACCCCTGTATAGGAAACTTTCTGTCCCTTGGCTTTAACAGCAAGGGAAATATATTGGCTTGAAAATCAAGAAAAGTGGCAGCTATTACAACATTCTGCCTAAACGGCATATTTTTTTTTCTTACTTTTCCACAGATAGCTTGGCACTGGAACATCGTAGAGAGTTGTTAAATGGCTCATTTTAAAGGAAATTAATTGGGTTAAAAATCTGTTTTAACTAAAATAAATTATTTCTAAAAGAGAATAAATTTTTCCACTGAAAAACTGCATTTTTGGTGTCTTTCCACACTGCAGTCTTTTCAAAGATATTGATTTTCGTACATAAATCATAATCGCATACCAGCGGTAAGCTTTGAACCCACGCCTCCGAAGAGACTGGTGGCTAACAACAGCGCCTTGTAGCACTCGGCCACGCTGCCTCTCATACCTATATATGTGAATCCGGATTGCAGCAGTAGCTAGCAACGTAGTAAGAGACGATCAGTCAAATGCTAAGAAATATAAAAACCCATTACTCCTAAAAATAGAGTCAGATCAAAACAAAAGTACATCAAAAGTACAAAAGAAAAGAACCACCTTGTCAGAAACTCTACTAGATAAATAATAAATCTCGTCATAGTTTTATTAGAGCTATGACATGAATAGAAAAACATACATTAAAAGACGGTCATTAGAAGAACAAACCAGTGCATACATTGGACTTATTCTTTGAGCAAGCTTATTCTTTGAGTTTTATAATAAAGAAAGATCTCTTGCCTATGCTAAATTTTATAGGCCACTTAACTATAGTATAGGTTAATAAAGTTTACATAAAGGATTGTACTAAAGAACGAACTTTAGACCACATTAAAATTATCGGTAGATGCAACCTAGAAAAAGATGAACACGGCCAATCATATGGCATTAACAGCAAGGGAAATATACTGGCTTCAAATCCGGGTTGCAGCGGTAGCTAGCAACCTAGTAAGAGACGATCACGTCCAATGTTAAGAAATATAAAAACCCGTAGTTCCTAACAGAGGAGTCAGATCAAAACAAAAAGTACACCATTAGAACCGCCTTGTCCAAATCCTCCATAAAGGAAACTTACCGCCCTTTGGCTTGAACAACAAAGAAAATATATTGGCTTGAAAATCAAGAAAAGTGGCAGCTACTACAACATTCTGCCTAAACGGGATATTTTTTTCTTTCTTGTTATCCGGAGATAGCTTTGCACTGGAACATCGTAGAAAGTTGTTCATCCGGGTTGCAGCGGTAGCTAGCAACCTAGTAAGAGACGATCAGGTCCAATGTTAAGAAATATAAAAACCCCTAACTCCTAAAAACAGAGTCAGATCAAAACAAAAAGTACATTATAATAAAGAACGATCTCTTGCCTATGCTGTATTAGATACTCAACTTAATTATAGTTAATGATATAGTAATAATATGGTTTTATTTATAGCTGAATTACAAATTAAAAGAAAACGACCCCGACTAGATTTGAACCACCAACCTTTTGATTATCGGCTGATCGTGTTAGCCACTTAGACTATGACGTCATTAATTAAAGTTGTAAAATTAACAATATGATACATAAATCAAACAGTTCAAGGTATATAATAAAGAACGAACTCTTGCCTATATTAACATGTATAGACAACTTAACTATACTTAATAATTAGACTTATTTAGTCCGGGTCGCAGCGGTAGCTAGCAACCTAGTAAGAGACGATCACGTCCAATGTTAAGAAATATAAAAACCCCTAACTCCTAAAAAAAGAGTCAGGTCATTACAGTAAAGAACGAACTCTAGCCAACAGTAACTGAAACATAAAATAAATGACAACGTGGACAAGTGATGCAACACACATATGTTTTGACAAGATAATATAACACATGTATCTTTTGAATAGTTGCTTCTCTGAGGTATGGTGCCATATTTGACTGATTTCACAGCCTTATTTACTGGGATTTGTCTTTTATCATCCCAACCAAGGAAAAGTGTTAAGATTGTTTTCGGTTTTAATTACATGTGAGAAGATTAATAAAAATCATGGTTGCACCTAAACTAAAACTTCCGTAAAAAATAGACACTGGTACACTTAAGCATAGATTTGAATATATAATAAAGAACGACCTTTTGCCTATATTAAGTTATATTAAAGTTTTTATATTTAGATAGGAGGGAGCTAAACTGAGTTTCTTTTAAACTTTAATAGCTGTAAGAGACAAGAAAAAACGCATCAAAACTGAACCTTTTTTTCTTTTCTTGAAGCAAACAAAGAAGAAGAAACAAAAAACGAAAACAAGACAAGAATAAATGAATGAAGGGAAAATAAGAGAAACATTTCCTCATTTACTTTTAGCTATTGTGGAACAAAATGAAACTCAAATAAAAAAGTACTATTGTGATCTCTCGTCCAGGGCAAAGAATCCGCATTTTTTACTTCAAGCCATACTTCTGTACCATGATGCTTAACTTGTGATTTTACTATTTGACCAAGATCCTTCATGCGCCTAGCTTTTGCCAAAAGTTCTTTTTGTATGGAATTCAGTGTGGGCAGCAAATCTTATAATAAAGATCAAACTCTTCCCTATACTAACTTGCATACGCAACTTCACTATAGTTAAGATTACAGTATTTATATGAAATAACAAACCATTCCATACATTGGACTTAGTTAACTACTTGATTGTTTGAGTTTCGTCTCTTACTATTTAAAAGAAGAAAAAGCCGTAGGCTTTTTCCTGTTTCTATTTATAGTTAAAAAACGAACTCAAGTCCAAAGAAACTGAACACTGTGGTTCATTCATATTATCTTCATTATTTTAGCTAGAATGTAAATAAACAAGTTTCTTTTTTAAAATTTAAATTGAAAAGATAGTGCTTTTAATTCAACATATTAAATGTTCCCCCGACGGGGAATCGAACCCCCTTCTCCCAGATAACAAGTGGGCATACATTCCATTAGACTATTGGAGACTAATAAAATAAAAGTTACATATAAGATATGATAATAATTTTTTAATCCGCTTTACATAAAGGCTCGATCATCGAATTTTTCCGGGTTGCAGCGGTAGCTAGCAACCTAGTAAGAGACGATCATGTCCAATGTTAAGAAATATAAAAACCCCTAACTCCTAACAAAGGAGTCAGATCAAAACAAAAAGTACACCATTAGAACCGCCTTGTCCGAAACCCCTGTATAGTAAAATTTCTGTCCCTTGACTTGAACAACAAGGGAAATATATTGGCTTGAAAATCAAGAAAAGTGGCAGCTATTACAACATTCTGCCTAAACGGGATATTATTTTTTTTCTCTCTTTTCTTTGCTTCCAGAGATAGCTTGGCACTGGAACATCATAGAGAGTTGTTCAATGGCTCATTTTAAAGGAAATTAATTGGGTTAAAAACCTTCTGTAACTAAAATAAATTATTTCTAAAAGAGAATAATTTTTTCCACCAAAAACTGCATTTTTGATGTCTTTTCACACTGCAGTCTTTCAAACATAATCGTATACCAGCGGTAAGATTTGAACCCACGCCTCCGAAGAGACTGGTGGCTAACACCAGTGCCTTGGACCACTCGGCCATGCTGCCTCTCATAAATAATTATATATGTGAATCTGGGTTGCAGCAGTAGCTTGCAATCTAGTAAGAGACGATCAGTCCAATGCTAAGAAATATAAAAACCCAAAACTTCTAAAAATAGAGTCAAATCAAAACAAAAGTACATCATTAGAATTACCTTGTCTGAAACCCTACTAGATAAATATTGAATGTCGTCATTACAGTAAAGAACAAACTTCCAGCCATAGTAATTAAAATAAGATTATAATTTCCGGGTTGCAGCGGTAGCTACCAACCTAGTAAGAGACGATCACCTCCAATGTTAAGAAATATAAAACCCCTCAACTCCTAAAAAAAGATTCAGATCAAAACAAAAAGTACACCATTAGAACCGCTTTGTCCGAAAGAGCTGTATATTAGCTCATTTTAAAGGAAATTGCAACATCTAGTCACTTTTGTAATTAAAAATAAAATACTTTTTAAAGTAGAATCAATTTTGTCAAAAAAATTGCATTTTTGATATATTTTCATACTGCAGTCTTTTCAAAGATATTTGAATTTTTAAGCAATCAAACAGTTCATGGTAATGAACTCTATAGTAATAATAGCTACTTGTCTCAATAGTAACCAAAACTCCTGGAACCAAAATTTTCTTTTTGGCTTAATCGCTAAAATTATTATGTAAACTGCAAAGATATTTATGATGCCTAATCAGTAATAGTAATACAATAAAGAACTATACCTAGCCCATGTTAACTGAAAAATAACTAGGATCCGGGTTGCAGCGGTAGCTAGCAACCTAGTAAGAGACGATCACGTCCAATGTTAAGAAATATAAAAACCCATAGTTCCTAACAAAGGAGTCAGATCAAAGCAAAAAGTACACCATTAGAACCGCCTTGTCCGATACCCATGTATAGGAAACTTTCTGTCCCTTGGCTTGAACAGCAAGGGAAATATATTGGCTTGAAAATCAAGAAAAGTGGCAGCTACTACAACATTCTGCTTTAACGGGAAATATATTGGCGTGAAAATCAAGAAAAGTGGCAGCTACTACAACATTTTGTCTTTCACACATTCATGGTCTCATTCGTGATTTACATAATGGTTAGATCAAAGCAAGCTGCACGCAAGTTAAAAAAACAGTACTACACAGACAACAGAGATAGTATCTTGAAAAGAGAAAAGCAATGGTATTCAACCGACCAGGCGTATCGAGAAGTAAAAATTGAGAGAGCAAAATTACAATAAAAGACGATCATTGGAATAAAAAACAATTGCATACATTGGAATTAGATAGCTACTTGATTGCTTGAGACTCGTCTCTTACTATTTCAAAGAAGAAAAGCGGTAGCTAGCAACCTAGTAAGAGACAATCACGTCCAATGTTAAGAAATATAAAAACCCATAGTTCCTAACTATGCATCCCCATGCATATTAGGAACATGCATAGAAATATAAAAACCCATAGTATCCCCAGGCTGTAGAAAAACCAGTCATTTTGATTAAGAATCATGACGATGTTGTTTTTGATGTCTGTATTTCTGTATGTCTTTTGATGTCTTTCCATACTGCTGTATTTTCAAAGACATTTGATTTTTGAAGCAATCAAACAGTTCGTGGTAAGGTTGTATTTTAAACTTTATATTCCATAGATAGCTTAGCATTGGAATATCGTAGAGAGTTGTTCAATGGATCATTTTAAATTAAATTAATAACATTCAAGGACGTATCCAAAGGGTTTAGTGGGTTTGAACCCCCCTTCCCCAATCCGGGTTGCAGCGGTAGCTAGCAACCTAGTAAGAGACGATCACGTCCAATGTTAAGAAATATAAAAACCCAAAACTCCTAAGAAAAGAGTCCGATCAAAACAAAAAGAACACCATTAGAATCGCCTTGTCCAAAATTCCTATAAGGGAAACTTACCGCCCTTTGGCTTGAATAACAAAGAAAATATATTGGAAAGAATATATTCTTTTCCTCTTTGTAATGATATAGCATAAAACGAATTCCAAGTTGCAACTGACGTCATCCTGGTTGTTATAGTTATAATAAAGAACGAACTCTTGCCTATACTAATACATAAATGATTGAAATAGTTCATTACAAATGGGAAGTATGTAATCCGGGTTTCAGCGGTAGCTAGCAACCTAGTAAGAGACTATCAAGTCCAATGTTAAGAAATAAAAAAACCCATAGTTCCTAAAATTATAATCCGGGTTGCAGCGGTAGCTAGCAACCTAGTAAGAGACGATCACGTCCAATGTTAAGAAATATAAAAACCCATAGTTCCTAAAAAAGGAGTCAGATCAAAACAAAAAGTACACCATTAGAACCGCCTTGTCCAAAAACCCTGTATAGGAAACTTTCTGTCCCTTGACTTGAAACAGCAAAGGAAATATATTGGCTTTAAAATCAAGAAAATTGACTTTAACCACGTTATTCTCCCTAAACGGGATTTTTTTTTCTCTTTTCTTCTTTTCCAGAGATAGCTTGGCACTGGAACATCGTAGAGAGTTGTTCAATAGCTCATTTTAAAGGAAATTAATTGTGTTAAAAATCTATAGTAACTAAAATAAATTATTTCTAAAAGAGAATAAATTTTTCCACCAAAAACTGCATTTTTGATGCAGTGACGTCCTAATTACTATATAAGAAACGTCAAAACTGTAAATGGTCTCATTCATGAATACATAATGGTTAGATCAAAGCAAGCTACACGCAAGTTAAAACATCAGTACTACAAAATAAAACAGAGATAGTAATCCGGGTTGCAGCGGTATACAATAAAGATCGAACTCTTCCCTATACTAACTTGCATAGGCAACTTCACTATAGTGAAGATTAGAGTATTTATATTATACATCATTATAAATTATAAAAGGTTCGAATGTTCGAAAATTATAGAGTTAAAAATTTTCCCACACCGAAAATCGAACCCGGTCCTCCTAAGTGAAAGTTAACTATCCTAGCCACTAGACCAAATGGGACCATAAAGAATCCGGGTTGCAGCGGTAGCTAGCAACCTAGTAAGAGACGATCACGTCCAATGTTAAGAAATATAAAAACCCATAGTTCCTAAAGAAGGAGTCAGATCAAAACAAAAAGTACACTATTAGAACCAACTTGTCCGAAACCCCTGTATAGTAAACTTTCTGTCCCTTGGCTTGAACAGCAAGGGAAATATATTGGCTTGAAAATCAAGAAAAGTGGCAGCTACTACAACATTCTGCCTAAACATGATATTTTTTTTTCTTTTTTTCTTTTTTTCTTTTCCAGAGATAGCTTGGCACTGGGACATCGTAGAGAGTTGTTCAATGGCTCATTTTAAAGGAAATTAATTGGGTTAAAAATCTATACTTCCTAAAATAAATTATTTCTAAAAGAGAATAAATTTTTACAGTAAAGAACGATATCTCGCCAATAGTAACTGATATACGGTGGCTCCAGGGTTAGCTAGATCCGGTTTGCAGCGGTAGCTAGCAACGTAATAAGATCCGGGTTGCAGCGGTAGCTAGCAACCTAGTAGAGACGATCACCTCCAATGTTAAGAAATATAAAGCCCCCCAACTCCTAAAAAAAAGTGAGATCAAAACAAAAAGTACACCATTAGAACCGCTTTGTCTGAAACCCCTATAAAGGAAACTTACCGCCCTTTGGCTTAAATAACAAAGAAAATATATTGGCTTGAAAATCAAGAAAATTGACTTTAACCACGTTATTCTCCACAAACGGGATATTTTTTTTCTTTCCGCTTGATTTTCCTCCTCAACTAGCTGGGCGCTGGAAAATCATAGAGAGCTGTATAATAGCTCATGTTAAAGAATCCGAGTTGCAGTGGTAGCTAGCAATCCGGGTTGCAGCGGTAGCTAGCAACCTAGTAAGAGACGATCACCTCCAATGTAAAGAAATATAAAACCCCTAACTCCTAAAAAAAAGAGTCAGATCAAAACATAAAGTATACCATTAGAACCACCTTGTCCGAAAACCCTATTAAGGAAACTTACCACCCTTTGGCTTGAATAAAAAAGAAAATATATTGGCTTGAAAATCAAGAAAAGTGATCCGGGTTGTAGCGGTAGCTAGCAACCTAGTAAGAGACGATCACGTTCAATGTTAAGAAATATAAAAAACCATAGTTCCTAAAAAAGGAGTCAGATCAAAACAAAAAGTACACCATTAGAACTGCCTTGTTGAAAACCCCTGTATAGGAAACTTTCTGTCCTTGGCTTATTATAATAAAGAACGAATATTTTACCGATTATCTACTAATAACCATATATGACGTAATAAGTGACATGACGTAATATCTAAAACCTATTGTGTACTAATAACCATATATGACTTAGTGAGCGACGTGACATAAAAATTGAAAAAATTAATTTTTATTTATTTTTGTTTTAGTTCAGAATCGCTAAAGTTATAAACTGCAAAAATATTTATGGTGTCTGAACAATAGTTTTAATCTTTTAATTTAGACTGGAAAAATACCTGAAAATTTGAAAATTAGTTTAATTTTTTGTTAGGTTCTTGATACTTGATACGGGACATAAAAATTCAACTAATGGTTACATAATGGTTTCAATCAAGCAAGCTACACGCAAGTTAAAAAAAGAGTACTACCAAAAAAACAGAGATAGCATCTTGAAAAGAGAAAAGCAAAGGTATTCAACCGACCAGGCGTATCGAGATGCGAAAATTGATAGTGACAAACAGCGTTTTTATAATGATGTAGTTTATAGACATGCGAAAATTGAGACAGCCAAACAAAAGAGCAAGGAACGGTATGATAACGATATAGATTACCGAAACAAACATAAGAAAAAAGTTGCTACCAGAATAATGGGTAGATACTGGGGTGACAAAAGCTATAATGAAAAAATTAAATTCTCTGCGAGGTTGTACCGAAGAACGCATAAGGACAAAGGGAAAAATTACATTCAGAGATACAAGAAGATGGCAAAAATGCAGGCTGATCTCTGTAAATTGAGAAACATTTTACGCATGTTTTATCGGGATCACGAAAAGTATTCAAAATTACAGATTAAAATTCTCCTTGAGAGAGCGGATGCTGTTGAAAAGTCGGCTAGAAATGCTTTGGCAAAGCTTCATAGTAATATCCAAAAGAAATGTTGTCAGTTTAACGAAAAGCTTCCAAGGTATGGATTGGCAACTGCGGAACAGTTTATAGATGCTATGGAAAATGTTCGACAACATAGTGAATATACGGAGGCGTACTTCTTAGAAAATTCGTATATTAATTTTGGAAGGAGCAATTGCAGTTTATGTAGCAGCAATAAAAATATATATACAAGCATACCTATCAACAGCGAAGGAAAAGCAATGTTTTTCAATTATGGCGAAAACGAGCCTGTTAGGGTTATTAGTAAATGTGTTTGTAAGACTAATGATTTAGAACAAATTCCTGGAACACCGACTCAAGAAAAAAGCATTTCTAACCGTGTTTTAAACAGTTCTTTTAGTTCTACTGAATATTTGGCAAAAAATTCTCTGTGTAGTAGAACAAACTGTCCTGAAAAGTACGAGACAACTATTGAAAAAATGCTCTAAAACTAGATCTGACAAGGAAATTATGATGGCTGAAGTCACCTATAACAATCTGAGTAAACATTCAAAACCAAAAATTGGGCAGCAGGTTACTTGGCAATGTCACCCTGATATCTGCAAGCTCTATCCGACGGATATTGAATTTTGTCAAATTCTTTTGATATCCTTGAAAATAATATAGCATTAAAATTTTCAACTGACAAAGTGGTTAATTTCTACCTTGGCGGCTTGGATTATTGTGAAATCAATTACAGGGACACAAGAAAGCCTGGGCATTCGTTATACTGTAGCCCAAATGAGGGATGTCAGAGCTATTTGCGTTCTCTAAGGGCACTAGCTCCACATTTTCCTGTCTTGAACTGTTTCATTAATAGTGTATATAAGGCAGTATCAAAATGTAAGATTATACAACATATTAATCTACTAAACGTCGAGGGCTCGTACAAGGAACTAAGTCATTATATAGAAGAAGTGTCAAGTAGACTCTGTCGTAATAATAGTCAAGACTTCATTTACGGTGATAGCAATATTAGAGTTTCTGTGGATGAAAATACAATAATAAAATTATTTGGTGAGAGCCTTGATAAGGTAGCTAACATCAGGGATGTTTACCCCACAATGCATTGTGACAGTTGTGAGCAGATAAAGACAAAAGTACATTAAAAGACGACCACTGAAATAACAAACCATTCCATACATTGGACTTAGTTAGCTACTTGATTGTTTGAGTTTCGTCTCTTACTGTTTAAAAGAAGAAAAAGCCGTAGGCTTTTTCCTGTTTGTATTTATAGTTAAAAAACGAATTCAAGTCCAAAGAAACTGAACACTGTGGTTCATTCATATTATCTTCATTATTTTAGCTAGAATGTAACTAAACAAGTTTTTTTTTTAATTTTAAATTGAAAAGATAGTGCTTTTAATTCAACATATTAAAAGTTCTCCCCGACGGGTAATCGAACCCCCTTCTCCCAGGTAACAAGTGGACATACTTACCATTAGACTATCGAAGACTTATCTGGATTGCAGCGGTTGCTAGCAACCTAGTAAGAGACGATCACGTCCAATGTTAATCCGGGTTGCAGCGGTAGCTAGCAACCTAGTAAGAGATCCGGGTTGCAGCGGTAGCTAGCAACCTAGTAAGAGACGATCACCTCCAATGTCAAGAAATATAAAACCCCCAACTCCTAAAAAAAGAGTCAGATCAAAACAAAAAGTACACCATTAGAACCGCCTTGTCCGAATCCTCTATAAAGGAAACTTACCTCCCTTTGGCTTGAATAACAAAGAAAATATATTGGCTTGAAAATCAAGAAAATTGACTTTTACCACGTTATTCTCCACAAACGGGATATTTTTTTCTTTCCGCTTTTTCTTTCTGCTCAGCTAGCTGGGCACTGGAAAATCATAGAGAGCTGTATAATAGCTCATTTTAAAGGAAATTGCAACATCTAGTCACTTTTGTATTTAAAAATAAAATACTTTTAAAGTAGAATCAATTTTGTCAAAAAAATTGCATTTTTGATGTATTTTCATACTGCAGTCTTTTCAAAGATATTTGAATTTTGAAGCAATAAAACAGTCCATGTAATGAACTCTATAGTAATAATAGCTACTTGTCTCAATAGTAACCGAAACTCCTGGAACCAAAATTTTCTTTTTGGCTTAATCGCTAAAATTATTATGTAAACTGCAAAAATATTTATGATGCCTAATCAGTAATAGTAATTTTTTAATTTAAACAACAAAAATACATGAAAATTCTAAAATTAGTTTTGCTTTTTGTCTCCTGGAAGAAATTTTTTTTCATCTCAGTTCAAATTTATTATTGTATCCTGTAACCCGTAAAGTACATATCTCCATATTATTGTCTCATAATTGCAATTATTTTAGTTTTCAGTCCAGAATCACTAAACTTATTATTTAAACTGCAAAAATATTTATGGTGTCTAACCAATAATACTAATTTTGTAATTCAAACAAGATAAATACCTGAAAATTTTAAAATTAGTTTTGTTTTATGCTAGGTTTTAGATACTCGACACGGGATTTGTGTGCTTAATAATTTTATTACAGTAAAGAACGAACATTAAATATTATAAAGAACGAATTACAATAAAGAAGGACACCTAGCCCATGTTAACTGAAACATAAATATGGATTATGTAATTTTACATTAAAAGACGATCGTTGAAATAACAAACAATTGCATACATTGGAATTAGTTAGCTACTTGATTGTTTGAGGTTCGTATCTTACTATTTAAAAGAAGAAAAAGCCGTAGGCTTTTTCCTGTTTGTAATCAGTTTATTATCCGGGTTGCAGCGGTAGCTAGCAACTTACATAAGGGACCGATATAGTTCACCATAAATCCGGGTTGCAGCGGTAGCTAGCAACCTAGTAAGAGACGATCACCTCCAATGTCAAGAATATAAAACCCCCCAACTCCTAAAAAAAGAGTCAGATCAAAACAAAAAGTACACCATTAGAACCGCCTTGTCCGAATCCTCTATAAAGGAAACTTACCGCCCTTTGGCTTGAATAACAAAGAAAATATATTGGCTTGAAAATCAAGAAAATTGACTTTTACCACGTTATTCTCCACAAACGGGATATTTTTTTCTTTCCGCTTTTTCTTTCTGCTCAGCTAGCTGGGCACTGGAAAATCATAGAGAGCTGTATAATTATAGTAAAGTTATAATAAAGAACGAATATTTTACCGATTATCTACTAATAACCATATATGACGTAATAAGTGACATGACGTAATATCTAAAACCTATTGTGTACTAATAACCATATATGACTTAATGAGCGACGTGACGTAAAAATTGAAAAAATTAATTTTTATTTTATTTTCGTTTTTAGTTCAGAATCGCTAAAGTTATAAACTGCAAAAATATTTATGGTGTCTGAACAATAGTTTTAATCTTTTAATTTAGACTAGAAAAATACCTGAAAATTTAAAAATTAGTTTAATTTTTTGTTAGGTTCTTGATACTTGATACGGGACATAAAAATTCAACTAATGATTACATAATGGTTTCAATCAAGCAAGCTACACGCAAGTTAAAAAAGAGTACTACCAAAAAAACAGAGATAGCATCTTGAAAAGAGAAAAGCAAAGGTATTCAACCGACCAGGCGTATCGAGATGCGAAAATTGTTAGTGACAAACAGCGTTATTATAATGATGTAGTTTATAGACATGCGAAAATTGATCCAGGTTTCAGCGGTAGCTAGCAACCTAGTAAGAGACGATCACGTCCAATGTTAAGAAATATAAAAACCCATAGTTCCTAAAAAAAGGAGTCAGATCAAAACAAAAAGTACACCATTAGAACCACCTTGTCCCAAAACCCCTGTATAGGAAACTTTCTGTCCCTTGGCTTGAACAGAAAGGGAAATATATTGGCTTGAAAATCAAGAAAAGTGGCAGCTACTACAACATTCTTCCTAGACGGGATATTTTTTTCTTTCTTCTTTTCCACAGATAGCTTGGCACTGGAACATCGTAGAGAGTTGTTCAATGGCTCATTTTAAAGGAAATCTCTAGATCTAGCATCTTTTGCACTTAATTTTTTTTCAATCAATCATTTTTTACGATAAACTTAATTTTTTATATACAATATTGATCAATGACGTCATAGTCGTTGGATGTATTAGTATTACATAATCCGGGTTGCAGCGGTAGCTAGCAACCTAGTAAGAGACGATCACGTCCAATGTTAAGAAATATAAAAACCCATAGTTCCTAAAAAAGGAGTCAGATCAAAACAAAAAGTACACCATTAGAACCGCCTTGTCCGAAACCCCTGTATAGGAAACTTTCTGTCCCTTGGCTTGAACAGAAAGGGAAATATATTGGCTTGAAAATCAAGAAAAGTGGCAGCTACTACAACATTCTTCCTAAACGGGATATTTTTTTCTTTTTTTCTTTTTTTCTTTGTTTCCACAGATAGCTTGGCACTGGAACATCGTAGAGGGTTGTTCAATATCCGGGTTGCAGCGGTAGCTAGCAACCTAGTAAGAGACGATCACCTCCAATGTCAAGAAATATAAAACCCCCCAACTCCTAAAAAAAGAGTCAGATCAAAACAAAAAGTACACCATTAGAACCGCCTTGTCCGAATCCTCTATAAAGGAAACTTACCGCCCTTTGGCTTGAATAACAAAGAAAATATATTGGCTTGAAAATCAAGAAAATTGACTTTTACCACGTTATTCTCCACAAACGGGATATTTTTTTCTTTCCGCTTTTTCTTTCTGCTCAGCTAGCTGGGCACTGGAAAATCATAGAGAGCTGTATAATAGCTCATTTTAAAGGAAATTGCTACATCTAGTGCCTTTTGTATTTAAAAATAAAATACTTTTTAAAGTAGAATCAATTTTTTCAAAAAAATTGCATTTTTGATGTATTTCATACTGCAGTATTTTCAAAGATATTTGAATTTTGAAGCAATCAAACAGTTCATGGTAATGAACTCTATAGTAATAATATCTACTTGTCTCAATAGCAACCGAAACTCCTGGAACCAAAATTTTCTTTTTTTGGCTTAATCGCTAAAGTTATTATGTAAACTGCAAAAATATTCATGATGCCTAATCAGTAATTGTACTTTTTTTAATTTAAACAACAAAAATACATGAAAATTTTAAAATTAGTTTTACTGTTTGTCTCCTGGAACCAAAATTTTTTTCATCTCAGTTCAAAGTTATTATTGTATCCTGGAACTAAACTTTTTTTGGTTTGTAACCCGTAAAGTACGTATCGCCATATTATTGTCTCATAATTGCAATTATTTTAGTTTTCAGTCCAGAATCACTAAACTTATTATGTAAACTGCAAAAATATTTATGGTGTCTAACCAATAATACTAATTTTGTAATTCAAACAAGATAAATACCTGAAAATTTTAAAACCAGTTTTGTTTTATGCTAGTTTTAGATACTCGACACGGGGTATTGTGTACTTAATAATTTTAAACCTTGAAAAAATATGGTCTCGCTTGAAAGGAAAAAAAGAAAGAATAACCAAAAAAAATATCAAAATAGAGCGATCCAAATTTCTACTAATAGAAAATTTTACTACACAAAAAATAAAGCTAACATCCTGAAATATAAGAAAAGTTTATTTAGAAGAGATAAAAATGCCACCGAACGCAATAAAGCTCGAGCACGTGTAAGGATTGCTACTAAGATGTCTTGTGATCCAGGATTTAAGAAAATATAATAAAGAACGAACTCTTGCCTATATTAACATGTATAGGCAACTTAACTATACTTAATAATTAGACTTATTTAGTCCGGGTCGCAGCGGTAGCTAGCAACCTAGTAAGAGACGATCACGTCCAATGTTAAGAAATATAAAAACCCCTAACTCCTAAAAAAAGAGTCAGGTCATCCGGGTTGCAGCGGTAGCTAGCAACCTAGTAAGAGACGATCGCGTCCAATGTTAAGAAATATAAAAACCCATAGTTCCTAACAAAGGAGTCAGATCAAAACAAAAAGTACACCATTAGAACCGCCTTGTCCGAAACCCCTGTATAGGAAACTTTCTGTCCCTTGGCTTGAACAGCAAGGGAAATATATTGGCTTGAAAATCAAGAAAATTGACTTTAACCACGTTATTCTCCCCAAACGGGATATTTTTTTCTCTTTTCTCTTTTCTTTTGTATCCAGAGATAGCTTGGCACTGGAACATCGTAGAGGGTTGTTCAATAGCTCATTTTAAAGGAAATTAATTGGGTTAAAAATCTATAGTAACTAAAATAAATTATTTCTAAAAGAGTAGTAATAAGAGACGATCACGTAGTAATCTGGGTTGCAGCGGTAGCTAGCAACCTAGTAAGAGACGATCACGTCCAATGTTAAGAAATATAAAAACCCATAGTTCCTAAAAAAGGAGTCAGATCAAATTCAAAAGTACACCATTAGAACCGCCTTGTCCGAAACCCCTGTATAGTAAACTTTCTGTCCCTTAGCTTGAACAGCAAGGGAAATATATTTAGTAATAAGAGACGATCACGTCCAATGTTAAGAAATATAAAAACCCATAGTTCCTAAAAAAGGAGTCAGATCAAATTCAAAAGTACACCATTAGAACCGCCTTGTCCGAAACCCCTGTATAGTAAACTTTCTGTCCCTTAGCTTGAACAGCAAGGGAAATGTATTGGCTTGAAAATCAAGAAAAGTGGCAGCTACTACAACATTCTGCCTAAACGGGATATTTTTTTCTTTTTTTTCTTTTGTATCCAGAGATAGCTTGGCACTGGAACATCGTAGAGGGTTGTTCAATAGCTCATTTTAAAGGAAATTAATTGGGTTAAAAACCTTTTGTAACTAAAATGAAATATTTCTAAAAGAGAATAAATTTTTCCACCAAAAACTGCATTTTTGATGTCTTTTCACACTGCAGTCTTTTAAACATAATCGTATACCAGCGGTAAGATTTGAACCCACGCCTCCGAAGAGACTGGTGGCTAACACCAGTGCCTTAGACCACTCGGCCAGGCTGCTTCTCATAATTACTACTTAAGAACGACAAAGATGTAAATGGTCTCATTCGTTAATTAGATAATGGTTAGATCAAAGCAAGCTGCACGCAAGTTAAAAAACAGTACTACACAGACAACAGAGATAGTATCTGGAAAAGAGAAAAGCAAAGGTATTCAACCGACCAGGCGTATCGAGAAGTAAAAATTGAGAGAGCAAAACAAAACAGCAAGATGTGTTATCAAAATGATGAATCCGGGTTGCAGCGGTAGCTAGCAACCTAGTAAGAGACGACCACGTCCAATGTTAAGAAATATAAAAACCCATAGTTCCTAATCCGGGTTGCAGCAGTAGCTAGCAATCTAGTAAGAGACGATCAGTCCAATGCTAAGAAATATAAAAACCCAAAACTCCTAAAAATAGAGTCAGATCAAAACAAAAGTATATCATTAGAACTACCTTGTCTGAAACCCTACTAGATAAATAATGAATGTCATCATAGTTTTATATTAGAGCTATGACGTGAATAGAAAAACACGAAATTATATTGTTGTTTCTGAAGACGTCATGAAATAATACCATTGCGCCATGACGTCATACGCCGTGACGTCATAATTAGTATATAAGAAAAGTCAAAACTGTAAATTCTCTCATTCTTGATTAGATAATGGCTAGATCAAAGCAAGCTATACGCAAGTTGAAAAAACAGTACTACACAAACAACAGAGATAGTAATTATAATAAAGTTTCCGGGTTGCAGCGGTAGCTAGCAACCTAGTAAGAGACGATCACGTCCAATGTTAAGAAATATAAAAACCTATAGTTCCTAACAAAGGAGTCAGATCAAAACAAAAAGTACACCATTAGAACTGCCTTGTCCGAAACCCCTGTATAGGAAACTTTCTGTCCCTTGGCTTGAACAGCAAGGGAAATATATTGGCTTGAAAATCAAGAAAATTGACTTTAACCACGTTATTCTCCCCAAACGGGTTTTTTTTTTTTTTTTTTCCACAGATAGCTTGGCACTGGAACATCGTAGAGGGTTGTTCAATAGCTCATTTTAAAGGAAATTAATTGGGTTAAAAATCTATAGTAACTAAAATAAATTATTTCTAAAAGAGAATAAATTTTTCCACCAAAAACTGCATTTTTGATGTCTTAATAAAGATCGAACTCTTCCCTATACTAACTTGCATACGCAACTTCACTATAGTTAAGATTACAGTATTTATATTATACATCATTATAAATTATAAAAGGTTCAAATGTTCGAAGATTATAGAGTTAAAAATTTTCCCACCCCGGGAATCGAACCCGAGCCTGTTAAGTGAAAGTTAACTATCCTAGCCACTAGACCATATTAAACCATAAAGAAGTATGATTTAAGAGCCATATGCGTATTATTATTTCACCATACCAATTATAATAAGGCCAAAACAAAATCGTCGACTTGCAACCTTACTTTTGACACATTAGTTAAATCTTCATCAGGCTTAAAAAATGTTTTGCTAGTTTTACATGAAAGAACGAACCTTAGTCCATATACAATAAAGAACGACACCTTGCCCATGTTAACTAAAACATAAATAGGGATTATGTAGTTTCCAATAGTATCATGGCTGTAGAGATGGCTGAAACCTAGTTACAATAAAAAAAGATCATTGGAATTAGTTATAATAAAGAACGACCTCATGCCTATACTAAATTGTATGCGCCACTGAATTATAGTATAGGTTAGTAATTCCACAGATAGCTTGGCACTGGAACATCGTAGAGAGTTGTTCAATGGCTCACTTTAAAGAAAATTAATGGGGTTAAAAATATTATATTAAAAGACGATCATTAGAAGAATAAACCATTGCATACATTGGACTTAGTTAGCTCCCTTATTCTTTGAGAGTCGTCTCTTACTACTCCAAAGAAGAAAAAGCCGTAGGCTTTTTCCTGTTTGTAATCAGGGTTTACATAATCTGGGTTGTCAATCAGGTTTTTTTTTTATAATAAAGAACGACCTCTTGCCTATACTAATCCGGGTTGCAGCGGTAGCTAGCAACCTAGTAAGAGACGATCACGTCCAATGTTAAGAAATCTAAAAACCCATAGTTCTTAAATTACAGTAAAGAACGAAAAAAGTTATTGCATGCATTGGACTTAGTTAGCTACTTGATCGTTTGAGGTTTTACATTAAAAGACGATCACTGAAATAACATAACATTCCAAACATTGGACTTAGTTAGCAACTTGATTTTTTGAGTTTCGTCTCTTACTATTTAAAAAAAGAAAAAGCCGTACGATTTTTCCTGTTTGTTACATAAAGGATCGATAACGTTCATGAAAATCCGGGTTGCAGTGGTAGCTAGCAACCTAGGAAGAGACGATCACGTCCAATGTTAAGAAAAATAAAAACCCATAACTCCTAAAAAAAGAATCAGATCAAAAAATGTACACCGTTTGAACTGCCTTGTCCGAAACCCCTGTATAGGTAAATTTCAGTCCCTCGGCGTGAACAGCAAGGGAAATATATTGGCTTGAAAATCAAGAAAAGTGGCGGCTACTTCAACATTCTGCCTAAACTGCATATTTTTTTTCTTTCTTCTTTCTTTTCCACAGATATAATAAAGAACGATCTCTCTCCCATAGTAACTGATATGTTACATTAAAAGACGATCATTGGAATAAAAAGTTATTGCATGCATTGGACTTAGTTAGCTACTTGATCGTTTGAGGTTCGTCTCTTACTATTTCAAAGAAGAAAAAGCCGTAGGCTTTTTCCTGTTTGTTATCAGGGTTACAGCGGTATTACATAAAGGACCGATATAACTTATCATAAATGGTGTTTGTCAATTATTATTAGAGTAAAGAACATCCGGGGTGCAGCGGTAGCTAGCAACCTAGTAAGAGACGATCACGTCCAGTGTTAAGAAATATAAAAATTCATAAGTCCTAAAAAAAATATAATAAAGAAACTAAAGAAAATTAAACAAGATCTGTCCTTATATCGCAAAAAAATATTAAAAAGCCTGTCAGATGAGAAACACTCCTGTCCTCATTCTAGTGTCATGGAATCTACCACCTTGGATAGGAATGCACATTTTGACACAGTATTGCAACAGCAGAAATTGAATGTGAAGGATATAATAAAGAACGACCTTTTGCCTATATTAATTTATATTAAAGTTTTTATATTTAGATATTCGGGTTGCAGCGGTAGCTAGCAACCTAGTAAGAGACAATCACGTCCAATGTTAGGAAATATAAAAACCTATAACTCCCAATAAAAAAATCAGATCAAAACAAAAGTACACCATTAGAATCGCCATGTCTGAAACCCCTGTACAGAAAACTTTCTGTCATTTTTACATAAAGGACCGATATAACTTATCATAAATGGTGTTTGTCAATTATTATTAGAGTAAAGAACATCCGGGTGCAGCAGTAGCTAGCAACCTAGTAAGAGACGATCACGTCTAATGTTAAGAAATATAAAAATTCATAAGTCCTAAAAAAATATAATAAAGAACGAATATAAAGTAATTATAATCACATTGATAAGGTTACTGTTTAAAACTTGTTGAAAAGATACAAAGGGATTAATTTTTCTCGGATATCCGTATATGACGTAATAAGTGAATGGAATATTTATAAACATTTATCTTTTGACAAGAATAACTATTTATGACGAAATGAGCGACTTGACGTAAAAAATGAAAAAATAATATTTTATTTCAGTTTTCATACATAAAGGATCGACATGCTTTGAAGTAAAAGATCTCGAAAATGATTCGGGTTGCAGCGGTATCTAGCAACCAAGCAAGAGACGATCACGTCTAATGTTAAGAAATATAAAAACCCATAACTCCTAAAAAAGAAGTCAGATCGAAACAAAATATAATAAAGAACGACCTCTTTCCTATACTAAATTTTATACGCCACTTAATTAAAGTATAGGTTTGTAATTTCATAGATAGCTTGGCACTGCAACATCGTAGAGAGTTGTTTAATGGCTCATTTTAAAGAAAATTAATGGGGTTAAAAATATTTTGTTATTATAAATTGTTTTTTAAATAGAATCATTTTTCTTACAAAACTACAAAAGAAGATCATTACAATAACAAAACATTGCATACATTGGACTTAGTTAGCTACTTGGTTGTTTGAGGTTCGTCTCTTACTATTTCAAAGAAGAATAAGCCGTAGGTTTTTCCTGTTTGATGGCAGCGGTAGCTAGCAACCTAGTAAGAGACGATCACGTCCAATGTTAAGAAATATATTACATTAAAGAACGATCATTGAAATAAACAAACCATTGTATACATTGGACTTAGTTAGCTACTTGATCCGGGTTGTAGCGGTAGCTAGCAACCTAGTAAGAGACGATCATCCGGGTTGCAGCGGTAGCTAGCAACCTAGTAAGAGACGATCACCTCCAATGTTAAGAAATATAAAACCCCCCAACTTCTAAAAAAAAGAGTCAGATCAAAACAAAAAGTACAACATTAGAACCGCCTTGTCCGAAACCCCTACAAAGGAAACTTACCGCCCTTTGGCTTGAATAACAAAAAAAATATATTGGCTTGAAAATCAAGAAAATTGACTTTAACCACGTTATTCTCCACAAATGGGATATTTTTTCTTTCCGCTTGATTTTTCTTCTTAGATAGCTGGGCACTGGAAAATCATAGAGAGCTGCATAATAGCTCATTTTAAAGGAAATTGCAACATCTAGTCACTTTTGTAATTAAAAATAAAATACTTTTTAAAGTAGAATCAATTTTGTCAAAAAAATTGCATTTTTGATGTATTTTCATGCTGCAGTCTTTTCAAAGATATTTCAATTTTGAAGCAATCAAACAGTTCATGGTAATGAACTGTATAGTAATAATAGCTACTTGTATCAATAGTAACCGAAACTCCTGGAACCAAAATTTTCTTTTTTGGCTTAATCGCTAAAATTATTATGTAAACTGCAAAAATATCTATGATGCCTAATCAGTAATAGTAATTTCTTAATTTAAACAACAAAAATACATGAAAATTTTATAATTAGTTTTACTTTTTGTATCCTGGAAGAAAATTTTTTTTCATCTCAGTTCAAAGTTATTATTGTATCCTGGAACCAAACTTTTTTTGGTTTGTAACCCGTAAAGTACGTATCTCCATATTATTGTCTTATAATTGCAATTATTTTAGTTTTCAGTCCAGAATCGCTAAGCTTATTATGTAAACTGCAAAAATATTTATGGTGTCTAACCAATAATACTAATTTTGTAATTCAAACAAGATAAATACCTGAAAATTTAAAATTAGTTTTTTTTTATGCTAGGTTTTAGATACTCGACACGGGGTATTGTGTACTTAATAATTTTAAACCTTGAAAAAATATGGTCTCACGCGAGTGGAAAAAAAGAAAGAATAACCAAAAAAACTATCAAAATAGAGCAATCCAAATTTCTACTAATAGAAAACTTTACTACACAAAAAATATTACTAAATAAGAAGCGTCAGAACTGTAAATGTTCTCATTCATAATTAGATAATGGTTACATCAAAGCAAGCTGCACGCAAGTTAAAAAAACAGTAGTACACAAACAACAGAGATAGTATCTTGAAAAGAGAAAAGCAAAGGTATTCAACCGACCACGCGTATCGAGATACGAAAATTGATAGTGACAAACAGCGTTATTATAATGATGTAGTTTATAGACATGCTAAAATTGAGACAGCCAAACAAAAGATCAAGGAACGGTATGATAATGATGAAGATTACCGAATCAAATATAAGAAAAAAGAAAAGCAAAGGTATTCAACCGTCCAGGTGTATCGACAATTATCCGGGTTGCAGCGGTAGCTAGCAACCTAGTAAGAGACGATCACCTCCAATGTTAAGAAATATAAAAACCCATAGTTCCTAACAAAGGAGTCAGATCAAAACAAAAAGTACACCATTAGAACCGCCTTGTCCGAAACCCCTGTATAGGAAACTTTCTGTCCCTTGGCTTGAACAGCATTACAATAAAGAACGATCTCTCGCTAATACTAATTCAAATCTTTAATATATTCCGGGTTGAAATGGTAGTTACATTAAAAGACAATCGTTGGAATAACAGACCATTGCATATATTGGACTTAGGTAGCTGCCTGATTCTTTGAGAGTCGTCTCTTTTTACTCCAGAGAAGAAAAAGCCGTAGGCTTTTTCCTGTTTGTAATCAGGTTTTACACAATCTGATCTGTCAATCCGGGTTGCAGCGGTAGCTAGCAACCTAGTAAGATTGCATTAAATCCGGGTTGCAACGGTAACTAGCAACCTAGTACGAGACGATCACGTCCAATGTTAAGAAATATAGAAACCCATAGTTCCTAACAAAGGAGTCAGATCAAAACAAAAAGTACACCATTAGAACCGCCTTGTCCGAAAGCCCTGTATAGTAAACTTTCTGTCCCTTGGCTTGAACAGCAAGGGAAATATATTGGCTTGAAAATCAAGAAAAGTGGTAGCTACTACAACATTCTGCCTAAACGGGATATTTTTTTATTATTATTTTCTTTCTTTTCCATAGATAGCTTGGCACTGGAATATCGTAGAGAGATGTTCAATGGCTCATTTTAAAGGAAATTAATTGGATTAAAAATCTATACTAACTAAAATAAATTATTTCTAAAAGAGAATAAATTTTTCCACCAAAAACTGCATTTTTGATGTCTTTTCACACTGCAGTCTTTTCAAAGATATTTGATTTTTTGAACATAAATCATAATAATCGTATACCAGTTGTAAGATTTGAACCCACGCCTCCGAAGAGACTGGTGGCTAACACCAGCGCCTTGGACCACTCGGCCAATCTGCCTCTGATAACTATATATGTGAATTTGGGTTGCAACCGTAGCTAGCAACCTAGTAAGAGACGATCAGTCTCTTACTAGGTCTAAGAAATATAAAATAGTAAGATTTTTGGGTTTTTATATATACAAATATAAAAATACGTAGATTCAGACTACAAAAATATAATATAGAAATTTAAATAGAAATATATTTACATTAAAAGACGATCACTGAAATAACAAATATAATAAAGAACGACCTCTTGCCTACCACTTAATTATAGTATAGGTTAGTGATTCCACAGATAGCTTGGTAATGGAACATCGAAGAGAGTTGTTCAATGGCTCATTTTAAAGAAAATTAACGGGGTTAAAAACCTTTTGTAATTAAAACAAATTATTTTTAAAACAGAATCAGTTTTCTACGAAAAACTGCATATTTCATATTAAAGTTACATTATAAGACGATCATTAAAATAACACTGCTTTGCATACATTGGACATAATTAGCTGCATGATTCTTTGATGTTCGTCTCATACTATTCCAAAGAAGAAAAAGCCATAGGCTTCTTCCTGTTTGTAATCAGGTATATTTTTATAATAAAGAACGATTAATATATTAAAACTTTCTTATAATAAAGAACGACCTTTCGCCTATACTAAATTTTATACGCCCACTTAATTATAGTATAGGTTAGTGATTCCACAGATAGCTTGGTAATGGAACATCGAAGAGAGTTGTTTAATGGCTCATTTTAAAGGAAATTAATGGGGGTTAAACACCTTTTCTACTTATAAAATAAATATTTTTAAAATTTACAGTAAAGAACGATCTCTCGCCCATAGTAACTAGTATACGGTGGTTCCAGGGTAGCTAAAAGCTATCCAGAATGTAGCAATATCCGGGTTTCAGTGTTTATAATAAAGAACGACCTCTTGCCTGTAGTAAATTTTATACGCCACTTAATTATAGTATAGATTAGTAATTCCACAGATAGCTTGGCACTGGAACATCATAGACAGTTGTTCAATGGCTCATTTTAAAGGAAATCAATGGGGTTAAAAAGGTTTTGTAATTAAAAAAAAATTAAATAGAATCCATTTTTTACGTTTACATTAAAAGACGATCATTGGAATAACAAACATTACATACATTGGAATTAGTTAGCAACTTGATTGTTTGAGGTTCGTCTCTTACTATTTCAAAGAAGAAAAAGCCGTAGGCTTTTTCCTGTTTGTAATCAGTTATTATCCGGGTTGCAGTGGTAGCTAGAAACTTACATAATGGAGTGATATAGTTCATCATAAATGAACAGTAAAGAATGATCTCTCGCCCATAGTAACCGATATATGGTGGTTTTTACACTAAAGGACGAACTATAGCCCATAGTAACTGGAATCCGGGTTGTGACGGAACTAGCATCCTAGTAAGAGACGATCACGCCCCATAGTAAAAAGGAAATTGTTACATTAAAAGACAATCTTTGTAATAAAAACCATTGCATGCATTGGACTCAGTTATCCGGGTTGCAGCGGTAGCTAGCAACCTAGTAAGAGACGATCACGTCCAATGTTAAGGAATATAAAAACCCATAGTTCCTAACAAAGGAGTCAGATCAAAACAAAAAGTACACCATTAGAACCGCCTTGTCCGAAACCCCTGTATAGCAAACTTTCTGTCCCTTGGCTTGAACAGCAAGAGAAATATATTGGCTTGAAAATCAAGAAAAGTGGCAGCTACTAAAACATTCTGCAAAAACAGGATATTTTTTTCTTTTTTTCTTTTGTATCCAGAGATTGCTTGGCAATGGAACATCGTAGGGAGTTGTTCAATGACTCATTTTAAAGGAAATTAATTGGGTTAAAAATCTATAGTAACTAAAATAAATTATTTCTAAAAGAGAATAAATTTTTCCACCAAAAACTGCATTTTTGATGTCTTTTCACACTGCAGTCTTTCAAACATAATCGTATACCAGCGGTAAGATTTGAACCCACGCCTCCGAAGAGACTGGTGGCTATCACCAGTGCCTTGGATTACAGTAAAGAACGATGTCTCGCCCATACTAACTGAAATATGGTGGTTCCATGGGTTGTTACATATCCGGGTTGCAGCGGTAGCTAGCAACCTAGTAAGAGACGATCACGTCCAATGTTAAGAAATGAAAAAACCCATAGCTCCTAAAAAAGCAGACAGATCAAAACAAAAGTACACCATTAGAACCGCCTTGTCCGAAACCCCTGTATAGGAAACTTTCTGTCATTTGGCTTGAACAGCAAGGGAAATATATTGGCTTGAAAATCAAGAAAAGTGGCAGCTACTACAACATTCTGCCTAAACGGGATATTTTTTTCTTTCTTTCTTTTGTTTCCAGAGATAGCTTGGCACTGGAACATCGTAGAAAGTTGTTCAATGGCTCATTTTAAAGGAAATTAATTGGGTTAAAAACCTTTTGTAACTAAAACAAATTATTTTAAAACAGGATAAATTTTTCCACTAAAAACTGTATTTTGATTATAATAAAGAACGATCTCTTTCCTATATTAAATAAACCTATACTAATTAATGATGTAGTAATGATATGATTTTATTAATAGTACATTAAAGAACGAACTGTAGCCCATAGTAACTAAAGAATTATAAGGAATCAATATATATGAGAAATAAAAATTTCCCCTACCGAGAATTGAACTCGGGAAAACTAGGTGAGAGCCAGCTATCCTAGCCACTAGACCATATAGAATATATTAAACATCTTATTAATGAAGTTTATGTTAAAGAACAAACTATAGCCAATAGTATCTGGGTTGCTGCGGTAGTTATATAAAGGAATTATAATAAAGAACGACCTCTTGCCTATACTAAATTTTATATGCCACTTAATTATAGTATAGGTTAGTAATTCAACAGATAGCTTGGCACTGGAACATCGTAGAGAGTTGTTCAATGGCTCATTTTAAAGGAAATTAATGGGGTTAAAAAACTTTTTGTAATTAAAGCAAATTATTATTATTACATTAAGAAATTTTAATTATGTTCTTTAAGAAATCATCATAAGTAAAAATTTCCCATACGGAAATTGAACTCATTAAAATATTATAATAAAGAACGACCTCTTGCCTATTCTAAATTTTTTATGCCAATTAATTGTAGTATAGGTTAGTAATTCAACAGATAGCATGGCACTGGAACATCGTAGAGAGTTTTTCAATGGCTCATTTTTATAGTAAAGAACGACATTATTAACTGACATAATCTATTGACAAGATGACTTGATGCAAATGTCTTTTAAAAGTTGCTTGCCTACGGTATTTTATACAAATGATCAGTCTAGTTAATCATAGATGGGGACTATGCAGAGCTATTATTAGTCAATCCAGTGAATTTCATTTAGTTGTTAGTAATAAAAGTTTTGTTGAAATTTTAGATTGACTAATTTGCTAAAATTTACATTAAAAGACGATCATTGGAATAACATCCGGGTTGCAGTGGTATCCGGGTTGCAGCGGCAGCTAGCAACCTAGTAAGAGACGACCACGTCCAATGTTAAGATATATAAAAACCTATATAACTCCTAAGAAAAATAGTCTGATCAACACAAAAAGTACACCATTAGAACCGCCTTGTCCGAAATACCTGTATAAGAAATCCGGGTTGCAGCGGTAGCTAGCAACCTAGTAAGAGACGACCACGTCCAATGTTAAGATATATAAAAACCTATATAACTCCTAAGAAAAATAGTCTGATCAAAACAAAAAGTACACCATTAGAACCGCCTTGTCTCAAATCCCTGTATAGGAAACTTTCTATCATTTGACTTGAACAGCAAGGGAAATATATTTGCTTGAAAATCAAGAAAATTGACTTTAATCACGTTATTCTCCAAAAACGGCATATTTTTTTCTTTCTTTTTCTTTTCCACGGATAGCTTGTCACTGGAACATCGTAGAGAGTTGTTCAGTGGCTCATTTTAAAGGAAATCTCTAGATCTAGTGCCATTTGTACTTTTTTTTTAATAAAATTCAATTTTTTACGAAAAACTTAATTTTTTATGTACAATATTGATCTATGACGTCATAGTCCTTGGATGTAGTTAGTACATAAAGACTCGATCATCGAATAAAGCTGAAACTAAGTAAAAGACTAAAATGCCTCCATATATCCAAACTGATGTCTAAATATACCTTAAAATTTAAAAATTAGTTTTATTCTTTGTTAGGTTATGGGTACTTGATACGAGACTTAAGACTTGATAATAGGATAATTAAGATAGTAATAAGATGCCTTCTAAGCGAGTTATACGTAATTTAAAAAAAACAGTACTACACAAAAAAACAGACATAGCATCTTGAAAAGAGATAAGCAAAGGTATTCAACCGACCAGGCGTATCGAGATGCAAAGATTGATAGTCAAAAACAGCGTTATTATAATGATGAAGTCTATAGACATGCAAAAATTGAAAGTGATAAACAGCGTTATTATAATGATGAAGTTACAATATTGATCGATGACGTCATAGTCGTTTGATGTAGTTAGTACATAAAGGCTCGATCATTGAATAAAGCTGAAACTAAGTAAAGGACTAAAATGCCTCCATATATCCACAGTGATGTCTAAAAATACCTTAAAATTTAAAAATTAGTTTTATTTTTTGTTAGGTTATGGGTACTTGATACGAGACTTAAGAATTGATAAAAGGATATTTAAGATAGTAATAAGATGCCTTCTAAGCGAGTTATACGTAATTTAAAAAAAACAGTACTACACAAAAAAACAGACATAGCATCTTGAAAAGAGATAAGCAAAGGTATTCAACCGACCAGGCGTATCGAGATTCAAAAATTGATAGTCAAAAACAGCGTTATTATAATGATGAAGTTTATAGACATGCAAAAATTGATAGTGACAAACAGCGTTATTATAATGATGAAGTTTATAGACATGCAAAAAATTGATACAGCCAAACAAAAGAGCAAGGAACGGTATGATAATGATAAAGATTACCGAAAAATATATAAGAAAAAAGTTGCTACCAGAATAATGGGTAGATACTGATGTGACAAAAGCTATAATGAAAAAATTAAAACCTCTGCGAGGCTTTTCCAAAGAACGCATAAGGACAAAGTGAAAAATTATATTCAGAAGTCCAAGAAGATGACAAAAATGCATGCTGATCTTCGTAAATTGAGAAACATTTTACGAATTTTTTACCAGGATTACGAAAAGTATTCAAAATTACAGATTAAAATTCTCTTTGAAAGAGCGGATACTGTTGAAAAGTTGGCTAGAAATGCTCTGGCGAAACTTCATAGCAATATCCAAAAGAAATGTTATCAGTTTAATGAAAAGCTTCCAAGCTATGGACTGGCAATATTTTATCAGTTTATAGATGCAATGGAAAATTCTAGACAACACAGTAAATATACGGAGGCATACTTCTTAGAAAACTCGTATATTAATTTTGGAAGGAGAAATTGCAGTTTATGTAGCAGTTCCTGATTGCAGTGGTAGCTAGCAACCTAGTAAGAGACGACCACGTCCAATGTTAAGATATATAAAAAAACTATAACTCCTGAAAAAAAAGAGTCAGATCAAAACAAAAAGTACACCATTAGAACCGCCTTGTCTGAAATCCCTGTATAGGAAACTTTCTATCATTTGACTTGAACAGCAAGGAAAATATATTGGCTAGAAAATCAAGAAAATTGACTTTAACCACGTTGTGTTAACGTCCAATGTTAAGAAATATAAACGATATATAACATAAGGATATGTTAAGATATATATTGATATATTAAGATATATAACATAAACGATATATTAAGATATATAACATTGGACGTCCGCGTCCAATGTTAAGAAATATAAAAACCCCTAACTCCTAGAAAAAGAGTCAGATCAAAACAAAAAGTACACCATTAGAACCGCCTTGTCCGAAACCCCTATAAAGTAAACTTACCGCCCTTTGGCTTGAATAACAAAGAAAATATATTGGCTTGAAAATCAAGAAATTTAACTTTAACCATGTTATTCTCCACAAACGGGATATTTTTTTCTTTCTTCTTCTTTTCCACAGATAGCTTGGCACTGGAAGATCGTAGAGAGTTGTTCAATGGCTCATTTTAAAGGAATTCTCTAGATCTAGTGCTATTTGTACTTAGTTTTTTTAAAATTAATTATTTTTTACGAAAAACTTAATTTTTTATATACAATATTGATCAATGACGTCATAGTCGTTGGATGTAGTTAGTACATAAAGGCTCGATCATCGAATTTAAGCTGAAACTAAGGAAAGGACAATTATGCCTCCATATATTCACAGTGATGTATAATATTTCCCATTACATCTGTAAAATGTTCTACAGTTGCCGGTCCATACCTTGGAAGCTTTTCACTAAACATGCAACTTTTCTTTTGGATATTACTATGAAGTTTTGCGATTACATTAAAAGACCATCATTGGAATAACAAACAATTACATACATTTGAATTAGTTTTATAATAAAGATCGAACTCTTCCCTATACTAACTTGCATACGAGTAGTAACCAAGGTACTATTTTGCTTGCAGGTATAGCAATTTCCATGCTATTTGCTTGCAGGTATAGGACCATGCTATTTGCTTGCAGGTATAGGACCATGCTATTTGCTTAGGAAATACTTTTGCGGAGACACATAGCAATTTTTTTTTAATTAAAATCAAGTTGTTGGACCATGATGAAAAAGTTAAGAGCCATGGCTAATTGGAGAAAAAGCCAAGACAGATAGTCTGAGTGAAAGGCAAAGCAGGCATAAGCCTTTTTCAGAATTGTATAAAAATGATGTCATTTTACTTGTTATAAAAGACGATCAATAAAAGATCAAACCATTGCATATATTGGACTTAGCTGCCTGATTTCTTAGGTTCGTTTCTTACTATCCCAGAGAAGATCCGGGTGTCAGCGGTAGCTAGACACCTAGTAAAAGACGATCACACCCCATAGAAAAAAATATCCCATAACGCCTAAAACCAGAATCAGATCAAAATCAAACTAGATCAAACTAGAACCGTATTGTGTAATACCCCTATATGGGAAACTAACTGTCCCTTGGCTTGAAAAACATGGAAAATATATTGGTTTGAAGATCAAGAAAAGTGGCTGCAACCACCATATTTCGCATCGACACCAGGTTTATTTTTCCGGTTTTTTTGTGCCTCAGCTAGCTCGGCACTCGAAAATCATAGAGAGAGCTGTTTCATGACTCATTTGAAAAGAAAATGATGTATTTAAAAACCTTTTATAATTAACAAAACTAATTTCAAAAACAAAATCCTTTTTTATGAAAAACTGTATTTTTCTATAGCTCTGTAGTAGAAAATGTTCTCATTATTGTCCTGCATACGAAAATCGAAATGGGATTTTTCCATTACAAAAAACATGTAGATACAGTTATGTAAAATACAGTGATTTTTGGGGTTACTACCAAAAAGTCTGACTTGTCAACTGAAAAAAGAATAATTCCAAAAAACTTTAAATAAAATCAAACAGTTCGTGGTAACGAACTGTATAGTAAAGAGCAACTCGTCTCAATAGTAACCGAAACTCTAAGAAACGGAATTTTAATATCAATAGATACATCAAATGAATCGGATGTTTATGCTGATTTTAAATATTTAGGTTTCATCAAGTTTAGTCTTACTCATCAAACGTTACGAGCCTCAGAAAACTTGCCATATTTTCAAAAAAAGTAGAAAACACCCCTAAAAGTCAAAGAATCTTAATGAAAATTATACCATCAGTTTCAGCGTATCAGAGAACCTTACTGTAATGGTTTCAAGCTCCTATCTGCAAAAATGTTGAATTTGGTGTCTTTACCCAAAACAAAGACCACAGATGCGTGTTTATTTGTTTGTTCTTTCTTTTCCCCAGGGATGATCGTATCGACCCAGTGGTCCTAGAATGTCACGAGAGGGCTCATTCAAACGTAAATTAAAAGTTCTAGTGCCTTTTTCATCAAAAAACAAAAAAAATTAAAATAGCATCACTTTTTCAGAATTAAGCTCTATTCAAATATCTTTCAAAGATATTTGATTTTTGAAACAATCGAAAAGTTCGTGGTAACGAACTATACAGTAAGAGGGAATCGTCTCAATAGTAATCGAAACTAAAAAAAAACGGAATTTTGATACCAATAGATAAATCGAATGAATCAGATTTTTATGTTGATCATTTTAAACAATGATCAATGATGTCATAATCGTAGGTTGTAGCCAGGTCGTCTCTTACTATTCTAATTAGAAAAAAAACAGGCTTTTTCCTGTTTGTAATCAAACAGTCCGTGGTAACGAACTGTATAATAAGAGCGACTCGTCTTTTAATCAAAAAATAAAAAATAAATTAAAATAAAATAACTTTTTACAAAAAAACTGCATTTTTTATGTCTTTTCATACTGAGTCTTTTCAAAGATATTTGATTTTTGAAACAACCAAAAAAGTTCGTGGTAATTACATTAAAAGACGATCAATGGAATAACAAACCATTCCAGACATTGGACTTAGTTAGCTACTTGATTGTTTTAGGTTCGTCTCTTACTATTTCAAAGAAAAAAAGCCGTAGGATTTTTCCTTTTTGTAATCAGGTAACATTAAAAAACGAACGATAGCCCACAGTAAATGAAGTAATAAAAAGAATCATTATATAGATGAGTATTTTAATAATATGTTTAAAGAAATTATCATTAAAAATTATCTCAAACGGGAAATCAAACCCCAGTCACCCGCTTGACAAGCGGGCATGCTTACCAATGTACTATCGGATATTTATGAAAGATAAGTTACATATAAAACATGATAATAAATTCGATAATTAACTAAAAAGAACTAGTAAAGAACAAACCATGGCACATATTGGGTTTAGTTTGATTGTATTAGGGATCGGTATAGTTCAATATAAACGGGGATTATGTAAATTGTATCGGTATCATAGCTGTAGAGATAGCTGAAACCTAGTTAAGAACAAACCATGGCATATTGTAATCCGGGTTACAGCGGTAGATAGCAGCCTAGTAAGAGACAAACACGTCCCATACTAAGAAACCAAATAACCCATAACTCCTAAAAATAAAGTCAGATCCAAAGCAGACTATTAGAACCACCTTGTCCGAAACTCCTATACAAGAAACTTACAGTCTCTTGACTTGAACAACAAAGAAAATATGTTGGCTTGAAAACAAGAAAAATGGCTTGAACTACGATATTCGGCACTGACGGCATCTTTTTTTCCGTTTTTTATCTGCTCAGCTAGCTGGGCACTGGAAAATCATAGAGAGCCATTTAACGGCTCATTTTAAAGCTGCTTAAATTGCGGTACAAGCGTGACGTAATAATCGTAAATTGTAACCATATATGACGTAATAAGTGAATGCAATATTTATACAGGTTTATCTTTCGACAAAACAATATAAGGAATACATAATGGATCGATATAATTAATTATAAATGGGGACTCTGTAAGTTTCATCGGATCTAGCTGAAACTTAGTAAAGAAAAAATTAAGATAAGGGCTTGTTTTCCCGTGGTATTTTCGTTAAACCAATTGAAATCACAGCATCACAGCAAACTTTCCCTCCTCGTATTGTGAAGGATAACTTTACATAAAGGATCGATATAGTTCATCAAAAATGGTGTCAGTCAAGTAGTTATTAATAGAAATTTTGTTTAGACTTTAACTCAAGATATGTGTAAAAACTGTCTGTTTCATGAATTGAACCTGCGACCTTCGGAGTAAAATACCAACAAGCTATCCACTGTTCCATGCAGGCTTTCTAGGAAAACAGTTTTAAAATAATTTATGTTATATTTAAATGATTATCCGGGTTGCAGCGGTAGCTAGCAACCTAGTAAGAGACGATCACCTCCAATGTTAAGAAATATAAAACCCCCCAACTCCTAAAAAAAGAGTCAGATCAAAACAAAAAGTACACCATTAGAACCGCCTTGTCCGAATCCTCTATAAAGGAAACTTACCGCCCTTTGGCTTGAATAACAAAGAAAATATATTGGCTTGAAAATCAAGAAAATTGACTTTTACCACGTTATTCTCCACAAACGGGATATTTTTTTCTTTCCGCTTTTTTTTCCTCCTCAGCTAGCTGGGCACTGGAAAATCAAAGAGAGCTGTATAATAGCTCATTTTAAAGGCAATTGCAACATCTAGTGCCTTTTGTAATTAAAAATAAAATACTTTTTAAAGTAGAATCAATTTTGTCAAAAAAATTGCATTTTTGATGTATTTTCATACTGCAGTCTTTTCAAAGATATTTGAATTTTTAAGCAATCAAACAGTTCATGGTAATGAACTCTATAGTAATAATAGCTACTTGTATCAATAGTAACCGAAACTCCTGGAACAAAAATTTTCTTTTTTGGCTTAATCGCTAAAATTATTATGTAAACTGCAAAAATATTTATGATGCCTAATCAGTAATAGTAAGTTCTTAATTTAAACAACAAAAATACATGAAAATTTTATAATTAGTTTTATTTTTTGTCTCCTGGAAGAAAATTTTTTTTCATCTCAGTTCAAAGTTATTATTGTATCCTGGAACCAAACTTTTTTTGGTTTGTGACCCGTAAAGTACGTATCTCCATATTATTGTCTTATAATTGCAATTATTTTAGTTTTCAGTCCAGAATCACTAAACTTATTATGTAAACTACAAAAATATTTATGGTGTCTAACCAATAATACTAATTTTGTAATTCAAACAAGATAAATACCTGAAAATTTAAAAATTAGATTTTTTATGCTAGGTTTTAGATACTCGACACGGGGTATTGTGTACTTAATAATTTTAAACCTTGAAAAAATATGGTCTCACTTGAAAGGAAAAAAAGAAAGAATAACCAAAAAAAATATCAAAATAGAGCAATCCAAATTTCTACTAATAAAAAACTTTACTACACAAAAAATAAAGCTAACATCCTGAAATATCAGAAAAGTTTATTTAAAAGAGATAAAAATGCCACCGAACGCAATAAAGCTCGAGCACGCGTAAGGATTGCTACTAAGATGTCTTGTGATCCAGGATTTAAGAAAATGAAATATGACAGAGCAAAACAGAGGTATCTTACGGATCAGGGGTATCGAGAAGGGAAAATTGAGACAGCCAAACAAAAGAGCAAGGAAAGGTATGATAACGATATAGATTACCGAAACAAACATAAGAAAATACATTAAAGAACGAAGTGTAGCCCATAGTAACTAAAGTATTAAAAGGAATCAATATATAGTTTCCGGGTTGCAGCGGTAGCTAGCAACCTAGTAAGAGACGATCACTTCCAATATTAAGAAATATAAAAACCCATAACTCCTAAATATATCAAGAAAAGTGGCGGCTACTACAGTTTTCTGCCAAAACGACATCTTTTCTTTTTTTTTTCTTCCACGGATAGCTTTGCACTGGAACATCGTAGAGAGTAGTTCAATGGCTCATTTTAAAGGAAATTAATTGGGTTGAAAACCTTTTGTAACTAAAATAAATTATTTCTAAAAGAGAATAAATTTTTCCACTAAAAACTGCATTTTTGATGTCTTTTCATACTGCAGTCTTTTCAAAGAAATTTGATTTTTGTACATAAATCATAATCGTATACCAGCGGTAAGATTTGAACCCATGCCTCCGAAGAAACTGGTGGCTAACACTAGCGCCTTGGACCACTCGGCCACGCTGCCTCAAATAACTATATATGTGAATCCGGGTTGGAGCAGTAGCTAGAAACCTAGTAAGAGACGATCAGTCCAATGCTAAGAAATATAAATAATAGTAAAGAACGAACTCTAACTTCAAAGTTGTAGTAGTTATTGCAATCTAGTAAAAGGAAAAATAAAGTCCATAATAATTGAAATCATGGTTGCAGCTGTAGCTGATACCTGTCAGGGTTGAATAAAGAGGAAGATTTATTCACTTGAAAAACAAGAAAACTGGCTACAGCCACGATATTCTGCATCGAAAGCATCTTTTTTTTCAACTCTTTCTCCTCAGCTAGTAGGACATTTGAACGTCATAGAGAAATGTTTAATGGCTCATTTTAATGAAAATTGCAACACCTAGTGCCTTTTTCAATTATCAAACAGTTCGTGGTAAGGAACTGTATAGTAAGAGCGACCCGTCTCAATAGTAACCGAAACTCTAAAAAATGGAATTTTAATGTCAGTAGATACATAAATAGAATTTTATTTTATGCTGAATTTAAATGCTTAAGTTTCATCAAGTTTACTATTGCCCATCTAAAGTTACGAGCCTGCGAAAATTTGCCTTATTTTCAAAAAAAGGGAAGAACACCCCCTATAAGTAATAGAATATTAATGAAAATTATACCATTGGATTCAGCGTATCAGAGAACCAGACTGTAGAGGTTTCAAGCTCCTATCTGCAAAAATGTGGATTTTTTTTTGCGTGTTTATTTGCCTTTTCCTTTTTATCAGGGGTGATAGTACCGACTCAGAGGTCCTAGAATTTTGCGAAAGGGCTTATTTGAACAGAAACTACAAGTTCTAGTGGCTTTTTTAATTAAAAACAAAAAATAAAATAAAAATAGAATCGCTTTTTACAAAAAAACTGCGTTTTTATCCCTTTTATTACTTGTCTTCACTTTTATCACTTGTTTTTTCATGTTGCAGTCTTTTCAAAGATACTTGATTTTTTAAGTAATTTTGCCAAAAAAAAATACCAAATTCCACATTTTTGCATATAGGAGCTTGAAACCTCTAGAGTGAGGTTTAAAGATTTATCTCATGTTAAAGATTTATCAATGATGTCATAATCGTAAGTTGTAGCCAGGTCATCTCTTACTGTTCCAACAATTAAGAAAAAGCCATAGGCTTTTTCCTGTTTGTAATCCGGGTTGCAGCGGTAGCTAGCAACCTAGTAAGAGACGATCACGTCCAATGTTAAGAAATATAAAAACCCATAGTTCCTAACAAAGGAGTCAGATCAAAACAAAAAGTACACCATTAGAACCGCCTTGTCCGAAACCCCTGTATAGGAAACTTTCTGTCCCTTGGCTTGAACAGCAAGGGAAATATATTGGCTTGAAAATCAAGAAAATTGACTTTAACCACGTTATTCTCCCCAAACGGGATATTTTTTTCTTTTTTTTCTTTTTTTTCTTTTCCACAGATAGCTTGGCACTGGAACATCGTAGAGGGTTGTTCAATAGCTCATTTTAAAGGAAATTAATTGGGTTAAAAACCTTTTGTAACTAAAATAAATTATTTCTAAAAGAGAATAAATTTTTTCCACCAAAAACTGCATTTTCGATGTCTTTTCACACTGCAGTCTTTCAAACATAATCGTATACCAGCGGTAAGATTTGAACCCACGCCTCCAAAGAGACTGGTGGCTAACACCAGTGCCTTGGACCACTCGGCCAGGCTGCCTCTCATAAATAAATATATATATGAATTTGGGTTGCAGCAGTAGCTAGCAACCTAGTAAGAGACGATCAGTCCAATGCTAAGAAATATAACAAAACTCCTAAAAATAGAGTCAGATCAAATTACATTAAGGAACGAACTATAACCCATAGTAACCGAAGTATTAAATCAAACAGTTTGTGGTCATAATAAAGAACTTTGTAATGGCTCATTTTAAATAACAATCAAAGGGGACTTCAGTCATTACTACTGCTACAACTAACAACTCACTGCAGAATCAAGCCGTCTTAGGACAAAAACAATCGTTTCAGTAATTTTAATTGAATCTTGGTTCAATTTAAATTTCATTACATAAAGGATTGATCCTATAAATGGGATTACTCCTTATGAAGTCATTATAAGTTAAAGTTTCCCTTACCGAGAATCGGACTCGAGCCAACTGGGTGAGAACCAGCTATTTCACATAGAAGGTTGATACTATAAATTATTATTAAATGCCAAAATTATTTGTAATTTCCACTTTTAGGGTTTCAGTTGATTTATATTACATAAAGGATCGAAAGGAACTCTAAAAAATGGAATTTTGATACGAATAGATACATCAAATGAATCGGATTCTTATGCTGTGTTTTCAAACAGTTCATCAAACATCTTATGTAAAGGATCGATATAGTTCATCGTAAAGTATGTCATCAAGAGGATCTCATTATTGTATTAAGGAACGAACTATAGCTAAAGTAATTAAATTATTTGGATCCACAATGCGCAACCTTTGATCTAAAATCCAAAATCTAGAGCTCTGCCAATTGACCTATCGAAGGCTTACACATATAATTAACTTAAGACTATACTATGAGTTTAAGGCCAATATAAATCCGGGTCGCAGCGGTAGATAGCAACCAAGTAAGAGACAATCAGGTCAAATAGTACTTGCATAATTTTACAATAAAGAACGAATTCTAACCTATACTAACTGAATTTGAATATAGTATATAGCTTAATTGTGCCTCATTAAGAGGCGCAGAGCGGAGGGGCTGCAATTTTAAGGTAAGTAGATTATATTTAGGAAAAGTTTTGAATGGCAAATCCAATTCCACCACAATTTGTTTTTTAATTCTATTGTTTTTATCTGAGGATCAGCCTTTATATAGGGTTAATAATTGCTCAAACATTAGACGTTGCGGGGGGGGGGGGGGGTAGGGCTAGGTACTAAAAAAGAATTCCAATACCCTAATTGATTAGAATATCTATTCCGTAAAATCTAATTCACTTACTTAACAACTTTCCTAGACCGTAAAAAGATCAAAGACTGCAGTTGAACCCCTCACTCAAGCACGGACGCCCGCCAAAAAGATTGCAGGGGGTAGGGCACCGAATAGCATGGTGAGGGGAGTAGGAGGAGGGAAATACATTTGAAGCTAAAAGATGATATGCAAAATAAAATTCTCAAGGAAAAAATAAAAGTACTTCAATTTTTACATACCAAATGAAGCAAAATACAACAAAATTTTAAATGGTGAAGATTCCTGGCAAAAAGATTTTTGTGTGTTTAATCGGTACTTATGTATTATACCGCCAACACTCAAGAAGTGAATTTAGGTTAATCCAAATGAAAAAATACTAAAACGTGATGAAAATATAATATTCGAGAAACAAATTTGGCTATATATTTGCACGTTAAGGAGGGTGGGGGGGGAGGTGGGTGGTAGCCTGACCAAAACTAACCTAACCCCCACCCTAATTGATGCGCAAATATACAGCCCAAATTATATAATTCCAGCGTATTCTGTCACCCGCCACTTGTTTTCCAATGAGCGTAAGGTAATTGTTTCTTAATACAGACAGATAAAACCGGTTTGTTCTCGAGTTTTACACAGGGTAAACTTGAGTGTTGGCGGTATAATACATAAGTACCCTTTAATCTATCACGCATTCAATTATTATGGATTTAATATTAATATTTTACGCCCAAAACCTAGAGTAAAAGAAAATAAGACTCAAACTACGTATCATCTTAAAGGGTCCATTTAATTTCTGAGTAAAATGACGGTTATATTTTGAAAGAGCATAAAAAAAAAGGTTTCGAGTGGTATGTTCATCTAATTTACAGCTCGATAACGAAAATATCTCCGAAGTTATCACGAAATCCCCTCCCCCTTTCTCTGCATAGTTACTATGCTTTCCCTTTTTCATTTTATAATAATTTTTCAATCTAACTCTCTTATGTTTTCAGACCTTTGAAAATTAAACAGAATAGCAAAAGAAAACAAAATTCAAACTCACGGTCCAGCTGTCCAAAAAAAAACCTCTGCATGGATGCTCAGAATTAAACTGAACGCGAACATGTTCAAATGAAATTCTTTACCACGAGTCACAAGAGCATTTTCAATGAAATGGTAAAGTCATATAAACATTATGCTTTTAGTAGGATAGGAAGAAAGGTCAGTAATTCTATGATCTATGTCTGGTTTTTGATGTATAGTAAATAATTGAGAAAAAACTTTGGAAAGTAGTGAAGAAACTATGTCAAGTTTAGTGAAAGTAATAGTTACAAGGGGTGGATTGTCACTAGTGATAAATAACTAGGGGTGGTAACCCTGAACGGAAGGAGATTTTTGGGGAACCAATTTTTTTTTTTTCGAGAAGACAGATTTTTGGGAAAATCCCCGAAAATTCGGGGATAGTGGAAGCACTGGTATTTTCAGAGAAAATCTGCCAACAAATTTTATCAGGCCATGACAAGTGGCAAGTAGCATTGCTACTATGCTACCACATTTTTTGCACGGCAGGATGAGAAACTTATCTTACATCAAATCTCAGAAATTATTACTTCTGAAAGCAAAAGAAACGAAATGCATCGATTAATTAACGTTTTTTGAATGCTTAATTTTTTAGATATGACGTGTGTTCGTTTGACCAGAAAATTAAAACAATTTTAAATTAACAAAACATAAGTTTCTTCTCTTTCTTTTGACAATAGTATTTTTTCAAGCTTTCTCAAGTGTGCTATAGTTATTACTTTGTCTAAGAGTGGGCCACGGAATGATCAACTCAGTTTTCAATCAATATGCTAGTTGTCCGTACAGAGAACTTTTACAGGGGAAGTAATTTCTCGTCTAATTGCTTCTTTTGGTTCTGAAGATTATTTCAAGATGCTTAATTTGGTTTTTCGTGTGAAGTATTCAATGGAACATTTTCACGAAATTTAGTATAAGAGGCATAGGCTCTCTTGATTTGATTATTATTTTTCTGGTAGATTAATCTCTCTTGATTCGTCTTTCATTTATTCCTCAATGCTCAGTTCTAGGGCTAGGCCGTTTCTAATTAATGTTAACGATCCAATTTTTACGGATACAAAACAGAAACACACATAGTAGCCGTCTATGTCACACCAAATCTTTCCTAGATTACAATAATTGTTAAACCTCTTTAAATGATTTTGTCTATTTCGCTGATGGTAACTTACTAAGTACTTCTCGATTAATAGAGTCTGAGGTCTGCTCAAATTTAGCGGAACTTTCTAAAAGAAATTAATATGTTTTGTGTCAACTAACTTGCTCTTAACGTATAGATACACACACACACTCACACATTATGTCCGAAATTCGTGAATGTAAACATTCACTGGTGAATGTCCGAAGTACCTTTTATTCTCCTTGGATTTAGTCAGTGTTGCCAGTCAAGCTTTTCAGTTTAATGCAAGGTTTGATGATGACAGATTGGGTTAGATTAGATTAGGTTAAGCTAGGATAAGTTATATTTTTAACCCTTTTCTGATATTTATAACCAAATTTAACTTAACCTAATCTAACCTAAATTAACATAACCTAACCTAACTTTAACTTTTACTATCATAGCTTGCGTAAGACTGAAAAATCTGATTCGCAAATCTAATTGAATTCAAGCAGAGAAAAGGGAATTTCGGACATTCACCAGTGTATGTTGACATTAACCAGATTTCGGACATTCACGATAACATATATATTTGACCAATTTTTACACTTATTGTTACTATAATACAATTGTGGTGTTATAATGAAGCATGATTATACTAAAATGCTCATATGTAAAATGAATATGCTACCCAAATTTGGCTTTCACCTGAGCGTAAGTTCCAACTATCTCGCAGTTCCAAGCCTTTGAGAGCCATTCCATCTGTTGCTCTGGTGTTCCCTGGTTCATGATCGTCGGCACGAACATTACAAAATGAACTGCTAAAGGATTTCCCTCTTTCAATACAGCTGAACCAACACCAGCACCCATTAAGTACCTGTAAATGAATAGTTTCCAAGATGAATTAAGGGAAAACAACCAAACAACTGTAGTTTAAGAGCAAGATCATGCTAACCAGCTGGTAAAGATTCACACTTGTCCAGCAAAAACCGAAGTTTACAAATAAGAATTAGAGGATAAAAATAGTTAAAATATACTGTTTATCCACTAGATTCTGAATATATAGCATTTAAATTATAATGCTTACTCTTCGTTGTAAAATTCAAGCAATTTGAAAAAAAAATTAGAAAACTACTAGAAAATTGGATCAGATTTCAATAGAAATTGGGCGTGCAAATTTTAGCCCTTTTTCTCAAAAACAAAAATATTATACTTTTCGTACTTATTTCTTTATTAAAAATTCTCTCCTTTTTTTATCATTAAAAATTACAGGTAAATGTTTAGCAAGCCATTCTCTTTTAGTTTCCGATTAAACATAGGATAAATCCCTACTGCTAACAAAATGAACACCTAAAATTTAGCGAGTATACTAAAGAAAAACAAAAAACTTCCTAAAATATTTAATTTTTCCATCAGGAATAAGAAGAAAGTATGTAATAGGTTCAAAATAGTTAGAACAACCATACAACTAAGAAGTAAATACTGATGACCTATATGGGTAAGCAAAAAGCTTGTAAACAAAAACTTATGTCCTGGCTACCTCATTCGGCAGCCTCAAAAATTAAAGACTGATAAATAAAGCAACCTCTTGATCTCACCAAATTTTATATCAAGAACTTTAATATAAAGTTTTAAAACAGTATAAATGAAGGTAGTGCCATACGATATCACGAATATCATAGCAATTCCAAAAATCCAGTAACACCTAAAGCGAATTTCTGAACGGAATGGGAAACGTCACGATACACGCAAATTTCTGAACTCAGTCTATAAATATAACACTACCATGGTAGTTTACCATGGCAGCTTCACTTCGGATTCACATGTGAACAAATCCCAAATGTCCCAAATTTGAATTTGTCTCCATATAATGTAAATATTCATTTTAAGATCGAAAAGAGAGCCTTTCATTATACTAGGAGTGTTTTGTAGAAGTCGTACAAAATAAGCAATCTCAAAAAATAAGCAATGTCTTGTAAATAATTTTCGAAAATACTTTATTTTCTACAGTTGAAAACATCCTAAAGCGCTTTATGTTTCTATTTTACGCTGTTTTTCATTTTCATTTTTATTAAATTAAAAAAAAAATGAGGTTTTTCAACTGAAAGTAATAAGCAACGTTAAAACTTAAAACGAATAGAAATTATTACGTATAAGATAAGATAAAATTGTATTCATTATTAATACGCATACAACAATATACTGTACTAGTCCCCCCAAAGGCACCTTGGCCTGTAATTAGGGGAGTATATACGGATTACAAACGCAGAAAACAACAGCCGATCACTTACTGAGATAAAAAAAAAAACAGTACAAAAAAAAATAAAAAAACAAAAAAAAAACAAATGATAGTTCATTTCTCTGCATATTATTCTCAAATCAAAAAGGTGATCTTCATACCCTTCTACAATCCACTGGTCGCAATCAGATTTTACAGAAAAAAAAAGAAAAGAAAAACAGAAAACGAAAAATAATTAAATAAATGACTATTGCCAGCCATTCAAAACACAAAAGTAAGCCATGAGAAAGGCTGCGCGTCGGGCACAAAAAAAAAACACTTATACTCACAGTCACAGAAAGAAGAGCAAAAAAGAGAAGAAAAGAAACTATTAAAAAATAAAAACTATAAAGTAAAATTTACTCAGGAATAATTAAAAATTTATTCAGGCAAAAGTAAGGAAAATCAATTCCACAAAAACAAAAAAAATTACTAGTCTTTTGAAGGTGCCAAACGAGTGGCATTTTCGAGCCGAATCGGGAAGGGTGTTCCATGTCAAATGACACGCAACAAAGGTTTAAAATCGGGTCTTATTATTGGTGTATGCAGAATTAGGATACTTAGAGAACAACGGATCTGATAATTTGACCGATCAGATACAAAAGAAGACGTCTAAGGGACCTAGGAATATCACCACGGAGCTGAAGAAAAGCGAAAGACGCACAGGAAAGAACATAAAAGTTCTTTAATATCAAGTAACGGTTTAGTTGCCTAACGATTTACATTCTGGATAAGATTTATAGCTTTATCGTAAGTATTCGAAAGCGGTTTGAGAAAAGAAGGGAAAGTAGTCATCCATATGACTGGGCAATAGGCATTACATAAAGGATCGATCTGGTTCATTATAAATTATAAAAGGTTTAGAGCTTCTAATGTTCGAAGATTATAGAGTTCAAAATTTTCCAATACCAGGAATCGAACCCGGGCCTTCTAGATCAAAGCCAGCTATCCTATCCGCTACACCATATGGGACTATAAAACAGCATGATTTAAGAACCATATGCATATTATTATTTCATCGTATTTTCCGGGTTTTACAGTAAAGAACGATCTCTCGCCCATAGTAACTGATATACGGTTGTTCCAGGGGTATTTTCCGGGTTTTATTACTACTTAAGAACGACAAAGATGTAAATTCTCTCATTCTTGATTAGATAATGGTTAGATCGAAGCAAGCTATACGCAAGTTGAAAAAACAGTACTACACAAACAACAGAGATAGTAACTTGAAAAGAAAAAAGCAAAGGTATTCAACCGACCAGGCGTATCGAGAAGTAATAATTGAGAGAGCAAAACAAAACAGCAAGATGTGTTATCTCAATGATGAAGATTATAGACATGCAAAAATTGAGAAAGCCAAACAAAAGTTCAAGGAGAGTTATCACAATGATGAAGATTACCGCATCAAATATAAGAAAAACCAAAAGCAAAGGTATTCAACCGTCCAGGTGTATCGAGAAGTAAAAATTGAGACAGCCAAACAAAAGATCAAGGAGGGTTACTGGGGTGACACAATCTATAATGAAAAAATTAAATTCTCTGCGAGGTTGTACCGAAGAACGCATAAGGACAAAGGGAAAAATTACATTCAGAAATACAAGAAGATGGCAAAAATGCAGGCTGATCTTCGTAAATTGAGAAACATTTTACGCATGTTTTACCAGGATCACGAAAAGTATTCAAAATTACAGATTAAAATTCTCTTTGAAAGAGCGGATGCTGTTGAAAAGTCGGCTAGAAATGCTTTGGCAAAGCTTCATAGTAATATCAAAAAGAAATGTTGTCAGTTTAATGAAAAGCTTCCAAGGTATGGATTGGCAACTGCGGAACAGTTTATAGATGCAATGGAAAATGTTCGACAACACAGTGAATATACGGAGGCGTACTTCTTAGAAAATTCGTATATTAATTTTGGAAGGAGCAATTGCAGTTTATGTAGCAGCAATAAAAATATATATACAAGCATACCTATCAACAGCGAAGGAAAAGCAATATTTTTCAATTATGGCGAAAACGAGCCTGTTAGGGTTATTAGTATATGTGTTTGTAAGACTAATGATTTAGAACAAATTCCTAGAACACCGACTCAAGAAAAAAGTATTTCTAACTATGTTTTAAACAGTTCTTTTAGTTCTACTGAATATTTGGCAAAAAATTTTCTGTGTAGTAGAACAAACTGTCCTGGAAAGTACGAGACAACTATTGAAAAATGCTCTGAAACTAGATCTGACAAGGAAATTATGATGGCTGGAGTCACCTATAACAATCTGAGTAAACATTCAAAACCAAAAATTGGGCAGCAGGTTACTTGGCAATGTCACCCTGATATCTGCAAGCCCTATCCGACGGATATTGAATTATGTCAAATTCTTTTTGATATCCTTGAAAATAATATAGCATTAAAATTTTCAACTGACAAAGTGGTTAATTTCTACCTTGGCGAATTGGATTATTGTGAAATCAATTACAGGGACACAAGAAAGCATGGGTATTCGTTATACTGTAGCCCAAATGAGGGATGTCAGAGCTATTTACGTTATCTAAGGGCACTAGCTCCACATTTTCCTGTCTTGACCTGTTTCATTAATAGCGTATATAAGGCAGCATCAAAATCTAAGAATATGCAACATATTAATCTACTAAAAGTCGAGGGCTCGTACAAGTATATTTTATAAGCCACAATAATACCTTAAAAATTACATCTATTGTCACGGGGCCCTCTGAAAATGAATGCTACTAGGAGGGTTGAACCTATTGTGAGGATATTTTTCAATATTCACAAATTTATCTTTATGAAAAAGGGATATTTTCCTTAAAAGCTCTTAATATGTTTTAAGTTTACATCTAATATCAGCTCTCCCAGCGAGGGGGGCTGATGTTACATTGGTGAAATACCATGGCAGTGTGGAGTGTTTTGCGGGGCATCATGATAGGCTTGAGTTGCAAAAACTTGAATCACGGGATTTAAAACCATAATTTTTATTAGAAAATGCCTTAAAAATGTCTTGGGGGAAATGTAGTGATTTCACGGGGGTGTTTTTTATCATCCATAATTTACCAAGGTAGAAGGTTTTCGACCATGCTGGTTCCAATGGTCCACTTTTCATTTTGATCTGACACCAATTTCTAGGGGTTTCAGGATTTTTTGAAACCACCATAAATTTCTTTTCACAGTAAACCTTTACTTTTAAGACTAACCGAAATAATAACAATTCCTGAATCAGTGTCAGATGCAATTTTTTTTCACTAGGTAGCTTTTTTCTAAACGTGATTTTTAACTTTCGGTTACTATGGGCTGTGGTTCGCTCTTTACTAGGTTGCAGCTACCACTTCAACCATGATGCACTATATCGGCTGATTAGGAAAGAAACTGGACAAAAACAAAGTGTTGTTCCCATGAATAATCACGTTAAACTTCAAACGAGCAGAAATTACCCGCAACTAGAGTGAAGCCAACGCCCGACTCCAACGCGTCCTTTGGTTATAGAAAACGATACATATTTTGAGTCGTACACTTTTCATTCTCTATATTCAAAGAAAAATCAATATTTTAGCCAATTTTTCAAGAAATAAACAAATAATTTCCTCTTTTTATTTAATTAAGACAATTTTCAATTAGAGCTTTTTTCATTACTATTTTTCCGTTCAATTCCCTTTCATTAGGAAGTATAGAGAATACCGTGCTTAAATCAAGCTTGTAAAAAGTCAATTTATAGTTTTGAAGCAATCGGTATGGTTTGCTGAAGTGATCTTTCGATTGCAATATTCTGAACTGGCAAAGCAATAAATGAATTCACCAACTGATTTTCTATGCAGCTCAAAGGAATAGATTAAAATCAAGAAGAGGTTGGTGAGAATTACTGCATATCAGAGCATTGAATCTAAATTGATTGCTTTAAAACTAGTCATACACATAAATCTATACTTCCTGCATATTTCAACTGTACTAAATTTTTGAACTAAATTCAGGAAATACAAATTACTTTTTAACCTTAAGGGGTTTGAAGGAGAGGTATCCCGATCTTTCATTTTTTGGAATCTCTGTTCATTTTGACTTTTACTTCATTATTCGTTTTTACTTCTGTTCGTTTTCAGTTTCATTAATTAATAGATAGTGATTTATTTTCCATTTATGTTTGATCTGTTGTATGACTTTTGCTTCTACTCATTTTAGGTTTTTTTCGCTTGGGTATTTACTTTTGCTTGAAAAAACATTTTTGGAATACATTTCAAAAAAAATATTTTCTGTTTGTTTTTTAGTATGAACCACGGTTTGCTCTTTACTAGGTTTCTGGTACTGCTGCAACCATGATGGGATACTCTAAGTCTCATCTTAAGGGTTTCTAAATATGACAAAATGTTATGCTCTTTAGCCTTCTCCTCATAAAAAACGGCACTAATTTGTGCTATTTTGGTGTCATATAACCCTTTACTATGGTGTTTCTACGATGGATTTATAAATACTAGGTTGATATAAGCCTTAGCTTTGAAACGAGCCATTAATCATCTCTCCATAATTTACCATTAGCCTCCTAGCATCTAGACAGAATCTCCAGCGAAGATCTTTGAAGGCAACTGAAGCCGGAAACCACAATTCTTCAGAAAGTGCGATCACACCAACTCAGGAGGCTGGGTAATATACACCGAATGGGAAAATAATGCCTGCCAAAAGTACCTTTGAAGGAAGGGTCCACGGCAGCCACAAACCTGGAAGACCTAGGAAGATAAGGCAAGACAACTGCGGAGGTGACCTCCTATGCCTCCTCAAACAAGCTGACAACCCAGAGTCATACAAAAAACTGATCTATGAACCTGCAAAGGAGATGGCCCCAACGCTACCCATGAGGACTTCCGAGACATAAGTCAGTCTGCTAGCACTAGCGAAAAGAAAGAAGAAGAAGAAAAAATGAGTCATCACTACAGGGCTGTATCCTGTATTTTGTTTGGTGGGGTGTTATTTTTGTTCTAGGGGAGGGAGCTACCAAAAAAGCTATAATACGCAAAAAAATTGTTTACATGTATTTTTTACGAGTCAAAAAAAATTCATGAAGCGGGGGGGGGGTGTCAAACAGGCTAAACCCCTCCCCTGGATACTGGCTTGCATCACTGCCACCCATGCAAGAACGTCATTTCCATTGTTCTTCATGATGGGGTGCTGTGCATATCCAGTTCGGATTTTTTTAATGATGACAGTTTCAGCGGTGCACTTTTATTTCGATTTTGTTTTGTTTGAGGGGCTCGAGACTCTTTTTCGAAATCTTTTAAAAGGAAAACAAAAATAACAGATAACTATTCTATTTTATCTGAGCTATTGTTCTTATTTCTGAACAAAGTCAATTGGAAAATGTTTCTCGCCAGACAGTTTAATAAAAACGCATGTTTAAACTTTCGGTTACGAGGGTGAACGGTGAACGATGGTGAACGATGGACCGTTCACTCTTTACTAGGCTTCAACTCAGCCTTGCCAACAATTTGAAATCAACTGTATTATTTTGCGATTAAAATTGTACTTTGCGATTAAAACAAGCAGAAATGTATACAAATGTGAAGGAACTCTAAACTGTACCGAAAATGATACAATTGTACCGCATTTGCAACGCTGCTGTAGCTACTACTACGACCGTGATTTGATTTATTTGAAACTATAATCCACGAAAAAAATCGATATACTGAAACAGCCGAAGGAAGGATGGGGTGGGATACGTCATAAATTATTATATCCACAAAACTAGAGCTGCTATTCGTTTCGCATTTGCAAGTGTTTTCATTCAGGGTAAACAGAACGTACAAAGAAAGATTCAGCTAGTATTTTTAGTCTCACTTGTTTGTTCGTTACTTTATTTTTTGCTCTTTCTCTTTTATACCTTATTCAAAAAAATTAAATAGTCTTCATTCGTTTCTAGTAAAATTAAAAAAAACAAGTTTTTTCAACTGAAAGTAAGGGGGAACATTAAAACTTAAAACGAGCAGAAGCTAATCAGTATATGAGGGAGGCTGCCCCTTCCTCAATCCACACTCTTTATGCTAAGGTCTTAAAGCACTTTAAAAATGCCCTCATATATAGAATAATTTTACATAAAGGATCGATGTGGTTCATTATAAATTATAAAAGGTTTAGAGCTTCTAATGTTCGAAGATTATAGAGTTAAAAATTTTCCAATACCGGGAATCGAACCCGGGCCTTCTAGATCAAAGCCAGCTATCCTATCCGCTACACCATATGGGAATATAAAACAGCATGATTTAAGAACCATATGCATATTATTATTTCATCGTATTTTTCGGGTTGCAGCGGTAGCTAGCAATCCGGGTTGCAGCGGTAGCTAGCAACCTAGTAAGAGACGATCACGTCCAATGTAAAGAAATATAAAAACCCCTAACTCCTGAGAAAAGAGTCAGATCAAAACAAAAATTACACCATTAGAACCACCTTGTCCAAAACCCCTATTAAGGAAACTTATCACTCTTTGGCTTGAATAACAAAGAAAATATATTGGCTTGAAATCAAGAAAATTGACTTTAACCAAGTTATTCTCCACAAACGGGATATCTTTTTCTTTCCGCTTGATTTTCCTCCTCAACTAGCTGGGCACTGGAAAATCATAGAGAGCTGTATAATGGCTCATTTTAAAGGAAATTGCAACATCTATTCACTTTTGTAATTAAAAATAAAATCCGGGTTGCAGCGGTAGCTAGCAACCTAGTAAGAGACGATCACCTCCAATGTTAAGAAATATAAAACCCCCCAACTCCTAAAAAAAGAGTCAGATCAAAACAAAAAGTACACCATTAGAACCACCTTGTCCGAATCCTCTATAAAGGAAACTTACCGCCCTTTGGCTTGAATAACAAAGAAAATATATTGGCTTGAAAATCAAGAAAATAGACTTTTACCACGTTATTCTCCACAAACGGGATATTTTTTTCTTTTTTCTTTTTCTTTTCCACAGATAGCTTGGCACTGGAACGTCGTAGAGGGTTGTTCAATAGCTCATTTTAAAGGAAATTAATTGGGTTAAAATCTATAGTAACTAAAATAAATTATTTATAAAAGAGAATAAATTTTTCCACCAAAAACTGCATTTTTGATGTCTTTTCACACTGCAGTCTTTCAAACATAATCGTATACCAGCGGTAAGATTTGAACCAACGCCTCCGAAGAGACTGGTGGCTAACACCAGTGTCTTGGACCACTCGGCCAGGCTGCCTCTTATAATTTGGGTTGCAGCAGTAGCTAGCAACCTAGTAAGAGACGTTACATTAAAAGACGATCATTGGAATAACAAAAAATTGCATACATTGGAATTAGTTAGCTACTTGATTGTTTGAGGTTCGTCTCTTACTATTTCAAAGAAGAAAAAGCCTTAGGCTTTTTCCTGTTTGTAATCAGTTTATTATCCGGGTTGCAGCGGTAGCTAGAAACTTACATAAAGGATCTATAATAAAGAACCACCTTTTGCCTATACTAAATTTTATACGCCACTTAATTATAGTATAGTTACAATAAGGAACGAACTGTAACCCATAATAACTGAAGTATTAAATCAAACGGATCGTGGTCATAATGAAGAGCTGTTTAATGGCTCATTTTAAATGAAATTTCAGCATATAGAAACCTTTTGTAATTAACAAAAGTAATTATTATTTTGAAATAAATTGTTACGGTATGTTAAAGAACTAACTCTAGGCCATAGTAACTAATTTAGTTTTGAAAAGAAAGAATTACGGCAGAAACCTAAATGGTGGTATAAGTAAGCTACATTTCGTTAAAATCTTCAACCGAGATTTGAACTCAGATCGCAGGATTCAAAGTCCTAAGTGCTAACCACTACGCCAAGAAATTTTCATATAAGAAAGAATATCCGGGTTGCAGCGGTAGCTAGCAACCTAGTAAGAGACTCACGTCCAATGTTTACATAAAGGACCGATATAGTTCATCATAAATTATATTAAAAGACCATCATTAGAAGAACATTTACATATTAAAAGAAGATCATTAAATACCAAACCATTGCTTACATCGGACTTAGTTATCTACTTGATTGTTTGAGGTTCGTCTCTTACTATTTCAAACAAGAAAAAGCCGTAGGCTTTTTTCTGCTTACATAAAGGAACGATCATTATGATGTAGAGATAGCTAACACCTAGCAAAGAACAAACCACGAGATATAGTAATTAAATAGTTACATTAAAAGACGACCATTGGAATAACAAACCACTGCGTACATTGAACTTAGTTTAGCTACTTGATTGTTTTAGATTCGTCTCTTACTATTTCAAAGAAAAAAAGTCGTAGGCTATTTCCTGTTTGTAATCAGGTTTTTTATGGTTAATGGTCAAACATTTCGTGGAAACAAACTGTATAGTAAGTTGAATAAAAGGACCGGCTTAAAATTTCTATTGAATGCATCTTGGGAAAACATGACGTGTTTGTGTGTGTATGTGTGGAGGGGGGTTAGCTGTTCCGGGTTGCAGCGATAGCTAGCAACCTGGTAAGAGACGATCACGTCCAATGTTAAAAATATAAAAACCCATAGTTCCTAAACCAGGAGTCAGATCAAAACAAAAAAGTACACCATTATAACCGCCTTGTCCGAAACCCCTGTATAGGAAACTTTCTGTCCCTTGGCTTGAACAGCAAGGGAAATATATTGGCTTGAAAATCAAGAAAAGTGGCAGCTACTACAACATTCTGCCTAAGGGATATTTTTTTCTTTTTTTTTTCTCTTTTCTTTTGTATCCAGAGTACAGTAAAGAACGATCTCTCATCCATAGTAACTGATAAATGGTGGTTCCAGGGGTAGTTACTTGAGGTTCGTCTCTTACTATTTCAAAGAAGAAAAAGCCGTAGGCTTTTTCCTGTTTGTAATGATATCCGGGTTGCAGCGGTAGCTAGCAACCTAGTAAGAGACGATCACGTCCAATGTTAAGAAATATAAAAACCCATAGTTCCTAAAAAAGGATTGTAGTAAAGAACGACATCTAGCCAATGTTAACGGGAATTTTCCGGGTTGCAGTGGTATCCGGGTTGCAGCGGTAGCTAGCAACCTAGTAAGAGACGATCACGTCCAATGTTTAGAAATATAAAAACCCATAGTTCCTAACAAAGGAGTCAGATCAAAACAAAAAGTACACCATTAGAACCTTCTTGTCCGAAACCCCTGTATAGTAAACTTTCTGTCCCTTGGCTTGAACAGCAAGGGAAATATATTGGCTTGAAAATCAAGAAAAGTGGCAGCTACTACAACATTCTGCCTAAAAGGATATTTTTTTTCTTTCCGGGTTGCAGCGGTAGCTAGCAACCTAGTAAGAGACGATCACGTCCAATGTTTAGAAATATAAAAACCCATAGTTCCTAACAAAGGAGTCAGATCAAAACAAAAACTACACAATTAGAACCGCCTTGTCCGAAACCCCTGTATAGGAAACTTTCTGTCCCTTGGCTTGAACAGCAAGGGAAATATATTGGCTTGAAAATCAAGAAAATTGACTTTAACCACGTTATTCTCCCCAAACGGGATATTTTTTTCTCTTTCTTTTTTTTTCTTTTCCACAGATAACTTGGCACTGGAACATCGTAGAGGGTTGTTCAATAGCTCATTTTAAAGGAAATTAATTGGGTTAAAAATCTATAGTAACTAAAATAAATTATTTCTAAAAGAGAATAAATTTTTCCACCAAAAACTGCATTTTTGATGTCTTTTCACACTGCAGTCTTTCAAACATAATCGTATACCAGTGGTAAGGTTTGAACCCACGCCTCCGAAGAGACTGGTGGCTAACACCAGTGTCTTGGACCACTCGGCCAGGCTGCCTCTCATAAATAAATATATATGTGAATTTGGGTTGCAGCAGTACTACATTAAGGAACGAACTGTATACCATAGTAATACTTCTAGGATCGATACTATATATGATTAGAATAAAGAACGAATATAAAATTATTATAAAATTTTATCCGAGTTGCAGCGGTAGCTAGCAACCTAGTAAGAGACGATCACGCCCCATAGTAAATACTAAAGTAACCCAAAATTCCTGAAAAAAAAGTCAGATCAAAACAAAAAGTACACCATTAGTTTACAGTAAAGGACGATCTCTCTCCCATAATAACTGATATGTTACATTAAAAGATGATCATTAGAATAAAAAGTTATTGCATGCATTGGACTTAGTTAGCTACTTGATCGTTTGAGGTTCGTCTCTTACTATATCAAAGAAGAAAAAGTCGTAGGCTTTTTCCTGTTTGTAATATTTTCCTGTTTTCCGGGTTTTACAATAAAGAACGACACCTAGCCCATGTTAACTGAAACATAAATAGGGATTATTTTATTTCCATCAGTGTCATGGCTGTAGAGATGGCTGAAACCTAGTAAAGAACAAACCATTACAGTAAAGAACAAACTTACAACCCATAGAAACTAAAATAAGATTATAATTTCATTTTAAAGATTGATCAATTATATCATAATCGTAGGTTTTAGCCAGGTCGTCTCTTACTATTCCAATTAAGAAAAAGCCATAGGCTTTTTCCTGTTTGTAATACAGTAAGGATTTCAGTAAAGGGGCGACAATATTCCAGTAAAAGATGCTTCAAATGAGAGGAAAGAAGATACCATTTCTCATTCTGGCAGTAAGATCTGGGTTGCAGCGGTAGCTAGCAACCTAGTAAGAGACGATCACGTCCAATGTTAAGAAATATAAAAACCCATATGGTCCTAAAAAGGAGTCAGATCAAAACAAAAGTACACCATTAGAACCGCCTTGTCCGAAACCCCTTGAAAGGAAACTTACCACCCTTTGGCTTGAACAGCAAGGGAAATGTATTGGCTTGAAAATCAAGAAAAGTGGCAGCTACTACAACATTCTGCCTAAACGGGATATTTTTTTCTTTTTTTCTTTCTTTTCCAGAGATAGCTTTGCACTGGAACATCGTAGATAGTTGTTCAATGGCTCATTTTAAAGGAAATTAATTGGGTTAAAAATCTATAGTAACTAAAATAAATTATTTCTAAGAGAGAATAAATTTTTCCACCAAAAACTGCATTTTTGATGTCTTTCCATACTGCAGTCTTTTCAAAGATAATTGAATTTTGAAGCAATCAAACAGTTCATGTTAATGAACTTTATAGTAATTTTTTACATAAAGGATCGATGTGGTTCATTATAAATTATAAAACGTTTGGAGCTTCTAATGTTCGAAGATTATAGAGTTAAAAATTTTTTATAATAAAGAACGAACTCTTTCCTATACTAAATAAGCCTATACTAGTTAATGATATAGTAATGATATGATTTTACTGATACCTAAATTACAAATTAAAGAAAATGATCCCGGGTGGCTTTGAACCACCAAACTTTTGGTTAAAGGCCGATCGCGCTTGCCATTTGTACTACGACGTCATTAATTAAAGTTTTAAAATTAACAATATGATACACAAGATACTTTTATCAATTGTATTTTCATATCCGGGTTGCAGCGGTAGCTAGCAACCTAGTAAGAGACGAACACGTCCAATGTTAAGAAATATAAAAACCCCTAACTCCTAAGAAAAAGAGTCAGAACAAAACAAAAAGTAAACCATTAGAAGCGCCTTGTCCGAAACCCCTATAAAGGAAACTTATCGCCCTTTGGCTTGAACAACAATTAAAATATATTGGCTTGAAAATCAAGAAAATTGACTTTAACCAAGTTATTCTCCACAAACGGGATATTTTTTTCTTTCTTCTTCTTCATCTTCTTTTCCACAGATAGCTTGGCACTGGAACATCGTAGAGAGTTGTTCAATGGCTCATTTTAAAGGAAATCTCTAAATCTAGTGCTATTTGTACTTAATTTGTTTTAATTTTACAGTAAAGAACGAACTTCCAGCCTATAGTAACTAAAATCCGGGTTGAAGCGATAGCTAGCAACCTAGTAAGAGACGATCACGTCCAATGTTTTCCGGGTTGCAGCGGTAGCTAGCAACCTAGTAAGAGACGATCACGTCCAATGTTAAGAAATATAAAAACCCCTAACTCCTAAAAAAAGAGTCAGGTCAAAACAAAAAGTACACCATTAGAACCGCCTTGTCCGAAACCTCTGTATAGGAAACTTTCTGTCCCTTGGCTTGAACAGCAAGGGAAATATATTGGCTTGAAAATCAAGAAAAGTGGCAGCTACTACAACATTTTGCCTAAACGGGATATTTTGTTTTACCCCTGTATAGGAAACTTTCTGTCCCTTGGCTTGAACAGCAAGGGAAATATATTGGCTTGAAAATCAAGAAAAGTGGCAGCTACTACAACATTCTGCCTAAACGGGGTATTTTTTTTCTTCTTCTTCTTTTCCACAGAAAGCTTGGCACTGGAACATCGTAGAAAGTTGTTCAATGGCTCATTTTAAAGGAAATTAATTGGGTTAAAAATCTTTTGTAACTAAAATAAATTATTTCCAAGAGAGAATAAATTTTTCAATTAAAAACTGCATTTTTGATGTTTACAGTAAAGAACGATCTCTCTCCCATACTAACTGATTTATGGTGGTTCCAGGTGTAGTTACATAAAGGACGAATATAGCTCATCATAAATGGTATTGGTTCATATAGTAATGATATGGTTTTGTTGATGCAAGAAGTATGGATTCATTGATGTAAGAAGTATGGAAGTATGGAAATGTATGGATGTAAGAATTTTTTTTTTCAAAATGCCTATTTAAACTTTTGGTTAATATGGATTGTGGTTTGCCTCAGAAGTTGACCAATATACTTCTATGCACTTTTCATTATGATTTTTTGTACTAAATTTAGGAAACCTGCCAATATGACTGGGTGAGGAATGTCCAGACACATCATCAATACTATAATTACTTTATATAATTAGTTGCTGTATTGTAGTGGTTAGTGATCCCGACAAATCCCGGACAAATCCTAATCCCGACAAGGAATATACAAGTTCGAGTAACTCTACGGTAACAGTTACAGTAACGTTCTGACTGCTGAACAACAGTAAAGTTCAGACTGCTGTTTTGTATAAAACAAAGAAATACTAGAAAAAAACTACTTTTTAACAAAAAGATTGGTGATTGGCTGAAAGAACGGGGGAAAGGTCACTAAGCGAGTCAAGTACTAAATTGAATAAAATGTACAGATAAGAGACAAATCGAGCTGGTTTTGCCTCAGATCCGGGTTGCAGCGGTAGCTATCCGGGTTGCAGCGGTAGCTAGCAACCTAGTAAGAGACGATCACGTCCAACGTTAAGAAATATAAAAACTCATAGTTCCTAACAAAGGAGTCAGATCAAAACAAAAAGTACACCATTAGAACCACCTTGTCCGAAACCCCTGTATAGTAAACTTTCTGTTCCTTGGCTTGAACAGCAAGGGAAATATATTGGCTTGAAAATCAAGAAAAGTGGCAGCTACTACAACATTCTGCCTAAACGGGATATTTTTTTTTCTTTTCTTCTTTCTTTTCCACAGATAGCTTGGCACTGGAATATCGTAGAGAGTTGATCAATGGCTCATTTTAAAGGAAATTAATTGGGTTAAAAATCTATAGTAACTAAAATAAATTATTTCTAAAAGAGAATAAATTTTTCCACCAAAAAACTGCATTTTTGATGTTTTTTCACACTGCAGTCTTTCAAACATAATCTTATACTAGCGGTAAGATTTGAACCCACGCCTCCGAAGAGACTGGTGGCTAACACCAGTGCCTTGGACCACTCGGCCAGGCTGCCTCTCATAAATAAATATATATGTGAATTTGGGTTGCCGCAGTAGCTAGCAACCTAGTAAGAGACGATCAGTCCAATGCTAATCCGGGTTGCAGCGGTAGCTAGCAGCCTAGTAAGAGACGATCACGTCCAATGTTAAGAAATATAGAAACCCCTAACTCCTAAAAAAAGAGTCAGGTAAAAACAAAAGGTACACCATTAGAACCGCCTTGTCCGAAAACCCTGTATAGTTAACTTTCTGTCCCTTGGCTTGACCAGCAAGGGAAATGTATTGGCTTGAAAATCAAGAAAAGTGGCAGCTACTACAACATTCTGCCTAAACGGGATATTTTTTTCTTTTTTTTTCTTTTCCACAGATAGCTTGGCACTGGAACATCGTAGAGAGTTGTTCAATAGCTCATTTTAAAGGAAATTAATTGGGTTAAAAATCTTTAGTAACTAAAATAAATTATTTCTAAAAGAGAATCCGGGTTGCAGCGGTAGCTAGCAACCTAGTAAGAGACGATCACGTCCAATGTTAAGAAATATAAAAAAACCATAGTTCCTAACAAAGGAGTCAGATCAAAACAAAAAGTACACCATTAGAACCGCCTTGTCCGAAACCCCTGTATAGGAAACTTTCTGTCCCTTGGCTTGAACAGCAAGGGAAATATATTGGCTTGAAAATCAAGAAAATTGACTTTAACCACGTTATTCTCCCCAAACGGGATATTTTTTTCTTTTTTCTTTTTTTTCTTTTCCACAGATAGCTTGGCACTGGAACATCGTAGAGGGTTGTTCAATAGCTCATTTTAAAGGAAATTAATTGGGTTAAAAATCTATAGTAACTAAAATAAATTATTTCTAAAAGAGAATAAATTTTTTCACCAAAAACTGCATTTTTGATGTCTTTTCATACTGTTATAGTAAAGAACGAACTCTTGCCCTTAGTTACCTATGTCTTGTCAAATTAGCTAATTAATTTCACCTGATTTTGTTTTAAAAATAATTCCCACACCGGGATTCGAACCCAAGCCAATTGGTTGAAAGCCAACTATCCTAAACCACTAGACCATATGAGATATATGTAAAAGATAATTAATTGTTTTATGATATCTTATAGCATAAATTTCATCAGATATAGCTGAATTACATTAAAAGACGATCGTAAAATTTTTCTCAATTTACAAAGATCAGCCTGCATTGTTGCGATCTTTTTGGAACTTCTGAATATAATTACATTAAAAAGACGATCATTGTAATATTACAGTAAAGAACAAACTTCCAACCCATAGTAACTAAAAAAAGATAATAATTAATATTAAATTATAATAAAGAACGACCTCTTGCCTATACTAAATTATATAGGCCACTTAACTATAGTATAGGTTAGTAAATTTTACATAAAGGACTGATATTGTTCATTATTGTAAAGAACAAATTCTAGGCCATAGTAACTAATTTGGTATGATCCGGGTTGCATTACATTATTACAATAAAGAACGACACCTAGCCCTTATTAACTAAGACATAAATAGGGATTATGTAATTTCCACCAGTATCATGGCTGTAGAGATGGCTGAAACCTAGTCTGTGTCCCAGCGGTAGATAGCAACCTAGTAAGATACATTGAATTTAGTTAGCTACTTGATGTGTTAAGATTTGTCTCTTACTATTTCAAAGAAGAAAAAGCCGTAGGCGTTTTCCTGTTTCTAATATGGTTTATTTTGTTAATTATAGCAAATCCTATGTAGGGGTATCGGACAAGGCGGTTCTAAAATTATAATAAAGAACGACCTCTTGCCTTTACTAAATTTTATAGGCAACTTAATTATATTCTAGGTTAGTAAATTTACATTAAAAGATCATCATTGAAATTACATACCATTGCATACATTGGACTTAGTTAGCTACTTCATTGTTTTAGGTTCGTATCTTACTGTTTCAAAGAAATAGTATGTTTGTGTAATATCTTTGTATTTAGCTACATAAAGGACCGATACAGCTCAGCATAAATGATGTTCGTCAATTATTACATTAAAAGAGGATAATTGGATTAAAAATATATTGCATACATTAGACTTTGTTAGCTACTTGATCTTTTGAGGTTCGTCTCTCACTATTTCAAAGAATAAAAAGCCGTAGGCTTTTTCCTGTTTGTAATTATTTACTAAATTGCATACTCATCCGGGTTGCAGCAGTAGCTAGCCACCTATTAAGAGACGATCACGTCCAATGTTAAGAAATATAAAACCCTTAACTCCTAAAAGAAAGTCAGATCAAAACAAAAAGTACACGATTAGAACCGCCATGTTTGAAACCCCTGTATAGGAAACTATCTGTCATTTGAATTTAACAGCAAGGGAAATATATTGGCTTGAAAATCAAGTACAGTAAAGAACGATCTCTCGCCCATTGTAACTGATAAATGGTGGTTCCAGGGGTAGCTGCAAGCTATCCAGATTGTAGCGGTATCCGGGTTGCAGTTACATTAAAGGACGATCTGTAGTCCATGGTTTACAGTAAAGAACGACATATACACAGGGCATAGTAAAGAACAAACTCTAAATTATGGCATAGTTGCAACAGTTGTTGTAATCCAGGTTGCATCACATTAATTGTGATGCAGGTTGCAAAGCTAATTAATTGTTTTATGATATCTTATAGCATAAATTTCATCGGATATAGCTGACTTACATTTAAAGACGATAGTGAAATTTTTCTCAATTTCCAAAGATCAGCCTGCATTGTTGCCATCTTTTTAGACTTCTGAATATAATTACATTAAAAGACGATCATTGTAATATTACAGTAAAGAACAAACTTCCAACCCATAGTAACTTAAAAAAGATTATAATTAATATTAAAGATTCTTTTCCACCGATAGCTTGGCACTGGAATATCGTAGAGAATTGTTCAATGGCTCATTTTAAAAGAAATCCCTAGATCTAGTGCCATTTGTACTTAATTTTTTTTATTATATTTTACAATAAAGAACGAACTTTAGTCCATAGTAACTGAAGTTATCCGGGTTGCAGCGAATAGTTTTCGTAATCCCGGTAAAACATTTGTAAAATTTTTTTCAATTTACAAAGATCAGCCTGCATTGCTGCCATCTTTTTGGACTTCTGAATATAATTTTGTCCTTATGCGTTCTTTGCAGCTTGTGTAAACTGCAAAAATATCCATGTAATAAAGAACGACCTCTTGCCTCTACTAAATTTTTATAGGCCACTTAACTATACTGTAGGCTAGTACAGTTATATTTAAGGCCAATATATTAAAATTTTCCATTAAAAGACGACCATTGGAATAAAAACCCATTACATACATTTGATTTAGTTAGCTATTTGATTGCTTAAGGCTAGTCTCTTACTATTTCAAAGAAGAAAAAGCCGTAGGCTTTTTCCTGTTTGTAATCAATTTCATAAGAACCGTTCACCGGAATTTGAACTCGGATCCCAGGATTCAAAGTCTTTATAATATAGAACGATGATAAGTTATTAGAATCATATTGAAAAGGTTACTGTTTACAATATGTTGAAAAGATACAAAGGGATTCATTTTTCTCGTATAACCCTATATGAGACGATCACATCCCAAAGTAAAAAATGAAATAGCCCATAACTCCTAAAACTAGAATCAGATAAAAAACACAATCCGGGTTGCAGCGCTAGCTAGCAACCTAGTAAGAGACGATCACGTTCAATTTTTATATAATATAGAACGATGATAAAGCTATTAGAATCATATTGAAAAGGTTACTGTTTACAATATGTTGAAAAGATACAAAGGGATTGATTTTCTTCGTATAACCATATATGACATATTATTTTTCATTTTTGTTTTATTAAGGAATGAACTATAGCTAAAGTAGTTAAATTATTTATCAAAACAGTTCTTGGTAACAAAGTGTATAGTACCAGTGACTCGTTTCAATAATTTCCGAAAATCTAAAAACGTAATTAGTATATCAATAGATACATCAAAAGAATTGATTTTTATGTTGATTTTAAATATTAAGTTTCATCAAGTTTACTCTTATCCATCAAAAGTTATAAGCCTGAGAAAATTTGCCCAATTTTAAAAAAAGGGAGAACTCCTACGAAGAGTCATAGAATATTAATGAAAATTGCACCATCAGATTCAGCGTATTAGAGAACCTTGCTGTAGAGGATTCAAGCTCTTATCTGCAAAACTGTGGAATTTTTATTTTTTGTCAGAAAAAAGTCACGGCAGAAAAAACATCACGGATTCTTGTTTATTTGTTTGCCTTTTTTCTTTTCCCCTGAGGTAATCGTATCGACCCAGAGGTCCTAGAATTTTGCGAGAGGGCTCATTCAAAAAAACTAAAATTTCTAGTGTCTTTTATAATCAAAAGCAATAAAAATTAAAAATAGAATCACTGTAAAAAAAAATGCTTTTTAGTTGTCTTTTCATATTTTCAAAGATATTTGATTTTTTAAGCAATCATAACCATATATGAAGTAATAAGTGACATGATGTATTATCTAACACCGATTGTGTATTAATAACCATATATGCCACAATGTTTGAACAGAAATTAAAATTTCTAGTGCCTTTTATAATAAAAAATTAAAATAGTATCGCTTTTACAAAAAAAACTGCTTTTTAGATGTTTTTTTATATTTTCAAAGATATTTGATTTTGTAAGCAATCATAACCATATATGAAAGTAACCATACAATAAAAATAAACAGTATTTTATCAAGAAGTCACATTGCTTGTCCATTTTTCCTTAAAAGTTGTAAATACTATCTTTATATGTGAGCAATAATTTTTTATTAATGTATGTGTTTTTCGAATATAATATAGAACGATGATAAGTTATTAGAATCATATTGAAAAGGTTACTGTTTACAATATGTTGAAAAGATACAAAGGGATTCATTAAATTATTTTTAGGAGCTATGGGTTTTTATATTTCTTAACATTGGACTGATCGTCTCTTACTAGGTTGCTAGCTACCGCTTCAACCCAGATTCTATGCTATATGATTACAAACAGGAAAAAGCCTACGGTTTTTTCTTCTTTGGAGTAGTAAGAGACGACTCTCAAAGAATCAGGCAGCTAACTAAGTCCAATGTATGCAATGGTTTGTTCTTCTAATGATCTTCTTTTAATGTAAAACATGTACAAAGATGTATTAACCAATTTAATATCATGACTTATATATTATTTATATATTATAAGTCTCTGATAGTACAGTGGTGCCTATCGCTGTTTGTCATGCGGAAGACCTGGGTTCGATTCCCCGTCAGAAATTTTTTTTAATATATTGAATTTAAAGTAGTATCTCTTAAATTTACAATTTAAAAAAGAAACTCAGTTTCCCTACCTCTTAGCTAAATATAATAACTTTAATATAAATTAATAAAGGCAAGAGGTCGTTCTTTATTATAACAAAGCTTACCGCTGGTATACGATTATGTTTGAAAGACTGCAGTGTGAAAAGACATCAAAAATGCAGTTTTTGGTGAAAAAATTTATTCTCTTTTAGACTTAATTTATTTTAGTTACTATAGATTTTTAACACCAATTAATTTCATTTAAAATGAGCTATTGAACAACCTCTACGATGTTCCAGTGCCAAGCTATCTGTGGAAAGAAAAAAAAAGAAAAGAGAAAAAAATATCCCGTTTGGGGAGAATAACGTGGTTAAAGTCAATTTTCTTGATTTTCAAGCCAATATATTTCCCTTGCTGTTCAAGCCAAGGGACAGAAAGTTTTCTATACAGGGGTTTCGGACAAGGCGGTTCTAATGGTGTACTTTTTGTTTTGATCTGACTCCTTTGTTAGGAACTATGGGTTTTTATATTTCTTAACATTGGACGTGATCGTCTCTTACTAGGTTGCTAGCTACCGCTGCAACCCGGATACGCAAGATGGTGAACTAATCTTTCTAGCACAAAATGGTAAGACTAATTAAATTACATGAAGGCACGAACTGAGCCCCTAGTAACTGAAGTAATAAAATAATCCATATATTTCCCATGCTGGGATTCGAACTCGATCCAACTGGGTGACAGTCAGCTACCCCAACCGCTAGAATATGTAGAATATTTGAAAATATCTGATTAATGAAGTTTATGATAAAGATCAAATTATGAACTTAGTTAGATGCCTTATTCTTGGAGGTTCGTCTCTTGCTATTCCAAAACAGAAAAAGCCGTAGGCTTTTTCCTGTTGTAATCATACATTACATTAAAAACGAACTGTAGTCCATAGTAACTGAAGTATTAAAAGGTTATAAAGGGTCAATGTAGTTCATCATAAATTGTGTCAGTCAAGAGTTGACATTAAGGGACGAACAGGAGCCCATAGTAACTGAAGTGATAAAACGAATCATTATATAGATGCCTATTTTAAAATTGAACAAACAACAAAACAAATTTTTAAATTTCAGGTACTTTCTAGTTTTAATAAAAAAAATTAATATGTTCTAGTTTAAATAAAAAAAATTAATATTGAACTATCGATATAGTTCATTATAAATGGGAACTATGTAAGTTTCATCGGATATAGCTGAAACGTAGTAAAGAACAAACCACGGCACAAAGTAACTAAAAGTTAAGATAATACCAGCATCTTTTGGAAAGCTGCTTATCTGGGGTATGTTGCCATACTGACAATTCTCTTACTATTCCAACTAACAAAAGCCCTAGGCTTTGTCCTGTTTGTAATCTGAGCAGCGGTGGCTAGCAACCTAGTATTTCGGATTACAGCGGTTTACATTAAGGAGCGAACTGTAGCCCATAGTAACTGAAGTAGTAAAATCATTATATACATGATAATTTTAATTATATTCCTTAAGAATTCATCATAAGTTAACATTTCCCATACCGGGAATCAAACTCGAATCAACTGGGTGAGACCCATCCGGGTTGCAGTGGTAGCTAGCAACCTAGTAAGAGACGATCACGTCCAATGATAAGATATATAAAAACCTATAACTCCTAAAAAAAAGTCTGATCAAAACAAAAATTACACCATTAGAACAGCCTTGTCTGAAATCTCTGTATAGGAAACTTTCTATCATTTGACTTGAACAGCAAGGGAAATATATTGGCTTGAAAATCAAGAAAATTGACTTTTAACAACGTTATTCTCCACAAACGGCATATTTTTTCATTCTTCTTCTTTTCCACAGATAGCTTGTCACTGGAACATCGTAGAGAGTTGTTCAATAGCTCATTTATAAATAAATCTCTAGATCTAGTGCCATTTGTACTTTTTTAAATAAAATCATTTTTTACGAATCCGGGTTGCAGCGGTAGCTAGCAACCTAGTAAGAGACGATCACGTCCAATGTTAAGAAATATAAAAACCCGTAGTTCCTAACAGAGGAGTCAGATCAAAACAAAAAGTACACCATTAGAACCGCCTTGTCCAAAACCCCTGTATAGGAAACTTTCTGTCCCTTGGCTTGAACAGCAAGGGAAATATATTGGCTTGAAAATCAAGAAAATTGACTTTTACCACGTTATTCTCGTCAAAAGGGATATTTTTTTCTTTTTTTTTTCTTTCTTTTCCAGAGATAGCTTGGCACTGGAACATCGTAGAGGGTTGTTCAATAGCTCATTTTAAAGGAAATTAATTGGGTTAAAAACCTTTTGTAACTAAAATAAATTATTTCTAAAAGAGAATAAATTTTTCCAATAAAAACTGTATTTTTGATGCAGTGACGTCATAATTACTATATAAGATCATCATAGTTTTATATTAGAGCTATGACGTGAATAGAGTGATTACAGTAAGGAATCATTATAATGAATAGTCAAGTTAGTATAGCCGTTAGAATACGTTTATCAAAATCTATTTATCCGTATATACACAGATTTGTGGAAAATCAAATCAATGAATACCTTACTACAGCACAATGGATGAAAGTGTGCCTCATGATTCGAGGTTTGCGGTTCAAATCCACCTGTAGTTCAGGGATCAATATTAAACGATTGGCTTTTCCTTCTTTAAAAGAAGATCCGGGTTGCAGCGGTAGCTAGCAACCTAGTAAGAGACGATCACCTCCAATGTCAAGAAATATAAAACCCCCCAACTCCTAAAAAAGAGTCAGATCAAAACAAAAAGTACACCATTAGAACCGCCTTGTCCGAATCCTCTATAAAGGAAACTTACCTCCCTTTGGCTTGAATAACAAAGAAAATATATTGGCTTGAAAATCAAGAAAATTGACTTTTACCACGTTATTCTCCACAACGGGATATTTTTTCTTTCCGCTTTTTCTTTCTGCTCAGCTAGCTGGGCACTGGAAAATCATAGAGAGCTGTATAATAGCTCATTTTAAAGGAAATTGCAACATCTAGTCACTTTTGTATTTAAAAATAAAATACTTTTTAAAGTAGAATCAATTTTGTCAAAAAAATTGCATTTTTGATGTATTTTCATACTGCAGTCTTTTCAAAGATATTTGAATTTTGAAGCATAAAACAGTCCATGTAATGAACTCTATAGTAATAATAGCTACTTGTCTCAATAGTAACCGAAACTCCTGGAACCAAAATTTTCTTTTTTGGCTTAATCGCTAAAATTATTATGTAAACTGCAAAAATATTTATGATGCCTAATCAGTAATAGTAATTTTTTAATTTAAACAACAAAAATACATGAAAATTCTAAAATTAGTTTTGCTTTTTGTCTCCTGGAAGAAATTTTTTTTTCATCTCAGTTCAAATTTATTATTGTATCCTGTAACCCGTAAAGTACATATCTCCATATTATTGTCTCATAATTGCAATTATTTTAGTTTTCAGTCCAGAATCACTAAACTTATTATTTAAACTGCAAAAATATTTATGGTGTCTAACCAATAATACTAATTTTGTAATTCAAACAAGATAAATACCTGAAAATTTTTAAAATTAGTTTTGTTTTATGCTAGGTTTTAGATACTCGACACGGGATTTTGTGTGCTTAATAATTTTAAATCTTGAAAAATATGGTCTCACGCGAGTGGAAAAAAGAAAGAATAACCAAAAACAATATCAAAATAGAACAATCCAAATTTCTACTAATAGAAACTTTACTACACAAAAAATAAAGCTAACATCCTGAAATATAAGAAAAGTTTATTTAAAAGAGATAAAAATGCCACCAAACGCAATAAAGCTCGAGCACGCGTAAGGATTGCTACTAAGATGTCTTGTGATCCAGGATTTAAGAAAATGAAATATGACAGAGCAAAACAGAGGTATCTTACGGATCAGGGGTATCGAGAAGGGAAAATTGAGACAGCGAAACAAAAGAGCAAGGAACGGTATGATAACGATATAGATTACCGAAACAAACATAAGAAAAAAGTTGCTACCAGAATATGGGTAGATACTGGGGTGACAAAAGCTATAATGAAAAAATTAAATTCTCTGCGAGGTTGTACCGAAGAACGCATAAGGACAAAGGGAAAAATTACATTCAGAAATACAAGAAGATGGCAAAAATGCAGGCTGATCTTTGTAAATTGAGAAACATTTTACGCATGTTTTATCGGGATCACGAAAAGTATTCGAAATTACAGATTAAAATTCTCTTTGAAAGAGCGGATGCTGTTGAAATTACAATAAGAAACGATCATTGGAATAACAAAAATTGAATACCTTTGGAATTAGCTAGCTACTTGATTATTTGAGACTCGTCCTCTTACTATTTAAAAGAAGAAAAAGCCGTAGCTTTTTCCTGTGTGTAATCAGTTTATTATCATAGGCAGCGCGCTAGCACTGCCTGAGTAAAGAACGATGTGGGCACAATGTGTTTTTTTTCCGGGTTGCAGCGATAGCTAGCAACCTAGTAAGAGACGATCACGTCCAATGTTAAGAAATATAAAAACCCATAGTTCCTAACAAAGGAGTCAGATCAAAACAAAAAGTACACCATTAGAACCGCCTTGTCCGAAACCCCTGTATAGGAAACTTTCTGTCCCTTGGCTTGAACAGCAAGGGAAATATATTGGCTTGAAAATCAAGAAAATTGACTTTAACCACGTTATTCTCCCCAAACGGGATATTTTTTCTCTTTTTCTTTTTTTTTCTTTTCCACAGATAGCTTGGCACTGGGACATCGTAGAGGGTTGTTCAATAGCTCATTTTAAGGAAATTAATTGGGTTAAAATCTAGAGTAACTAAAATAAATTATTTCTAAAAGAGAATAAATTTTTCCACCAAAAACTGCATTTTTGATGTCTTTTCACACTGCAGTCTTTCAAACATAATCGTATACCAGCGGTAAGATTTGAACCCACGCCTCCGAAGAGACTGGTGGTTAACACCAGTGCCTTGGACCACTCGGCCAGGTTGCCTCTCATAAATAATATATATGTGAATTTGGGTTGCAGCAGTAGCTAGCAACCTAGTATCCGGGTTGCAGCGGTAGCTAGCAACCTAGTAAGAGACGATCACCTCCAATGTCAAGAAATATAAAACCCCCCAACTCCTAAAAACAGAGTCAGATCAAAACAAAATTATAATTAAGAACGACCTCTTGCCTACACTAAATTTTATACGCCACTTTACATTAAGAGACGATCATTGGAATAACAAACTATTGCATAATTTGGACTTAGTTAGCTACTTGATTGTTTGAGGTGCGTCTCTTACTATTTCAAAGAAGAAAAAGCCGTAGGCTTTTTCCTGTTTGTAATCATACAGCATAGAATCTGGGTTGCAGCGGTAGCTAGCAACCTAGTAAGAGACGATCAGTCCAATGTTACGAAATCCGGTTTGCATTGGTAGTTTACAGTAATCCGGGTTGCAGCGGTAGCTAGCAACCTAGTAAGAGACGATCACGTCCAATGTTAAGAAATATAAAAACCCATAGCTCCTAAAGCAGGAGTCAGATCAAACAAAAAGTACACCATTAGAATCGCCTTGTCCGAAACCCCTGTATAGGAAACTTTCTGTCCCTTGGCTTGAACAGCAAGGGAAATATATTGGCTTGAAAATCAAGCAAATTGACTTTTACCACGTTATTCTCCCAAACGAGATATTTTTTTTCTTTTTTTTTTCTTTCTTTTCCAGAGATAGCTTGGCACTGGAACATCGTAGAGGGTTGTTCAATAGCTCATTTTAAAGGAAATTAATTGGGTTAAAAACCTTTTGTAACTAAAATAAATTATTTCTAAAAGAGAATAAATTTTTCCAATAAAAACTGTATTTTTGATGCAGTGACGTCATAATTACTATATAAGAAACGTCAAAACTGTAAATGGTCTCATTCATGAATACATAATGGTTAGATCAAAGTTTACAATAGGAACGAACTTTAACCCATTGTAACTTAAGTATTAAATCAAACGGTTCGTTGTCATAGTAAAGAGCTGTGTAATGGCTTATTTTTAAGGAAACTGCTGTATATAGAAACCTTTTGTAATTAGCAAAATTAATTATTATTATAAATTTATAATAAAGAACGACCTCTTGTCTATTCTAAATTTTTAACGACCACTTAACTATAGTATTTGCTAGTACAGTTATATTTAAGGTCAATAATATAGTTAAGGATATAGTTATGATATGGTTTTATTTATAGCTGAATTGCAAATTAAAAGAGAAAAACAGCATATAAGTTTGCACTATGTAAGTTTCACCGAATACGACTGAAACCTAGTAAAGCACATCCGGGTTGCAGCGGTAGCTAGCAACCTAGTAAGAGACGATCACCTCCAATGTCAAGAAATATAAAACCCCCCAACTCCTAAAAAAAGAGTCAGATCAAAACAAAAAGTACACCATTAGAACCGCCTTGTCCGAATCCTCTATAAAGGAAACTTACCTCCCTTTGGCTTGAATAACAAAGAAAATATATTGGCTTGAAAATCAAGAAAATTAACTTTTACCACGTTATTCTCCACAAACGGGATATTTTTTTCTTTCCGCTTTTTCTTTCTGCTCAGCTAGCTGGGCACTGGAAAATCATAGAGAGCTGTATAATAGCTCATTTTAAAGGAAATTGCAACATCTAGTCACTTTTGTATTTAAAAATAAAATACTTTTTAAAGTAGAATCAATTTTGTCAAAAAATTGCATTTTTGATGTATTTTCATACTGCAGTCTTTTCAAAGATATTTGAATTTTGAAGCAATAAAACAGCATCTCAGTTCAAATTTATTATTGTATCCTGTAACCCGTAAAGTACATATCTCCATATTATTGTCTCATAATTGCAATTATTTTAGTTTTCAGTCCAGATTTACAGTAAAGAACGACTACAAGTACATAATGACAGTAAGGAATTGAATTTCTATGGAGTACCGAAAAAATTCAACTATTATGATGGAGGATATCCGGGTTTCCGGGTTGCAGCGGTAGCTAGCAACCTAGTAAGAGACGATCACCTCCAATGTCAAGAAAAGAACCGCCTTGTCCGAATCCTCTATAAAGTAAACTTACCTCCCTTTGGCTTGAATAACAAAGAAAATATATTGGCTTGAAAATCAAGAAAATTAACTTTTACCACGTTATTCTCCACAAACGGGATATTTTTTTCTTTCCGCTTTTTCTTTCTGCTCAGCTAGCTGGGCACTGGAAAATCATAGAGAGCTGTATAATAGCTCATTTTAAAGGAAATTGCAACATCTAGTCACTTTTGTATTTAAAAATAAAATACTTTTTAAAGTAGAATCAATTTTGTCAAAAAAATTGCATTTTTGATGTATTTTCATACTGCAGTCTTTTCAAAGATATTTGAATTTTGAAGCAATAAAACAGTCCATGTAATGACTCTATAGTAATAATAGCTACTTGTCTCAATAGTAACCGAAACTCCTGGAACCAAAATTTTCTTTTTTGGCTTAATCGCTAAAATTATTATGTAAACTGCAAAAATATTTATGATGCCTAATCAGTAATAGTAATTTTTTAATTTAAACAACAAAAATACATGAAAATTCTAAAATTAGTTTTGCTTTTTTTTACAATAAGGAACGAACTTTAACCCATAGTAACTTAAGTATTAAATCAAACGGTTCGTTGTCATAGTAAAGAGCTGTGTAATGGCTCATTTTAAAGGAAACTGCTGTATATAGAAACCTTTTGTAATTATTATAACTATAATAGATTAGATACTCAACTTAATTATAGTTAAGGATATAGTAATGATAGGGTTTTATTGATAGCTGAACTACAAATTAAAGAAAAAGACACCAGCTGGATTTGTTACATTAAAAGACGATCACTGAAATAACAAACCATTCCATACATTGGACTTAGTTAGCTACTTGATTGTTTGAGTTTCGTCTCTTACTATTTAAAAGAAGAAAAAGCCGTAGGCTTTTTCCTGTTTGTATTTATAGTTAAAAAACGAACTCAGTCCAAAGAAACTGAACACTGTGGTTCATTCATATTCTCTTCATTATTTTATCTAGAATGCAAATAAACAAGTTTCTTTTTAAATTTTAAATTGAAAAGATAGTGCTTTTAATTCAACATATTAAAAGTTCTCCCCGACGGGGAATCGAACCCCCTTTTCCCAGGTAACAAGTGGGCATACTAACCATTAGACTATCGAAGACTTATAAAATAAAAGTTACATATAATATATGATAATAATTTTTTAATCCGGGTTACATAAAGGCTCGATCATCGAATTTTTCCGGGTTGCAGCGGTAGCTAGCAACCTAGTAAGAGACGATCACCTCCAATGTCAAGAAATATAAAACCCCCCAACTCCTAAAAACAGAGTCAGATCAAAACAAAAAGTACACCATTAGAACCGCCTTGTCCGAATCCTCTATAAAGGAAACTTACCGCCCTTTGGCTTGAATAACAAAGAAAATATATTGGCTTGTAAATCAAGAAAATTGACTTTTACCACGTTATTCTCCACAAACGGGATATTTTTTTTCTTTCCGCTTTTTCTTTCTGCTCAGCTAGCTGGTATAATAAAGAACGACCTATTGCCTATATTATAATAAAGAACGAATATTTTACCGATTATCTACTAATAACCATATATGACGTAATGATCCGGGTTGCAGCGGTAGCTAGCAACCTAGTAAGAGACGATCACGTCCAATGTTAAGAAATATAAAAACCCATAGTTCCTAACAAAGTTATAATAAAGAACAACCTCTTGCCTATACTAAATTTTATACGCCACTTAATTATAGTATAGGTTAGTAATTCCACAGATAGCTTGGCACTGGAACATCGTAGAGTGTTGTTAAATAGCTCATTTTAAACAAAATTAATGGGGTTAACAATTTTTTGTAATTAAAACAAATTAGAATAACTTTAAAATAGAATCAGTTTTTTTAACGAAAATCCGGGTTGGAGCGGTAGCTAGCAACCTAGTAGATCACGTCCAATGATAAGAAATATAAAAACCCATAACTTCTAAAAAAAAGTCAGATAAAAGCAAAAAGTACACCATTCGAACCGCCATGTCTGAAACCCCTCTATTGGAAACTGTTTGTCATTTGGCTTGAACAGCAAGGGAAATATATTGGCTTGAAAATCAAGAAAATTGGCAGCTACTACAGCTTTCTGCCTAAACGGCATATTTTTTTCTTTCTTTATAATAAAGAACGACCTCTTACCTATACTAAATTTTATACGCCACTTAATTATAGTATAGGTTAGTAATTCAAATTACATTAAAAGACGATCACTGGAATAACAAACCATTCCATATATTGGACTTAGTTAGCTACTTGATTGTTTGAGTTTCGTCTCTTACTATTTAAACAAAGAAAAAGCCGTAGGCTTTTTCCTGTTTGTATTTTTTATAATCCGGGTTGAATCTGTAGCTAGCAACCTAGTAAGAGACGATCACGTCCAATGTTAAGAAATATAAAAACCCCTAACTCCTAATCCGGGTTGCAGCGGTAGCTAGCAACCTAGTAAGAGACGATCACGTCCAATGTTAAGAAATATAAAAACCCATAGTTCCTAAAAAAGGAGTCAGATCAAAACAAAAAGTACACCATTAGAACCGCCTTGTCCGAAACCCCTGTATAGGAAACTTTCTGTCCCTTGGCTTGAACAGCAAGGGAAACATATTGGCTTGAAAATCAAGAAAAGTGGCAGCTATTACAACATTCTGCCTAAACGGGATATTTTTTTCTCTTTTCTTTTGTATCCAGAGATAGCTTGGCACTGGAACATCGTAGAGGGTTGTTCAATAGCTCATTTTAAAGGAAATTAATTGGGTTAAAAATCTATAGTAACTAAAATAAATTATTTCTAAATTTATAATAAAGTGTAGGTTAACACTTTACAATAGTGTAGGTTAGTTACATTAAAAGACGATCATTAGAATAAAAACCATCCCATACATTGGACTTAGTTAGCTACTTGATTGTTTGTGGTTCGTCTCTTACTACTTCAAAGGAGAAAAGGCCATAGGCTTTTCCTGTTTTGTATTTATATAGCATAGAATGAACCTCAGTTGCAACTGACATTATCATCCGAGTTGCAGCGGTAGCTAGCAACCTAGTAAGAGACGATAACGTCCAATGTTAAGAAATATAATTATAGCAAAGAACAAACTCTAGCCCATGGTATAATGATAAAGAACAAACTATAGACTTAGTTAGCTTCCTGATTCTTTGAGGATCGTCTCTTAATATTCCAAAAAAGAAAAAGCTATATGGTTTTTCCTGTTTGTTATTACCTGTTTTGAATTAAAAAGGGTAACTGAAATATTAAAAGGAATCATTATATAGAAAAGGGACGATAATTAAGACGTAGAGATAGCTAACACCTAGCAAATAAAAAAGAAAAGCAAAGGTATACTAAGGTATAGGAAACTTTCTGTCCCTTGGCTTGAACAGCTAGGGATCCGGGTTGCAGCGGTAGCTAGCAACCTAGTAAGAGACGATCACCTCCAATGTCAAGAAATATAAAACCCCCCAACTCCTAAAAAAAGAGTCAGATCAAAACAAAAAGTACACCATTAGAACCGCCTTGTCCGAATCCTCTATAAAGGAAACTTACCTCCCTTTGGCTTGAATAACAAAGAAAATATATTGGCTTGAAAATCAAGAAAATTGACTTTTACCACGTTATTCTCCACAAACGGGATATTTTTTTCTTTCCGCTTTTTCTTTCTGCTCAGCTAGCTGGGCACTGGAAAATCATAGAGAGCTGTATAATAGCTCATTTTAAAGGAAATTGCAACATCTAGTCACTTTTGTATTTAAAAATAAAATACTTTTTAAAGTAGAATCAATTTTGTCAAAAAAATTGCATTTTTGATGTATTTTCATACTGCAGTCTTTTCAAAGATATTTGAATTTTGAAGCAATAAAACAGTCCATGTAATGAACTCTATAGTAATAATAGCTACTTGTCTCAATAGTAACCGAAACTCCTGGAACCAAAATTTTCTTTTTTGGCTTAATCGCTAAAATTATTATGTAAACTGCAAAAATATTTATGATGCCTAATCAGTAATAGTAATTTTTTAATTTAAACAACAAAAATACATGAAAATTCTAAAATTAGTTTTGCTTTTTGTCTCCTGGAAGAAATTTTTTTTTCATCTCAGTTCAAATTTATTATTGTATCCTGTAACCCGTAAAGTACATATCTCCATATTATTGTCTCATAATTGCAATTATTTTAGTTTTCAGTCCAGAATCACTAAACTTATTATTTAAACTGCAAAAATATTTATGGTGTCTAACCAATAATACTAATTTTGTAATTCAAAAAAAGATAAATACCTGAAAATTTTAAAATTAGTTTTGTTTTATGCTAGGTTTTAGATACTCGACACGGGATTTTGTGTGCTTAATAATTTTAAATCTTGAAAAAATATGGTCTCACGCGAGTGGAAAAAAAGAAAGAATAACCAAAACAATATCAAATAGAACAATCCAAATTTCTACTAATAGAAAACTTTACTACACAAAAATTATAATAAAGAACGACCTCTTGCCTATACTAAATTATATAGGCCACTTAACTATAGTATAGGTTAGTAAATCACTGAAATAACAAACCATTCCATACATTGGACTTAGTTAGCTACTTGATTGTTTGAGTTTCGTCTCTTACTTCTTATTAAAAGAAGAAAAAGCCGTAGGCTTTTTCCTGTTTGTATTTATAGTTAAAAAACGATTATATTAAAGACGACCTCTTTCCTATACTAAATTTTATAGGCCACTTAACTATAGTATAGGCTAGTACAGTTATCCGGGTTGCAGCGGTAGCTAGCAACCTAGTAAGAGACGATCACCTCCAATGTAAAGAAATATAAAACCCCTAACTCCTAAAAAAAGAGTCAGATCAAAACAAAAAGTATACCATTAGAACCACCTTGTCCGAAACCCCTATTAAGGAAACTTACCGCCCTTTGGCTTGAATAACAAAGAAAATATATTAGCTTGAAAATCATTACATAAAGGACCGATATAACTTATCATAAATGGTGTTTGTCAATTATTATTAGAGTAAGAACATCCGGGGTGCAGCGGTAGCTAGCAACCTAGTAAGAGACGATCACGTCCAATGTTAAGAAATATAAAAATTCATAAGTCCTAAAAAATTACAATAAAGAACGATACCTAGCCCATGTTAACTGAAACATAAATAGGGATTATGTAATTTCCATCATCTGGGTTGCAGCGGTAACTAGCAACCTAGTAAGAGACGATCACGTCCAATGTTAAGAAATATAAAAACCCATAGCTCCTAAAAAAGGAGTCAGATCAAAACAAAAAGTACACCATTAGAACCGCCTTATCCGAAACCCCTGTATAGGGTCAATCCACGCCAAATCATCCAATCGTGACTGCGCGTGAAATTCCAATTTTGCTGAAAAAATTCTCAGCTGTTGTCTTCATTGATAGTACACACAGGATTTTTTTTTTTGAAAGCTAGTTTTTCGGGAACAAATTTCCAAAGTTTCAAAATTCGCAAAAAACGAAGTTTTTTGAAAAAAAATCCAAAAAGTTGGTATTTTTTTCCACTTATTTATCCAATTATCTACATAGTCAGGAGAGGTTGGATAGAAATAATTGAGGCAATCCGATAACGACGGAAGAACTCACGGCCAACCGAAGTTTTTGAACCCTTGTGCGAAAAAGCAGAACTTCAAAAATCTGTAAATTTTATAATAAAGATCGAACTCTTCCCTATACTAACTTGCATACGCAACTTCACTATAGTTAAGATTACAGTATTTATATTATGCATCATTATAAATCCGGGTTGCAGCGGTAGCTAGCAACCTAGTAAGAGACGATCACCTCCAATGTTAAGAAATATAAAAACCCCTAACTCCTAAAAACAGAGTCAGATCAAAACAAAAAGTACACCATTAGAACCGCCTTGTCCGAAACCCCTACAAGGGAAACTTACCGCCCTGCGGCTTGAATAACAAAGAAAATATATTGGCTTGATAATCAAGAAAATTGACTTTAATTACGTTATTCTCCACAATCGGGATAGTTTTTTCTTTCTTTCTTTTCCACAGATAGCTTGGCACTGGAACATCGTAGAGAGTTGTTCAATGACTCATTTTAAAGGAAATCTCTAGATCTAGCGCTATTTGTACTTCATTTTTTTTTTAAATTAATTTTTTTTACGAAAAACTTAATTTTTTATATACACTATTAATCAATGACGTCATAGTCTTTGGATGTAGTTAGTACATAAAGTCTGGATCATCGAATTAAAGCTGAAACTAAGTAAAGAACAATTATGCCTCCATATATTCACAGTGATGTATAAAATTTCCCATCCGGGTTGCAGCGGTAGCTAGCAACCTAGTAAGAGACGATCACGTCCAATGTTAAGAAATATAAAAACCCATAGCTCCTAAAAAAGGAGTCAGATCAAAACAAAAAGTACACCATTAGAACCGCCTTGTCCGAAACCCCTGTATAGGAAACTTTCTGTCCCTTGGCTTGAACAGCAAGGGAAATATATTGGCTTGAAAATCAAGAAAATTGACTTTAACCACGTTATTCTCCCCAAACGGGATATTTTTTTCTTTTTTTTTCTTTTGTATCCAGAGATAGCTTGGCACTGGAACATCGTAGAGGGTTGTTCAATAGCTCATTTTAAAGGAAATTAATTGGGTTAAAAATCTATAGTAACTAAAATAAATTATTTCTAAAAGAGAATAAATTTTTCCAATAAAAACTGTATTTTTGATGCAGTGACGTCATAATTACTATATAAGAAACGTCAAAACTGTAAATGGTCTCATTCATGAATACATAATCCGGGTTGCAGCGGTAGCTAGCAACCTAGTAAGAGACGATCACCTCCAATGTTAAGAAATATAAAAACCCGTAGCTCCTAAAAAAAGAGTCAGATCAAAACAAAAAGTACACCATTAGAACCGCCTTGTCCAAATCCTCCATAAAGGAAACTTACCGCCCTTTGGCTTGAATAACAAAGAAAATATATTGGCTTGAAAATCAAGAAAATAGACTTTTACCACGTTATTCTCCCCAAACGGGATATTTTTTTCTTTTTTTCTTTGTCTCCAGAGATAGCTTGGCACTGGAACATCGTAGAGGGTTGTTCAATAGCTCATTTTAAAGGAAATTAATTGGGTTAAAAACCTTTTGTAACTAAAATAAATTATTTCTAAAAGAGAATAAATTTTTCCAATAAAAACTGTATTTTTGATGCAGTGACGTCATAATTACTATATAAGAAACGTCAAAACTGTAAATGGTCTCATTCATGAATACATAATGGTTAGATCAAAGCAAGCTACACGCAAGTTAAAAAATCAGTACTAAAATATTATAATAAAGATCGAACTCTTCCCTATACTAACTTGCATACAATAATAATAAAGAACGACCTCTTGCCTATACTAAATTTTATATGCCACCTAATTATAGTATAGGTTATTAATTCAACAGACAGCTTGGCACTAGAAGATCGTAGAGAGTTGTTCAATGGTTATAATAAAGATTATAATAAAGAACGACCTCTTGCCTATACTAAATTATATAGGCCACTTAACTATAGTATAGGTTAGTAAATCACTGAAATAACAAACCATTCCATACATTGGACTTAGTTAGCTACTTGATTGTTTGAGTTTCGTCTCTTACTATTTAAAAGAAGAAAAAGCCGTAGGCTTTTTCCTGTTTGTATTTATAGTTAAAAAACGAACTCAAGTCCAAAAAAACTGAACCCTGTGGTTCATTCATATTATCTTCATTATTTTAGTTACATAAAGGAACGACGTAGTTCATCATATTGGTCATTTCCGGGTTGCAGCGGTAGCTAACAACCTAGTAAGAGACGATCACGTCCAATGTTAAGAAATATAAAAACCCATAGTTCCTAACAAAGGATATAATAAAGAACGACCTTTTGCCTATACTAAATTTTATACGCCACTTAATTATAGTATAGGTTAGTAATTCTACAGATAGACTGGCACTGGGACATCGTAGAGAGTTGTTTAATGGCTCATTTTCAAGGAAATTAATGGGGTTAAAAATCTTTTGTAATTTTATAATATTATATTAAAAGACGATCATTACAAGAATAAACCATTGCACACATTGGACTTAATTTTCTGCCTGATTCTTTGAGAGTCGTCTCTTACTACTCCAAAGAAGAAAAGCCGTAGTTATAATAAAGATCGAACTCTTCCCTATACTAGCTTGCATACGCAACTTAACTATAGTTAATATAGTTAAGATTACAGTATTTATATTACACATCATTATAAATTATAAAGGTTCAAATATTCGAAGATTATAGAGTTAAAAATTTTCCCACACCGGGAATCGAACCCGAGCCTGTTTTATAGTAAAGAACGAACTCTTGCCCTTAGTTATAATAAAGAACGACCTCTTGCCTATACTAAATTATATAGGCCACTTAACTATAGTATAGGTTAGTAAATTTTACATAAAGAACTGATATTATTCATTATTGTAAAGAAAGAATTCTAGGCCATAGTAAACTAATTTGGTTTGAAAATTACAATAAAAGACGATCATTGGAATAATTTTACATTAAAAGACGATCATTTGAGTAACAAACCATTGCATACATTGGATTACAATAAATACATAAAGGATCGATCTGAAAATTAGTAAATAATTACAATAAAGAACGACACCTAGCCCATGTTAACTGAAAGCTTTTTTTTCTCCTCAGCTAGCTGGGCACTGGAAAATCATAGAGAGCTGTATAATAGCTCATTTTAAAGGAAATTGCTACATCTAGTGCTTTTTGTAATTAAAAATAAATAGTTTTTAAAGTAGAATCAATTTTGTCAAAAAACTGCATTTTTTTATGTATTTTCATACTGCATTTTTTCAAAGATGTTTGAATTTTGAAGGTAAATTAAAAGACGATCATTGGGATAAAAAACAATTGCACATATTGGAATTAGTTAGCCCTTTGATTGTTTGAGGTTCGTCTCTTACTATTTCAAAGAAGAATTATAATAAAGATCGAACTCTTCCCTATACTAACTTGCATAGGCAACTTCACTATAGTTAAGATTACAGTATTTATATTATGACAGTGAAAAGGTATTATAATAAAGAACGACCTCTTGCCTACACTAAATTATAGAGGCCACTTAACTATAGTAGAGGTTAGTAAATTTACATTAAAAGACGATCACTGAAATAAAAAACCATTCCAAACATTGGACTTAGTTAGCTACTTGATTGTTTGAGTTTCGTCTCTTACTATTTAAAAGAAGAAAAAGCCGTAGGCTTTTTCCTGTTTGTATTTATAGTTAAAAAACGAACTCAAGTCCAAAGAAACTGAACCCTGTGGTTCATTCATATTATCTTCATTATTTTAGCTAGAATGTAAATAAACAAGTTTCTTTTTTTAAATTTTCCGGGTTGCAGCGGTAGCTAGCAACCTAGTAAGAGACGATCACGTCCAATGTTAAGAAATATAAAACCCATAGTTCCTAACAGAGGAGTCAGATCAAAACAAAAAGTACACCATTAGAACCGCCTTGTCCGAAACCCCTGTATAGGAAACTTTCTGTCCCTTGGCTTGAACAGCAAGGGAAATATATTGGCTTGAAAATCAAGAAAAGTGGCAGCTACTACAACATTCTGCCTAAACGGGATATTTTTTTTTCTTTTTTTTTCTTTTGTATCCAGAGATTGGCACTGGAACATCGTAGAGAGTTGTTCAATGGCTCATTTTAAAGGAAATTAATTCGGTTAAAAATCTATAGTAACTAAAATAAATTATTTCTAAAAGAGAATAAATTTTTCCACCAAAAACTGCATTTTTGATGTCTTTTCACACTGCAGTCTTTCAAACATAATCGTATACCAGCGGTAAGATTTGAACCCACGCCTCCGAAGAGACTGGTGGCTAGCACCAGTGCCTTAGACCACTCGGCCAGGCTGCCTCTCATAATTTGGGTTGCAGCAGTAGCTAGCAACCTAGCAAGAGACGATCAGTCCAATGCTAAGAAATATAAAAACCCAAGACTCCTAAAAATACAGTCAGATCAAAACAAAAGTACATCATTAGAACTACCTTGTCTGAAACCCTACTAGATAAATTAGAGCTATGACGTGAATAGAAATACACGAAATTATATTGTTGTTTCTGAAGACGTCATGAAATAATACCATTGCGCCATGACGTCATGAAATAAAATCATTACGCCGTGACGTCATAATTACTATATAAGAAGCGTCAAAACTGTAAATGTTCTCATTCATAATTAGATAATGGTTAGATCAAAGCAAGCTATACGCAAGTTAAAAAAACAGTACTACACAAACAACAGAGATAGTATCTCGAAAAGAAAAAAGCAAAGGTATTCAACCGATCAGGCGTATCGAGAAGTAATAATTGAGAGAGCAAAACAAAACAGCAAGATGTGTTATCACAATGATGAAGATTATAGACATGCAAAAATTGAGACAGCCAAACAAAAGATCAAGGAACGGTATGGTAATGATGAAGATTACAGAGAAGCAAGAATTGAGCAGGCTAGACAAAAGATCAAGGAGCGTTATCACAATGATAAACTTTATAGAGAAGCAACAATTGAGCAGGCTAGACAAAAGAGCAAGGAACGGTATGATAATGATAAAGATTACAGAGAAGCAAGAATTGAGCAGGCTAGACAAAAGATCAAGGAGCGTTATCACAATGATGAAGATTACCGAAAAATATATAAGAAAAAAGTTGCTACCAGAATAATGGGTAGATACTGGGGTGACAAATCCGGGTTGCAGCGGTAGCTAGCAACCTAGTAAGAGACGATCACGTCCAATGTTAAGAAATATAAAAACCCATAGTTCCTAACAAAGGAGTCAGATCAAAACAAAAAGTACACCATTAGAACCGCCTTGTCCGAAACCCCTGTATAGGAAACTTTCTGTCCCTTGGCTTGAACAGCAAGGGAAATATATTGGCTTGAAAATCAAAAAAATTGACTTTAACCACGTTATTCTCCCCAAACGGGATATTTTTTCTTTTTTCTTTTTTCTTTTTTTTTTTCTTTTCCACAGATAGCTTGGCACTGGAACATCGTAGAGGGTTGTTCAATAGCTCATTTTAAAGGAAATTAATTGGGTTAAAAATCTATAGTAACTAAAATAAATTATTTCTAAAAGAGAATAAATTTTTCCACCAAAAACTGCATTTTTGATGTCTTTTCACACTGCAGTCTTTCAAACATAATCGTATACCAGCGGTAAGATTTGAACCCACGCCTCCGAAGAGACTGGTGGCTAACACCAGTGTCTTGGACCACTCGGCTAGGCTGCCTCTCATAAATAAATATATATGTGAATTTGGGTTGCAGCAGTAGCTAGCAACCTAGTAAGAGACAATCAGTCCCATGGTAAGAAATATAACAAAACTCCTAAAAATAGAGTAAGATCAAAACGAAAGTACATCATTGAAACTACCTTGTCTGAAACCCTACTAGATAAATAATGAATGTCGTCATAGCTTTATATTAGATTAGAGCTATGACGTGAATAGAAAAATCATTACGCCGTGACGTCATAATTATTATATTAAAGAACGAACTATAGCCTATAGTAATTGAACTACAAAGCACACCATACTATCTGATAGGTTTGTATGGGTATGGGAACGTTTTTATAGTAATCTATATTAAAAAACGATCATTAGAAGTTACATAAGAGACCGATATAGTTAATCATTAATGGTATTTGTCCATTAGGTTTTTTTTATGTAATTCTCCATTATTATGTAAAATGCAGTAATTTTTGGGGGGTTTTAACAAAAAATTTATTTTTTAACTGAAACTAGAATAATTCCTGAAAATTTTAAATAAAATAATTTTATTTAAATAAAAACAGCAAAAATATTTATGATGTCTGAGCAATAATTTTAATTTTTTAATTCAAACCAGAAAATCGCCTGAAAATTTAAAAATTATTTTGGTTTTTCTTTCGCTTAAAAAGACTCGTTACGCTATTTTATCGGGTGTATCATATTAATGAACGAATCCGACTCCATAACTTATAATACAACAAATTATATATGGATAATCATGCAACTATATAAAGTATCGCCATAGGTGATAAAAATCTATAGTAACTAAAATAAATTATTTCTAAAAGAGAATAAATTTTTCCACCAAAAACTGCATTTTCGATGTCTTTTCACACTGCAGTCTTTCAAACATAATCGCATACCAGCGGTAAGATTTGAACCCACGCCTCCGAAGAGACTGGTGGCTAACACCAGTGCCTTGGACCACTCGGCCAGGCTGCCTCTCATAAATAAATATATATGTGAATTTGGGTTGCAGCAGTAGCTAGCAACCTAGTAAGAGACGATCAGTCCAATGCTAAGAAATATAACAAAACTCCTAAAAATAGAGTCAGATCAAAACAAAAGTATATCATTAGAACTACCTTGACTGAAACCCTACTAGATAAATAATGAATGTCATCATAGTTTTATATTAGAGCTATGACGTGAATAGCACAGTAAAGAACGATCGCTCATGCATAGTAACTGATATATAGTGGTTCCAGGGGTAGTTACTTGTGGTTCGTCTCTTACTATTTCAAAGAAGAAAAAGCCGTAGGCTTTTTCCTGTTTGTAATGATATAGCATAAAACGAATTCCAAGTTGTAACTGACGTCATCCTGGTTGTTATAGTAAAGAACGAACTCTTGCCCTTAGTTACCTACTATTTCATGTCAAATTAGCTAATTAATTTCATCTAATTTTGTTTAAAAATAATTCCCACACCGGGATTCGAACCCAAGACAATTAATTGAAAGCCAACTACCCTAAACCACTAAACCATATGATATATATATAGAAAGCTAATTAATTGTTTTATGATCTCTTATAGCATAAATTTCATTGGATATAGCTGAGACCTAGTAAAGAACAAACCACGGCACATAGTAACTATTTCCGGGTTGCAGCGATATACATAAAGGCTCGATCATCGAATATAAGCTGAAGTCAGTTGACATTAAACTGTTACAGTAAGGAACGATCTCTCATCCATAGTAACCGATATCCGGGTTGCAGCGGTAGCTAGCAACCTAGTAAGAGACGATCACGTCCAATGTTAAGAAATATAAAAACCCATAGTTCCTAACAAAGGAGTCAGATCAAAACAAAAAGTACACCATTAGAACCGACTTGTCCGAAACCCCTGTATAGGAAACTTTCTGTCTCTTGGCTTGAACAGCAAGGGAAATATATTGGCTTGAAAATCAAGAAAAGTGGCAGCTACTACAACATTTTGCCTAAACGGGATACTTTTTTTTTCTTTTTTTCTTTTGTATCCAGAGATAGCTTGGCATTGGAACATCGTAGAGGGTTGTCCAATAGCTCATTTTAAAGGAAATTAATTGGGTTAAAAATCTATAGTAATTAAAATAAATTATTTCTAAAAGAGAATAAATTTTTCCACCAAAAACTGCATTTTTGATGTCTTTTCACACTGCAGTCTTTCAAACATAATCGTATACCAGCGGTAAGATTTGAACCCACGCCTCCGAAGAGACTGGTGGCTAACACCAGTGCCTTGGACCACTCGGCCAGGCTGCCTCTCATAAATAAATATATATGTGAATTTGGGTTGCAGCAGTAGCTAGCAACCTTGTAAGAGACGATCAGTCCAATGCTAAGTAATATAAAAACCCAAAACTCCTAAAAATAGAGTCAGATCAAAACAAAAGTACATCATTAGAATTACCTTGTCTGAAACCCCACTAGATAAATAATGAATGTCATCATAGTTTTATATTAGAGCTATGACGTGAATAGAAAATATAATAAAGAACGACCTCTTGCCTATACTAAATTTTATATGCCACTTAATTGTAGTTAAGGTTAGAAATTCCACAGATAGCTTGGCACTGGAACATCGTAGAGAGTTGTTGAATGACTCATTTTAAAGGAAATTAATGGGATTAAAATTATAATAAGGAACGACTAAATTTTATACGTCACTTTTAAAGGAAATTAATGGGGTTAAAAACGTTTTCTAATTAAAAAAAATATTTTTAAAATAGAATAAGTTTTTTATGTTTACATTAAAAGACGATCATTGGAATAACAAACAATTTAATAAAGAACGACCTCTTACCTATACTAAATTTTATACGCCACTTCAGCACAGTTAAGGTTAGAAATTCCACAGATAGCTTGGCACTGGAACATCGTAGAGAGTTGTTCAATGGCTCATTTTAAAGGAAATTAATTGGGTTAAAAGTCTTTTGTAATCAAACAGTTCGTGGTAACGAACTGTAAGTAAGGAGCGACCCGGCTCAATGGTAACCGAAACTCTAGAAAACGGGTTTTTGATACCATTAGATATATCAAAAGAATCAGATTTCAATGCTGATTTCAAATATATAACTTTCATCAAGTTTAGTGCTACCCATCAAAAGTTACGCGCCTGAGAAAATTTGGCTGATTTTCGAAAAAAAGGGGAAAGACCCCCTAAAAGTTATAGAACCTTAATGAAAATCACACCATCATATTCAGCGTATCAGAAAACCCAACTGTAGAGGTATACATTCGACCAGGCGTATCGAGGTGTTAAAATTGAGAGAGCCATCTGGGTTGCAGTGGTAGCCAGCAACCTAGTAAGAGACGATCACGTCCAATGTTAAGAAATATAAAAACCCATAGTTCCTAGAAAAAGAGTCAGATCAAAACAAAAAGTACACCATTAGAACCACCTTGTCCGATACCCCTGTATAGGAAACTTTCTGTCCCTTGGCTTGAACAGCTAGGGATTATATTAAAGAACGAACTATAGCCTATAGTAATTGAACTACAAAGCACACCATACTATCTGATAGGTTTGTATGGGTATGGGAACGTTTTTATAGTAATCTATATTAAAAAAACGATCATTAGAAGTTACATAAGAGACCGATATAGTTAATCATTAATGGTATTTGTCCATTAGGTTTTTTTTATGTAATTCTCCATTATTATGTAAATGCAGTAATTTTTGGGGGGTTTTAACAAAAAATTTATTTTTTAACTGAAACTAGAATAATTCCTGAAAATTTTAAATAAAATAATTTTATTTAAATAAAACAGCAAAAATATTTATGATGTCTGAGCAATAATTTTAATTTTTTAATTCAAACCAGAAAATCGCCTGAAAATTTAAAAATTATTTTGGTTTTTCTTTCGCTTAAAAAGACTCGTTACGCTATTTTGTCGGGTGTATCATATTAATGAACGAATCCGACTCCATAACTTATAATACAACAAATTATATATGGATAATCATGCAACTATATAAAGTATCGCCATAGGTCATCTGGGTTGTAACGGTGGAAAATTATATTAAAGTTATAATAAAGAAGGATCTCACGCCTATAGTATCTCAAATATTTAATATAATCATACTATACATATATAATCCGGGTTGCAGCGGTAGCTAGCAACCTAATAAGAGACGATCACGTCCAATGTTAAGAAATATAAAAACCCCTAACACCTGAAAAAAGAGTCAAATCAAAACAAAAAGTACACCATTAGAACCACCTTGTCCGAAATCCCTATAAAGGAAACTTACCGCCATTTGGCTTGAATAACAAAGAAAATATATTGGCTTGAAAATCAAGAAAATTGACTTCAACCACGTTATTCTCCACAAACGGGATATTTTTTTATTTCTTTCTTCTTTTCCACAGATAGCTTGGCACTGGAACATCGTAGAGAGTTGTTCAATGGCTCATTTTAAAGGAAATTAATTGGGTTAAAAATATTTTGTAACTAAAATAAATTATTTCTAAGAGAGAATAAATTTTTCAATTAAAAACTGCATTTTGATGTCTTTTCATACTGCAGTCTTTTCAAAGATATTTGATTTTTGTACATAAATTTTATGTTCGAGGTGTTAAAATTGGCTCTCTCAATTTTAACACCTCGATATGCCTGGTCGAATGTATACCTTTGCTTTTCTTTTTTCTTTGCTAGGTGTTAGCTATCTCTACTTCTTAATTATCGTCCCTTTTCTATATAATGATTCCTTTTAATATTTCAGTTACCATTGGCTACAGTTCGTTTTTTATTGTAAATGCAACTAGATAACATACAAGCATCGATGGCTCAGTTAGTAGAGCATATAATTCTGCTTATGATCGTCCTTTAATACAAAACAATTTATTCCCTTTAAAATGAGCCATTGAACACTCTCTACGATGTTTCAGTGCCAAGCTATTTGTGGAAAAGAAAAAAGAAAAAAAAATATCTCGTATAGGTAGAATGTTGTAGTAGCTGCCACTTTTCTTAATTTTCAATCCAATATATTTTCCTTGCTGTTCAAGCCAAGGGACAGAAAGTCTCCTATATAGGGGTTTCGGAAACAGCGGTTTTCTAATAGTGTACTTTTTGTTTTGATCTGACTCTTTTCTTAGGAGCTAAGGGTTTTATATTTCTTAACATTGGACGTGCTCGTCTCTTACTAGGTTGCTAGCTACCGCTGCAACCCGGATTACTACCTACGACTATCACGATGTATCATATTGTAAGTTTCACAACTTCAATAATGATGTCATAGTGCAAGTGGCTAGCACGATCGCGCCGTTAACCGAAAGGTTGGTGGTTCAAAGCCACCCGGGGTCGATTTCTTTTAGTTGTAATTCAGCTATCAATAAGATTATGATACCGACTATACTTACAAAATTCCAATTTACAGCATCGATCCCTTATGTATGATCTCCCAGCAATCGTCTTTTAATCTGCGGAAAAAAAGGAAAACAAAAAAAATATGCCGTTTAGGCAGAATGTTGTGGTAGCTGCCACTTTTCTTGATTTTCAAGCCAATATATTTCCCTTGCTGTTCAAGCCAAGGGACAGAAAGTTTTCCTATACAGGGGTTTCAGACAATGCGGTTCTAATGGTTGTACATTTAGTTTTGATCTGACTCCTTTTTTAGGAGTTATGGGTTTTATATTTCTTAACATTGGACGTGATCGTCTCTTACTAGGTTGCTAGCTACCGCTTTAACCCGGATTTTCTATTCACGTCATAGTTCTAAGAAAACTATGACCAGATTCATCATTTTATCTAGTAGGGTTTAAGACAAGGTGGTTTCTAATGAGTTATTTTTGTTTTGATCTATTTTTAGGAGTTCTGGGTTTTATATTTCTTAGGATTGGGAGTGATCGTCTCTTACTAGGTTGCTTGCTACTGCTGCAACCCGGATTCATATAGATAGTTATGAGAGGCTGCGTGGCCGAGTGGTCCGAAGCGCTGGTATTAGCCACCAGTCTCTTCGGAGGCGCGGGTTCAAATCCCACCGCTGGTATAACGATTATGACGTCCATTGATCAAACTTTTAATATGAAATATACAGTTTCTCGTCAAAAGCTGATTCTATTTTAAAGATAATTTGTTTTAATTAAAACAGATTTTTAACCCCGTTAATTTTCTTTAAAAATGAGCCATTGAACAACTATCTAAGATGTTCCAGTGCCAAGCTATCTGTGGAATTACTAACCTATACTATAATTAAGTGGCGTATAACATTTAGTTTTAGGCAAGAGGTCGTTCTTTCTTATAATATAAAAAGTTAAGTTTTTCGTAAAAAATAATTAATTTAAAAAAAAATTAAGTGCAAATGGCACTAGATCTAGAGATTTCCTTTAAAATGAGCCATTGAACAACTCTCTACGATGTTCCAGTGCCAAGCTATCTGTGGAAGAGAAAGAAAGAAGAAAATATGCCGTTTAGGCAAATGTTGTAGTAACCGCCACCTTTTCTTGATTTTAAAGCCAATATATTTCCCTTGCTGTTCAAGCTAAATGACAGAAAGTTTACTGTACAGGGTTTTCGGACAAGGCGGTTCTAATGGTGTACTTTTTGTTTTGATCTGACTTTTTTTTTAGAAGTTATGGGTTTTTATATTTTCTTAACATTGGACGTGATCGTCTCTTACTAGATTTGCTAGCTACCGCTGCAACCCGGATTGCTAGCTACGCTGCAACCCGGGATTTTTACCCCATTAATTTCCTTTAAAATGAGCCATTGAACAACTCTCTGATATGTTCCAGTGCCAAGGTATTGTTGAATTACTAACATATACTATAATTTAATGCGTATGAAATTTAGTATGGTTAAGAGGTCGTTCTTTATTATAATAGCTGCCACTTTTCTTGATTTCAAGCCAATATATTTCCCTTGCTGTTCAAGCCAAGGGACAGAAAGTTTCTCGGACAAGGTGGTTCTAATGGTGTACTTTTTTGTTTTGGATCTTACTCCTTTGTTAGGAACTATGGGTTTTTATATTTCTTAACATTGGACGTGATCGTCTCTTACTAGGTTGCTAGCTACCAATGCAAACCCGGATAAAAATAATTTGGTTTAATTACAAAAAGTATTTTAACCCCATTAATTTCCTTTAAAATGAACCATTGACCAACTCTACTGTTTACTTATTCCAATGTATACAATCCTTTTTTTATTCCAATGATCGTCTTTCAATGTAACTATTTTCATTTTTTACTATGGGGCGTGATCATCTCTTACTAGGTTGCTAGCTACCGCCTCACCGGGTAGGTTGCAAGCAAATATTGCAACCCGGATTCCAGTTACTATGGGCTATAGCTCGTCCTTTAATGCAATAACTAAGGGCAAGAGTTCGTTCTTTACTATAACAACCAGGATGAGGTCCGTTATAACTTGGGTTTTCGTTTTATGCAATATCATTACAAACAGGAAAAAGCCTACGGCTCTTTCTTCTTTGAAATAGTAAGAGACTAACCTTAAGCAATCAAGTAGCTAACTAAGTCCAATGTGTGCAGTGTTATGTTATTCCCATGATCGTCTTTTTAATGTAACGTGTTGTTCAAATCTTAATGTACAAAAATCAAATATCTTTGAAAAGACCGCAGTAATGAAAAGACATCAAAAATGCAGTTTTTAGTGACACAACTTATTCTGTTTTAAAAATAGTTTGTATTGGTTACAAAAGATTTTTAACCCGGCCAAGCTATCTGTTGAAAAAAAAGACAAAGATGCTATTTAGGCAAAATTCTGTAGTAACTGTCACTTTTCTTGATTTTCAAGCCAATATATTTCCCTTGTCTTTTTAAGACAAGGGACTGAAAGTTTTTTTTTTAGGAGTTATGGATTTTTATATTTCTTAACATTGGACGTGATCATCTCTTACTAGGTTGCGGGCTACCGCTGCAACCCGAATGACACACCCCCATTTACATCTTTCAACTACTATGGGCTAGAGTTCGTTCTTTATTGTAAAATTTATATTTCTGAACATTGGACGTGATCGTCTCTTACTAGGTTGCTAGCTACCGCTGCAACCCGGATTATCTCTGAAAGAATAGATTTTGTTGAAAATTCAGCTAGAGATGCTTTCACAAAACTTCATAGTAATATCCAAAAGAAATGTTGCATATTTAGTGAAAAGCTTTCCAAGGTATGGACCGGCAACTGTGGAACAGTTTACAGATGTAATGGGAAATCTTAAACATCACTGTGAATATATGAGGCATAATTGTCCTTTACTTAGTTTCAGCTTAAATTCGATGATCGAGCCTTATGTAATCATTAATGTAATTATCATACCGTTCCTTGCTCTTTTGTCTAGCCTGCTCAATTGATGCTTCTCTGTAATCTTCATCATTACCATACCGTTCCTTGATCTTTTGTTTGGCTTTCTCAATTTTTGCATGTCTATAAACTACATCATTGTGATAACACATCTTGCTGTTTTGTTTTGCCTCTCTCAATTATTACTTCTCGATACGCCTGGTCGGTTGAATACCTTTGTTTTGCTCTCTCAATTATTACTTCTCGATACGCCTGGTCGGTTGAATACCTTTGCTTTTTTCTTTTCAAGTTACTATCTCTGTTGTTTGTGTAGTACTGTTTTTTCAACTTGCGTATAGCTTGCTTTGATCTAACCATTATCCGGGTTGCAGCGGTAGCTAGCAACCTAGTAAGAGACGATCACGTCCAGTGTTAAGAAATATAAAAAACCCAAAGTTCCTAAACAAAGGAGTCAGATCAAAACAAAAAGTACACCATTAGAACCGCCTTGTCCGAAACCCCTGTATAGGAAACTTTCTGTCCCTTGGCTTGAACAGCAAGGGAAATATATTGGCTTGAAAATCAAGAAAATTGACTTTAACCACGTTATTCTCCCCAAACGGGATATTTTTTCTCTTTTCTTTTTTTGTATCCAGAGATAGCTTGGCACTGGAACATCGTAGATGGTTGTTCAATAGCTCATTTTAAAGGAAATTATTGGGTTAAAAATCTATAGTAACTAAAATAAATTATTTCTAAAAGAGAATAAATTTTTCCAATAAAAACTGTATTTTTGATGCAGTGACGTCATAATTACTATATAAGAAACGTCAAAACTGTAAATGGTCTCATTCATGAATACATAATGGTTAGATCAAAGCAAGCTACACGCAAGTTAAAAAATCAGTACTAAAAAAATCAAGAAAAGTGGCAGCTACTACAACATACTGCCTAAACGGGATATTTTTTCTCTTTTCTTTGTTCCCAGAGATAGCTTGGCACTGGAACATCGTAGATAGTTTGTTCAATAGCTCATTTTAAAGGAAATTAATTGGGTTAAAAATCTATAGTAACTAAAATAAATTATTTCTAAAAGAGAATAAATTTTTCCACCAAAAACTGCATTTTCGATGTCTTTTCACACTGCAGTCTTTCAAACATAATCGCATACCAGCGGTAAGATTTGAACCCACGCCTCCGAAGAGACTGGTGGCTAACACCAGTGCCTTGGACCACTCGGCCAGGCTGCCTCTCATAAATAAATATATATGTGAATTTGGGTTGCAGCAGTAGCTAGCAACCTAGTAAGAGACGATCAGTCCAATGCTAAAAAATATAACAAAACTCCTAAAAATAGAGTCAGATCAAAACAAAAGTATATCATTAGAACTACCTTGACTGAAACCCTACTAGATAAATAATGAATGTCATCATAGTTTTATATTAGAGCTATGACGTGAATAGCACAGTAAAGAACGATCGCTCATGCATAGTAACTGATATATAGTGGTTCCAGGGGTAGTTACTTGTGGTTCGTCTCTTACTATTTCAAAGAAGAAAAAGCCGTAGGCTTTTTCCTGTTTGTAATGATATAGCATAAAACGAATTCCAAGTTGTAACTGACGTCATCCTGGTTGTTATAGTAAAGAACGAACTCTTGCCCTTAGTTACCTACTATTTCATGTCAAATTAGCTAATTAATTTCATCTAATTTTGTTTTAAAAATAATTCCCACACCGGGATTCGAACCCAAGACAATTAATTGAAAGCCAACTACCCTAAACCACTAAACCATATGATATTATATAGAAAGCTAATTAATTGTTTTATGATCTCTTATAGCATAAATTTCATTGGATATAGCTGAGACCTAGTAAAGAACAAACCACGGCACATAGTAACTATTTCCGGGTTGCAGCGATATACATAAAGGCTCGATCATCGAATATAAGCTGAAGTCAGTTGACATTAAACTGTTACAGTAAGGAACGATCTCTCATCCATAGTAACTGATATCCGGGTTGCAGCGGTAGCTAGCAACCTAGTAAGAAACGATCACGTCCAATGTTAAGAAATGTAAAAACCCATAGTTCCTAAAAAAGGAGTCAGATCAAAACAAAAAGTACACCATTAGAACCGACTTGTCCGAAAACCCCTGTATAGGAAACTTTCTGTCTCTTGGCTTGAACAGCAAGGGAAATATATGGCTTGAAAATCAAGAAAAGTGGCAGCTACTACAACATTTTGCCTAAACGGGATACTTTTTTTTTCTTTTTTTCTTTTGTATCCAGAGATAGCTTGGCATTGGAACATCGTAAGAGGGTTGTTCAATAGCTCATTTTAAAGGAAATTAATTGGGTTAAAAATCTATAGTAATTAAAATAAATTATTTCTAAAAGAGAATAAATTTTTCCACCAAAACTGCATTTTTGATGTCTTTTCACACTGCAGTCTTTCAAACATAATCGTATACCAGCGGTAAGATTTGAACCCACGCCTCCGAAGAGACTGGTGGCTAACACCAGTGCCTTGGACCACTCGGCCAGGCTGCCTCTCATAAATAAATATATATGTGAATTTGGGTTTGCAGCAGTAGCTAGCAACCTTGTAAGAGACGATCAGTCCAATGCTAAGTAATATAAAAACCCAAAACTCCTAAAAATAGAGTCAGATCAAAACAAAAGTACATCATTAGAATTACCTTGTCTGAAACCCCACTAGATAAATAATGAATGTCATCATAGTTTTATATTAGAGCTATGACGTGAATAGAAAATATAATAAAGAACGACCTCTTGCCTATACTAAATTTTATATGCCACTTAATTATAGTATAGGTTAGTAATTCAACAGATAGCATGGCACTGGGACATCGTAGAGAGTTGTTGAATGACTCATTTTAAAGGAAATTAATGGGATTAAAATTATAATAAGGAACGACCTCTTGCCTATACTAAATTTTATACGTCACTTTTAAAGGAAATTAATGGGGTTAAAAACGTTTTCTAATTAAAAAAAAATATTTTTAAAATAGAATAAGTTTTTTATGTTTACATTAAAAGACGATCATTGGAATACAAACAATTTAATAAAGAACGACCTCTTACCTATACTAAATTTTATACGCCACTTCAGCACAGTTAAGGTTAGAAATTCCACAGATAGCTTGGCACTGGAACATCGTAGAGAGTTGTTCAATGGCTCATTTTAAAGGAAATTAATTGGGTTAAAGTCTTTTGTAATCAAACAGTTCGTGGTAACGAACTGTAAGTAAGGAGCGACCCGGCTCAATGGTAACCGAAACTCTAGAAAACGGGTTTTTGATACCATTAGATATATCAAAAGAATCAGATTTCAATGCTGATTTCAAATATATAACTTTCATCAAGTTTAGTGCTACCCATCAAAAGTTACGCGCCTGAGAAAATTTGGCTGATTTTCGAAAAAAGGGGGAAAGACCCCCTAAAAGTTATAGAACCTTAATGAAAATCACACCATCATATTCAGCGTATCAGAAAACCCAACTGTAGAGGTTTCAAGCTCCTATCTACAAAAATGTGGAATTTTCCATTTTTTGCCAGAAGAAAGATCACGGATGCGTGTTTATTTGTTTGTTTGTTTTTTTTTTTTTTTTTTTCCCAGGGTGATCGTATCGACCCAGTGGTCCTAGAATATCGTGGGAGGGCTCATTGGAACGGAAATTAAAAGTTCTAGTGCCCTTTTTAAGTGACCAAAAAAAATGGAGGGCAACTAGGCCCCCTCCCACGCTCATTTTTTTCCCAAAGTCACCCGATCAAAATTTTGAGATAGCCATTTTGTTCACATGGTCGAAAATATGATAAATATGTCTTTTAGGATGACTTAATCCCTCGAAGCCCCCAGGGGGAGGGCTGAAAGTTATGAACTTTACTCAATGTTAACATATAGTATTGGTTATTGGGAAGTATACAGACTTTTTCAGAGGAGATTTTTTCTGGTAGGTGGGGGAAGGAGAGGGTCGGGGGCTATATGGAAGGATCTTTCCATGAAGGAAGTTTTCATGGGGGAAGGGAAATTGCCATGAAGGGGGCGCCGGACTTGCCAGCATTATTTATTGGTTATTGGGAATATACAACCATTTTCAGGAAGGATTTTTTCTGGAGGGGGGGGGGGCTAGAGGAGGGGATTACTCTGGAGAATATTTCCGTGGAGGATGTTTCTTTGGGGTAAGGGACATTTCTATGAAGGGGGTGCCGGATTTCCAAGCATTATTTAAGAAACGATCAGAAGTTAAATAAAAAAAAACAAGTTTTTTCAACTGAAATGTAAGAAGGAATATTAGAACTTAAAACGAACAGAAATTATAACGTATGTGAGGGGGTTCTCCCCCAAGTCAATACCTCGCTCTTTACGCTACAGTTTTTTTTTTAGTGCTTTCAAAAGAGCTATCTATTCTAATTAAACGGCCTTTGTGATTCAGGGGTTTGTGAATCAAAATTTTTTTTAACTTTTAACGTAAAGAGCGTGGTATTGACTAAGGGGAGAACCCCTTCATATAAGTAATAACATATACGTAATAAAAAAAAACAATAAAAAAACAAGCGATACGGCTCAATAGTAATCGAAACTTTTAGAAACGAAATTTTGATGTCAATAAATGTATCAAAAGAATGTGTTTATAATGCTGATCCTAAATATATAAATTTTATTAAGTTTAGTATTACTCATCAAAGGCTACGAGCCTGAGAAAATTTACCCGATTTTTTAAAGAGGGGGGAAACATCCCCTACAAGAAAAAGAATTTTAATGAAAATCACACCGTCAGATTCAGCGTATCAGAAAACCCTATTACATAGGTTTCAAGCTCATATCTGCAAAAATCTGCAACTTTGTATTTTTTGCCAGAAGAAAAATATACGAATATAGAAGTTAGTTACGTAAGTTAATTTGTAAAGACATCCATTTAGCAAAAGAAAAGTAAAATTTTTATGCAAATAAAAGCTGCATTAACTAAAAAACGATCAGAAATTAAATAAAAAAAACAAGTTTTTTAAACTGAAAGTAAGGAGCGACATTAAAACTTAATACGAAACAGAAATTATTCCGTATATGAAAGGGGCTGTCCCCTCCTCAACGCCTCGCTCTTTACGCTAAAGTTTGTCTCTGTCTCACAACTTTATTTTTTAAAACAATAAAAAAACTTTAGCGTAAAGAGCGAGGCGTTGAGGAGGGGACAGCCCCTTTCATATACGGAATAATTTCTGTTCGTTTTAAGTTTTAATGTCGCTCCTTACTTTCAGTTTAAAAAACTTGTTTTTTTTATTTAATTTTATAATAAAGAACGACCTCTTGCCTGTACTAAAATATATAGGCCACTTAACTATAGTATAGGTTAGTAAATTTACATTAAAAGACGATCACTGAGATAACAAACCATTCCTTACATTGGACTTAGTTAGCTACTTGATTGTTTGAGTTTCGTCTCTTACTATTTAAAAGAAGAAAAAGCCGTAGGCTTTTTCCTGTTTGTATTTATAGTTAAAAAACGAACTCAAGTCCAAAGAAACTGAACCCTGTGGTTCATTCATATTATCTTCATTATTTTAGCTAGAATGTAAATAAACAAGTTTCTTTTTTAAATTTTAAATGGAAAATTCTTTTAAGGGTCAAACAATGCCATTATTCTCCGAAGATTTTCTCCGTTCTACTTACCGCCTTTCCCGCGATTTTCTAATTTGCACGTGCTTTTAGATACGATTTATCCTTGAGCATATTCCTTTTTAAACAGTTCGTGTTAACGAACTGCAAGTAAAGGGTGACTGGGACCAATAGTAACCAAACTACAAAAGGAATTTTGACAACTAATAATGCGCAAAAAGAATTGGATGTTACGCTGATTCTAATTATATAAAATTCATTCAGTTTAATGCTACTAATAAAAAATTACGAGTCTGAGAAGCATTCCCTGATTTCCGAAAAAAAAGAGAGAAACACCCCCAAAATTTCAAATGATTCTAATGAAAAACAAAAGTATAAAATTCAGCATATCACAAATCCTACTGTAGAGGTTGAAAGCTTTATATTTGCAAAAGTGGGGATTCTGGTTTTGTTATTTTTTGTCCCAGAAGAAAGATTACGGAAGCGTGTTTATTTAATTTTCTCCCCAGGGATGATTGTATCGAACTAATGGTCCTGGAAACTTGGAAGAGGGCTCATTCAAACAGAAATCAAAATTCTAATGCCCTTTATAAGTTATTAATTAAAAAAAAACTACAGAAAAATAAGTTTTTCAAAGAAAAGTAAAGGTCATTTTAAACTTAAGCTCAGCAGATACAAATACCTTTTAAAATTCAAACTCAAAACGATCAGAAATTACTATTAAAGAATAAATGAAACCCAAAACGAACAGAAATTAAATAAACAATCATAGCAAAAACATACAACAAGTAATAATATAAATGAATAAATAAATCTTAAGGCGAGTAATGCTTAGATTGAATATGAATACCAAGCTTAAAACCAAAAAAATATTTTCCTATTGAAGTATAAATGAAACTAAAAACAAACGGAAATTAAATAAACAATCAATGCAAACAAACATACAATAGATATTAATGTAAATTAATAAATAAATCTTAATACGAGTGAAACTTAAATTGAATATGCAAATCAAGCTTGAAACGAACAAAAATCACCACAAACAAGAGTTTGGGTATGACCTCCTTCTCTCACTGTAAAAGTCTAAAACCTACTGCGTCATTGGCGCTTTACTGAAAACCAATTTTATGGCAAATATTTTCTTTTGTACTTAGCATTGAAAATAAACATTAAAATTATAGTAACATTTTGACCTCATGAGCTTTCAGCAATTAATATCATTATACATCAAATATTCAGTTTAATTTATTAGTTCTTTCTAAAGTTGTTAAAGACGAATATAGTTTTCCCTACAAACAAGTGTTTGGATACTGCCTCCTTTCCTAACTGTAAATAAAAACCAAAAGCCTTCTGCGTCATTGGCGCTTAACTGAAAACAGATTATATTGCAAACATTTTCTTTTCCAGTTCTTACAGTATAGGAAATAAAAATACAGTTACAGTGAAATAAATTCCTGAACTAATGGATATTTCAGCAGTTAATATCATTATACATCTAATATTCAATTTGATGTTGTTTATACTTTCCAAGACTGTTCAAGACGCATATAGTTTTCAGTAAAGTGCCAATGACGCAGTAGCTTTTAGACTTCTACAGTGAGAGAAGGAGGTCATACCCAAACTCTTGTTTGTGGAGATTTTTGTTCGTTTCAAGCTTGATTTGCATATTCAATTTAAGTTTCACTTGTTTTAAGATTTATTTATTAATTTACATTAATATCTATTGTATGTTTTTAGCATTGATTGTTTATTTAATTTCTGTTTGTTTTTAGTTTCATTTATACTACAATAGGAATTTTTTTTTTTTTGTTTTAAGCTTGGCATTCATATTCAATCTAAGCATTACTCGCTTTAAGATCTATTTATTCATTTATATTATTACTTGTTGCATGTTTTTGCTATGATTGTTTATTTAATTTCTTTACGTTTTGGGTTTCATTTATGCTTTAATAGTAATTTCTGGTCGTTTTGAGTTTGAATTTTAAAAGGTATTTGTATCTGCTGAGTTTAAGTTTAAAATGGCCTTTACTTTTCTTTGAAAAACTTATTTTTCGGAAAGTTTTTTTTAATTAATTATTGTTCGTTTTCGATTGCAAAAAATTTTAAGCTTTTAAAAATTCCTTATTTCAAAGTCAAACTTAAAAAAAAATAAATCAAATATTCATCAAAGTAACAAAACTGATATCAAAGTAACAATATCAAAGTGAAAAAATGGGTTTGTGTCAACCTCGGAGTTCTTTTTATCTGATGTTCGAACTATTTTTAACAAAATTGCTATCTCAAAATTTTTATCGGATGGGTTTGGGGAAAAGGGCGTGGGAGAACTAGATTAAGCTTCGGTCTCTTTTGACTCTTTAAAAGTGAACTAGAACTTTCTATTTTCAATCAAATGAGCCCTCTCTGAAGTTTATACGGGTATCACTTCTATAAGAACCATATATATCCCCAGAGTATAACTTACAACGCCTATACCTGGGCCCTTGGGGTTTGTGTCGACCCTGGAGTTTTATTATCTGATGGTTGAACTATTTTTAACAAAATGGTCACCTGAAATTTTTATCGGATGGGTTTATCCATCCGATACACCCAAAGGCGTGGAGGGTGGGAGGGGCTAGTTGTCCTCTGATCTTTTTCACTCTGGGAAAATGAACTACAACTTTTAATTTCCATTCAAATGAACCCTCTCTGAAGTTTATATGAGCATACCTTCCATAAGAACCATATATGCCCCCAGGGCAATAGTTACAACGCCTGCCCCAGTCCTGAGGGGGGGGGGGTCGACAAAGGAGTTTTTCTTATCAGATCTTTGAACTATTTTAACGAAATGACCATACGCAAAGGAATTTTTGTTATATGATTTTTGAACTATTTTTAAGAAGTGGCTACCTCAAATTTTTAATGAGATGTATTTGGGGAAAAAAGGCTTGGGTGGGGGGGGGGCAGTTGCCCTCTGATCACTATTGACTCTTAAAAAAGGCACTAGAACTCTCGATTTCCAATCGAATGAGTCCCCTTTGAAGTTTATACGACGATCCCTTCTATATGAAGTGCCTCAGGGAAAAAAAATAAATGGAGTGTGGGGGGAGGCTAGCTACCCTCCATTCACTTTTGACTCTTAAAAAGTGAATTACAACTATCAATTTCCAATCAAATGAGCCCTCTAGGAATTTTATACGAGCATCCCTTCCATAACAACCATATATGCCCCCAGGGCATAACTTACAACGCCTACCCCCGGGCCTGGGGGGGGGGCTGTGTCGACACCGGAGTTTTTTGTTATCAGAACTTTGAACTATTTTTTACAAAATGTCTATCTCAAAATTTTTATCTGATGCATTTAGGGCGTGGAGGAGGGGGGGGGCCAGTTGCCCTCAGATCTCTTTTGACTCTTAAAAAATGAACAAGAACTTTCAATTTCAAGTCAAATGAGCCCTTTCCGAAGTTTATACGAGCATCCCTTCCATAAAAACTATATATGCCCCTAGAGCATTACTCATAACGCCTGTCTCCGGGCCCTGGCGGGCTCGGTCGACATAGGAATTTTTCTTATCTGACCTTTGAAATATTTTTAATGAAATGGCTGTTATAAAAATTTTATCGGATGGGCTTGGGAAAAAGGGGGGTAGGAGGGGGGCTAGTTGCCCTCGGATATTTTTTGACTCTTGAAAATTGAACTAGAACTTTCAATTTCCAATCAAATGAGCCCCCTCTGAAGTTTATACGACAACCCTTTCATAAGAACCACATACGCCCCCAGGACAACACTTACAACGCCTATCCCCAGAGCTCTGGGGGGCGTTTTTGTTATCTAATTTTTGAACAATTTCAAAAACACTGGCTATCTCAAAATCTGTAGTGGACGGGTTTGGAGAAAAAAGAGCGTGGGGGGGCTAGTTTAACTCTCTTGACTCTTAAAAAGTGAACTAGAACTTTCAATTTCCAATCAATTGAGCCCTCTATGAAGTTTATACGAGCACCCCTTTGATAAGAACCATACATGCCCTTAGGGCATAACTTAGAACGCCATCCCTTGTTCCCTGGGAGGTTGTATTTACACTGGAGTTTTTCTTATCCGGCCTTTCAACTATTTTAACAAAATGTCTATCTCAAAATTTTCATCAGATGGGTTTTGAAAAAGAAGGCGTGAGGGGGGGGGGGGATAGCTACCCTCGGATCTCTTTTGACTATTAAAAAGTGAGCTCGAGCTTCCAATATCCAATCAAATGAGCCCTCTCTGAAGTTTATACGAGCATCCCTTCTATAAGACCCATATATGCCCCCTGGGCATAACTTACAACGCCTGCCCCCGGGCACTGGTGGGATGTGTCAAAACCGGAATTTTTGTTATATGGTCTTTGAACTATTTTTAAAAAAAATAGCTATCTTAAAATTTCTATTGGATGCATTTGGGAAAATAGGGTTCAGGGGGGGGGGGGAGCTGGTTACCCTCCAATATCTTTTGACGCATAAAAAGCGAACTAGAACTTTCAATTTCCAATCAAATGAGCCGTCTCTGAAGTTTATGCGACAATGTTGTCTATACAAAACTTTATATGCCCCCAGGGTATAACTTACAACCCTTGCCCTGAGGGTTGTGGGGGAGTTGCCATCCTCAAAGGCCTAATATCCAGAACTAAAACTACGTTTAATAACATGGCTTTCTCAAAATTTTGATTGGATGTGTTTGGGAAAAAGGTGGGCGTGAGAGGGGGGTTGGTTGCCCTCAAATCACTTTCAACTATTAAAAAGGGCACTAGCCCTTTGAAATTTCAATCGAATGAGCCTTTTTTGAAGTTTCTACGACACTGCCTTCTATAAAAATCTTATATGCCCCCAGGGTATAACTTAAAACCCTTGCCTTAAGGGTTGTGGGGAGTGTCCTCCTCAAAAACATATTTTCTATCTGAAAATCAACTACGCTGAACAAAATAGCTATCTAAAGATTTTGATTGGATGCGTTTGGGGGAATGATGGGCGTTGGAGGGGGGGGGCTAGTTGCCCTCCAATCAATTTTGACTATTAAAAAGGGCACTAGAGCCTTTTTTGAAGTTTCTACGACAACGCCTTCTATAAAAATCTTATATGCCCCCAGGGCATAACTTAAAACCCTTGCCCTAAGGGTTGTGGAGGAGTGTGTCCTCCTCAAAATTATATTTTCTATGTGGAAATAAACTACGCTGAACAAAATGGCTATTTCAAAATTTGGATTGGATGTGTTGGGGGGAATGATGGGTGTGGTGGGCTAGTTGCCCTCCAATCACTTTCGACTATTAAGAAGGGCACTAGCCCTTTGAATTTGAAATGAGCCTTTTTTAAAATTTCTATGACAACGCCTTCTACAAAAACATTATATGCCCCCAGGGCATAACTTAAAACCCTTGCCCTGAGGGTTGTGGGGGATTGTCCTCCTCAAAAACATATTTTCTATCTGTAAATCAACTACGCTGAACAAAATGGCTATCTCAAAATTTTGATTGGATTTGTTTGGGGGGATGATGGGCGTGGGGGGGGGGTCTAGTTGCCCTCCAATCGCTTTTGACTATTAAAAAGGGCACTATCCCTTTGAATTTCCAATCGAATGAGCCTTTTTTGAAGATTCTATGACAACGCGTTCTATAAAAACCTTATATGCCCCCAGGGCATAACTTAAAACCCGCGCCCTGAGGGTTGTGGGGGAGTATCCTCCTCAAAAACATATTTTCTATCTGGAAATCAACTACGCTGAACAAAATGGCTATCTCAAAATTTTGATTGGATGTGTTTGGGGGAATGATGGGCGGGGAGGGGTCTAGTTGCCCTCCAATCGCTTTTGACTATTAAAAAGGGCACTATCCCTTTGAACTTCCAATCGAATGAGCCTTTTTTGAAGATTCTACGACAACACGTTCTATAAAAACCTTATATGCCCCCAGGGCATAACTTAAAACCCGCGCCCTGAGGGTTGTGGGGGAGTGTCCTCCTCAAAAACATATTTTCTATATCAACTACGCTGAACAAAATGAGTATCTCGAAATTTTGATTGGATGTGTTTGGGGAAATGATGGGCGTGGGGGGGGCTAGTTACCCTCCAATCACTTTCGACTATTAAAAAGGGCACTAGCCCTTTGAATTTCCAATCAAATGAGCCTGTTTTGAAGTTTCTACCACAACGCCTTCTATGAAAACCTTATATGCCCCTGGGGTATAACTTAAAACCCTTGCCCTGAGGGTTGTGGGGGGGAGGTGTCCTCCTAAAAAATATATTTTCTATCTGGAAATCAACTACGCTGAGCAAAATGGCTATCTCAATATTTTGATTGGATGTGTTTGGGGGAATGATGGGTGTGGGGGGGGGGCTAGTTGCCCATCCAATCACTTTTGACTATTAAAAAAGGCACTAGAACTCTCGATTTCGAATCGAATTAGCCTTTTTTAAAGCTTCTACGACAACGCCTTCTATAAAACCTTATATGCCCCCAGGGCATAACTTAAAACCCTTGCCCTGAGGGTTGTGGGGGAGTGTCCTCCTCAAAACATATTTTCTATCTGGAAATCAACTACGCTGAACAAAATGGTTATCTCAAGATTTTGATTGGATGTGTTTTGGGAAACGATGGGCGTGGGGGGGGGGCTAGTTGCCCTCCAATCACTTTCGACTATTGAAAAGGGCACTAGCCCTTTGAATTTCCAATCGAATGAGCCTGTTTTGAAGTTTCTACGACAACTCCTTCTATAAAAACCTTATATGCCCCCAGGGCATAACTTAAAACCCTTGCCCTGAGGGTTGTGGGAGAGTGTCCTCCTCAAAACATATTTTCTATCTGGAAATTAGCTACGCTGAACAAAATGGCTATCTTAAAATTTTGACTGGATGTGTTTGGGGGAATGATGGGCGTGGGGGGGGGCTAGTTGCCCTCCAATCATTTTCGACTATTCAAAAGGCCACTAGAATTCTCGACTTCCAATCAAATGAGCCTTTTTTGAAGTTTCTACGACAACGCCTTCTATAAAACCTTATATGCCCCCAGGGTATAACTTAAAACCCTTACCCTGAGGGTTGTGGGGGAGTGCCCTCGTCAAAAACATATTTTCTATCTGGAAATCAACTACGCTGAACAAAATGGCTATCTCAAAATTTTCATTAGATGTGTTTGGGGAAATGATGGGCGTGGAGGGGGGGCTAGTTGCCCTCCAATCACTTTCGACTATTAAAAAGGGCACTAGCCCTTTGAATTTCCAATGGAATGAGCCTGTTTTGAAGTTTCTATGACAATGCCTTCTATAAAAACCTTATATGCCCCAGGGCGTAACTTAAAACCGTTGTCCTGAGGGTTGTGGGGGAGTGTTCTATAAAACACCTTCTATAAAACTTTATATGCCCCCAGGGCATAACTTAAAACCCCTGCCCTGAGGGTTGTGGGGGAGTGTCCTCCTCAAAAACATATATTCTATCTGGAAATCAACTACGCTGAACAAAATGGCTATCTCAAAATTTTGATTGGATGTGTTTAGGGGAATGATGGGCATGGGGGGGGGGGCTAGTTGCCCTCCAATCATTTTCGACTATTAAAAAGGGCACTAGAACTCTCGATTTCCAATCGAATGAGCCCCCTTTGAAGTTTCTACGAAGACCGCTTCCGTATGAAGTGACTCTGGGAAAAAAAAATAAATAATAAAACATTGGAGTCGCATGGCCTTTACTATAGGCAACGCTACAGCGTTGCCTCTGATCCAATACAAGATACTTAAAAAAAATATTAATGCTGGCAACAGCCAGCTTCACTGGCTTTTTGGCAACTCCCTCCTGTCGCCTTGGTATTCAGAACTCACAAATGTAGTTTGCCCGATGTTTCGTCTCTCCACTCATTTCTTTCTTTACGGTTGGTAGTACGGGTCGCTACATTCACAAATGTGGCTTCGCTTTGCTTATGCCTTCTTCCCTCGTACGATTGTTATTTTGACATCAAATCCCTGATTTTTTCTGTGTATATTTTTGAATTCGTATGCCCTTTGCACATTCTTATGGTACCAAAATTTTATGTTTTTAGCTTGATTAGTTTGGGCTATTTTCGAGTGGCAACATACACACACTTGATATTATTTATCAAACAGTTCGTGGTAACGAACTGTAAGTAAGGGGGACCCGGCTCAATGGTAACCAAAACTCTAAAAAACGGAATTTTGATACCAATAGATACATCAAAAGAATTAGATTTTAATTCTGATTTCAAATATGTAAGTTCCATCAAGTTTAATTTTACCTATCAAAAGTTACGCGCCTGAGAAAATTTGGCTGATTTTCGAAAAAAGGGGGAAAGACCCCCTAAAAGTTATAGAACCTTAATGAAAATCACACCATCATATTCAGCGTATCAGAGAACCCTACTGTAGAGGTTTCAAGCTCCTATCTACAAAAATGTGGAATTTTCCATTTTTTGCCAGAAGAAAGATCACGGATGTGTGTTTATTTGTTTTTTTGTTTTTTTCCCCCAGGGGTGATCATATCGACCCAGTGGTCCTAGAATATCGTGGGAGGACTCATTGGAACGGAAATTAAAAGTTCTAGTGCCCTTTTTAAGTGACCAAAAAAATGAAGGGCAACTAGGCCCCCTCCCACGCTCATTTTTTTCCCAAAGTCATCTGATCAAAATTTTGAGATAGCCATTTTGTTCAGCATGGTCGAAAATATTATAACTATGTCTTCTAGGATGACTTAATCCCTCGAAGCCCCCAGGAAGAGGGCTGAAAGTTATGAACTTTACCCAATGTTAACATATAGTATTGGTTATTGGGACCCGGCTCAATGGTAACCGAAACTCTAGAAAACGGTATTTTGATACAAATAGATACATCAAAAGAATTGAATTTTAATGCTGATTTCAAATATATAAGTTTCATCAAGTTTAATCCTACCCATCAAAAGTTACGCGCCTGAGAAAATTTGGCTGATTTTCGAAAAAAGGAGGAAAGAACCCCTAAAAGTTATAGAACCTGAATGAAAATCACACCATCATATTCCGCGTATCAGGGAACCCTACTGTAGAGGTTTCAAGCTCCTATCTACAAAAAATGTGGAATTTTGCATTTTTTGCCAGAAGAAAGATCACGGGTGCGTGTTTATTTTTATTTATTTTTTTCCCCAGGGGTGATCGTATCGACCCAGTAGTCCTAGAATACCGTGGGAGGGCTCATTGGAATGAAAATTAAAAGTTCTAGTTCCCTTTTAAGTGACCAAAAAAATGGAGGGCAACTAGGCCCCCTCCCACGCTCATTGTTTTCCCAAAGTCACCTGATCAAAATTTTGAGATAGCCATTTTGTTCAGCATGTTCGAAAATATTATAAGTATGTCTTTTTAGATGACTTAATCCCCCGAAGTTCCCGGGAGGAGGGCTGAAAGTTATGAACTTTACCCAATGTTAACATATTATTGGTTATTGGGAAGTATACAGTACAGACGTTTTCAGGAGAGATTTTTCTTGATAGTGGGGGGGGGGTCGGGCAGGGACGTACGCAGGGGGGGCCTCCGGGCCCAGGCCCCCCCCCCCCGAAATCTCACGATTTTTTCATTTGCCCATAATTTTCTGATTTTTCTCACAGAATAATGGGTTTGAAGGATTTGCCCCCCCCCCCCCGAAACAAATTCCTGCGTACGCGCCTGGGGTCGGCGGTTATGTAGGAGGATCTTTCCATGAAGGAAATTTTCATGGGGGAAGGGACATTGCTATGAAGAGGACGCCGGACTTGCAGCTGCTGTTGCAGTTTTTCAACTGCAACAGCAGCAACATCAAAACTTTAGACGAACAGAAAATATTACATATATGATTGGGTTCACCCCCTAGTCAATACCTCACTCTTTAAGCCAGAGATTTTTTAGTACTTTCATAAGAGCTATTATTCTAATTAACGGTCTTTGTGATTAAGCGGTCATTTTTAAAGAATTGGAACAAAATTTGAACTTTCGCTTAAAGAGCAAGGTATTGACTAGGGGGCAAACCCCCTAATATAAGTATTAAAAATATATGAATATAGAAGTTCGTTACGTAAGTTAATTCTTAAGTTACGTATATTTATTACTAATAAAAACGTTTGTAAATAAAATGAAACAAGTTTCGAGAAAGCCATTTAACCAAACAAAAGTAAATTAATATGAAATTTTTTTTTTAATTATTCATGTACTGTGAGCCAAGATCAAAACCTGCATTTATTCAAAAACGTTCAAAAATTAAGCAAAAAAAAACAAGTTTTTTTTAACTGAAAGTAAGGAGCGACATTAAAACTTAAAACGAACAGAAATTATTCCGTATATGAAAGGAGCTTTCCCCTCCTCAACGCCTTGCTCTTTACGCTAAAGTTTGACTTTCTCACAACTCTATTTTTTTAAACAATAAAAAACTTTAGCGTAAAGAGCGAGGCGTTGAGGAGGGGAAAGCCCCTTTCATACGGAATATACGGAATAATTTCTGTTCGTTTTAAGTTTTAATGTCACTCCTTACTTTCAGTTAAAAAAACTTGTTTTTTTTATTTAATACTAGCCAAAGATCTGAAAAAAACCCGGATTATTCGACTTTTCGTCGCTTCCTTCCTGCTCGATCAAGCCATCGGTTCTTTCGCGCTTGTTATCACGTCATATTTATGTCATGTTGTCATGTTTTCAGTACAAACAAATCAATTTATGCTCGAAAATCACAAACACAAACTATAAATGAAGATAAATTTGCTCAGTCTTGCAGTGTTTAATATAGTTCAGAGGCTCAAAACCTTTTTTAAAATCTAGAATCATTATTTGTCAATTTAACGCAAAACGGTTGAATAAGTAAAAACCGATGTGTCACCTGTACTATTATTAGAGCCTTCTTCTCTGGATGCATGACAAACGTGTTATAATAGACACTCGTGATATCATGATGTCATGGGGATATCAAGATAGGATATACCCAAAAATAAATTTAGCAAACTCACACTTAACCACAGGAACAAGTTTCATTAAAACAAAAGAAAATTGGCGCATAATTATTGTTAAGTTAATATTGACAATTTTACAGTGTTTTGAAAGTTTAAAATGTCATGTAGATTCACTATTTACTTGTCTTTTGAAAATGACGCTAATGAGAAGAAAAAGTATTATAATTACTATGAAGAAATGGTAATGAAATATTATAAAGCTGCTTTTTTCTTAGTAAGAAGCAATCATGCCTAGGATGAGTAATGGAATATCTGCTGTTCGGATTCAAAAATCGTATTCCGCTTTTTTTCAGCCAGAGGGAATTGAAAATATTGACAGCGACTTTTATGGCCACATTGGCGAGATTGGGGCTAGTTTCGATGAAAGTGGCATGGACTTAGACGAAATCTGCTTGCTCACCGAAAAAGAAAAACGTCGATTTGATAGTCGCTTCTCTGTTACTGACCAGCAGCTTGGAAGTGGATCGTTTGGGAAAGTCTATCTTGGAGCAGATAAATCTGGGGGTGGAAAAGTAGCCATTAAGAAAATAAAGAAACGCAAAATATACGATTTCACTGTGAACGAAAGAGGAAAAGTGGTTCCTATGGAAATTGAGATACTGATAAAAATCAAAGGCCTAGATGGGTTCATTCAAATGATTGACTTCTTTGAAATGGGTGATGAATTTTGGCTTGTCACGGAATTCTTTGAAAATTCGTTGGACCTAAATAGTTTTTATTAAGTGTCAACCGGGGCTTAGGTGAAAAACAGGCACTTTTTCATGTTTAGAGAAATTTGCAACTGTGTGCAAAGACTGTTTAATTGTAAAATTATCCACAGAGACATAAAGCCAGAAAATATTATTATCACATCCGAAGCAACAATAAAATTAATAGATTTTGGAAGTGCCACCGATATTGACAGGGCTCAAGAAAATCTTGTTGCCACAACAATTTATTTACCGCCTGAGTTTTTACGTGAAGAAATATACAAACCTGAGGCGGTGGCGGTTTGGTCCTTGGGCTTGATTTTGGCTGGCCTTCTCACTGGAACAGATATCTTCGCAAAACTCGGATCACCATGCACGGTTAGTTATAAAGAAACGTTAGAAGCGTTAGTTATAAAAAGCGTTAGAAGTTTTATAAGGAACATAACGCCCACCTTTTCGATACAAGTAAAAGACCTGCTAAGCAAGTGCTTGAACGAGGATCCAGATGAAAGAATTACACTGAGAGACATATTAAAGCACAAATGTTTCAATGGTTTGAATTGACTTTTTTTCGCATACTTTTACAGTTGTGTTATTTACAGTAAAGAACGAACCTTAGCCCATAGTAACAACCAGATTACAGCGGTAGCTAGTATAATAAAGATCGAACTCTTCCCTATACTAACTTGCATAGGCAACGTCTCTATAGTTAAGATTACAGTATTTATATTATGTATAAAGGATCGATGTGGTTCATTATAAATTATAAAAGGTTCGAATAATCGAAGATTATAGAGTCAATCCGGGTTGCAGCGGTAGCTAGCAACCAAGTAAGAGACGATCACGTCCAATGTTAAGAAGTATAAAAACCCCTAACTCCTAAAAAAAGAATCAGATCAAAACAAAAAGTACACCATTAGAACCGCCTTGTCCGAAACCCCTATAAAGGAAACTTACCACCCTCTGGCTTGAATAACAAAGAAAATATATTGGCTTGAAAATCAAGAAAATTGACTTCAACCACGTTATTCTCCACAAGCGGGATATTTTTTTCTTTCTTTCTTCTTTTCCACAGATAGCTTGGCACTGGAACATCGTAGAAAGTTGTTCAATGGCTCATTTTAAAGGAAATCTTTAGATCTAGTGCTGTTTGTACTTATTTTTTTTCAATTAATTATTTTTTACGAAAAACTTAATTTTTTATATACAATATTGATCAATGACGTCATAGTCGTTGGATGTAGTTAGTAACATAAAGGCTCGATCATCGAATTTAAGCTGAAACTAAGTAAAGGACAATTATGCCTCCATATATTCACACTGATGTATAAGATTTCCCATTACATCTGTAAACTGTTCCACATCCGGGTTGCAGCGGTAGCTAGCAACCTAGTAAGAGACGATCACGTCCAATGTTAAGAAATATAAAAAACCCATAGTTCTTAAAAAAAGAGTCAGATCAAAACAAAAAGTACACCATTAGAACCGCCTTGTCCGAAACCCCTGCAGAGTAAAATTTCTGTCCCTTGGCTTGAACAGCAAGGGAAATATATTGGCTTGAAAATCAAGAAAAGTGGCAGCTACTACAACATTCTGCCTAAACGGGATATTTTTTTTCTTTTTTTTTTTTCTTTTTTTTCTTTTTTCTTTTCCACAGATAGCTTGGCACTGGAACATCGTAAAGGGTTGTTCAATAGCGCATTTTAAAGGAAATTAATTGGGTTAAAAATCTATAGTAACTAAAATAAATTATTTCTAAAAGAGAATAAATTTTTCCACCAAAAAACTGCATTTTTGATGTCTTTTCACACTGCAGTCTTTCAAACATAATCGTATACCAGCGGTAAGAATTGAACCCACGCCTCTGAAGAGACTGGTGGCTAACACCAGTGCCTTGGACCACTCGGCCAGGCTGCCTCTCATAAATAAATATATATGTGAATTTGGGTTGCAGCAGTAGCTAGCAACCTAGTAATAGACGATCAGTCCAATGCTAAGAAATATAAAAACCCAAAACTCCTAAAAATAGAGTCAGATCAAAACAAAAGTACATCATTAGAAATACCTTGTCTGAAACCCTACTAGATAATTTCCGGGTTGCAGCGGTAGCTAGCAACCTAGTAAGAGACGATCACCTCCAATGTTAAGAAATATAAAAACCCGTAGCTCCTAAAAAAAAGAGTCAGATCAAAACAAAAAGTACACCATTAGAACCGCCTTGTCCAAATCCTCCATAAAGGAAACTTACCGCCCTTTGGCTTGAATAACAAAGAAAATATATTGGCTTGAAAATCAAGAAAATAGACTTTTACCACGTTATTCTCCCCAAACGGGATATTTTTTTCTTTTTTTTTTCTTTTTTCTTTTCCACAGATAGCTTGGCACTGGAACATCGTAGAGGGTTGTTCAATAGCTCATTTTAAAGGAAATTAATTGGGTTAAAAATCTATAGTAACTAAAATAAATTATTTCTAAAAGAGAATAAATTATAATAAAGAACGACCTCTTGCCTATACTAAATTATATAGGCCATTTAACTATAGTATAGGTTAGTAAATTTTACATAAAGGACTGATATTGCTCATTATTGTAAAGAACGAATTCAAGGCCATAGTAGCTAATTTGGTTTGAAAATTACATTAAAAGACGATTATTGGAATAATTTTACATTAAAAGACGATCATTGGAATAACAAACCATTGCATACATTGGACTTAGGTTCAGCTATTGTACGTTCGTCTCTTACCATTTCAAAGAAGAAAAAGCCGTAGGGTTTTTCCTGTTTGTTAGTAGCCCGGGATGCAGCGGTGGGTAGCAATAATCCGGGTTGCAGCGGTAGCTAGCAACCTAGTAATAGACGATCACGTCCAATGTTAAGAAATATAAAAACCCTTAGCTCCTAAAAAAGTTAGAATAAGGAACGAATTGTAACCCATAGTAACTGAATTATTAAATCAAACAGTTCTTGGTCATAATAAAGAGTTGTCTAATGGCTAATTTTAAAGGAAATTGCTGTATATAGAAACCTTTTGTAATTAGCAAAAATAGTTATTATCATAAAATAAATTGTTACGATATTGTAATTATAATAAAGAACGAATATTTTACCAATTATCTACTAATAACCATATATGACGTAATAAGTGACATGACGTAATATCTAAAACCTATTGTGTACTAATAATAGTACACAATAGGTTTATGACTTAATGAGCGACGGGATGTAAAAATTGAAAAAATTAATTTTATTTTATTTTTCGTTTTTAGTTCAGAATCGCTAAAGTTATAAACTGCAAAAATATTTATGGGGTCTGAACAATAGTTTTAATCTTTTAATTTAGACTAGAAAAATACCTGAAAATTTAAAAATTAGTTTAATTTTTTGTTAGGTTCTTGATACTTGATACGTGATATAAAAATTCAACTAATGGTTACATAATGGTTTCAATCAAGCAAGCTACACGCAACTTAAAAAAAGAGTACTACCAAAAAAACAGAGATAGCATCTTGAAAAGAGAAAAGCAAAGGTATTCAACCGACCAGGCGTATCGAGATGCGAAAATTGATAGTGACAAACAGCGTTATTATAATGATCCGGGTTGCAGCGGTAGCTAGCAACCTAGTAAGAGGACGATCACGTCCAATGTTAAGAAGTATAAAAACCCATAGCTCCTAAAGCAGGAGTCAGATCAAAACAAAAAGTACACCATTAGAACCGCCTTGTCCGAAACCCCTGTATAGGAAACTTTCTGTCCCTTGGCTTGAACAGCAAGGGAAATATATTGGCTTGAAAATCGAGAAAATTGACTTTAACCACGTTATTCTCCCCAAACGAGATATTTTTTTCTTTTTTTTTTTCTTTTTTGTATCCAGAGATAGCTTGGCACTGGAACATCGTAGAGGGTTGTTCAATAGCTCATTTTAAAGGAAATTAATTGGGTTAAAAATCTATAGTAACTAAAATAAATTATTTCTAAAAGAGAATAAATTTTTCCAATAAAAACTGTATTTTTAATGCAGTGACGTCATAATTACTATATAAGAAACGTCAAAACTGTAAATGGTCTCATACATAATGGTTAGATCAAAGCAAGCTACACACAAGTTAAAAAATCAGTACTAAAAAATCAAGAAAAGTGGCAGCTACTACAACATTCTGCCTAAACGGGGTATTTTTTTTCTCTTTTTATAATAAAGAACGACCTCTTGCCTATACTAAATTATATAGGCCACTTAACTATAGTATAGGTTAGTAAATCACTGAAATAACAAACCATTCCATACATTGGACTTAGTTAGCTACTTGATTGTTTGAGTTTCGTCTCTTACTTCTTAAAAGAAGAAAAAAGCCGTAGGCTTTTTCCTGTTTGTATTTATAGTTAAAAACGATTATATTAAAGAACGACCTCTTTCCTATACTAAATTTTATAGGCCACTTAACTATAGTATAGGCTAGTACAGTTATCCGGGTTGCAGCGGTAGCTAGCAACCTAGTAAGAGACGATCACCTCCAATGTAAAGAAATATAAAACCCCTAACTCCTAAAAAAAGAGTCAGATCAAAACAAAAAGTATACCATTAGAACCACCTTCTCCGAAACCCCTATTAAGGAAACTTACCGCCCTTTGGCTTGAATAACAAAGAAAATATATTGGCTTGAAAATCATTACATAAAGGACCGATATAACTTATCATAAATGGTGTTTGTCAATTATTATTAGAGTAAAGAACATCCGGGGTGCAGCGGTAGCTAGCAACCTAGTAAGAGACGATCACGTCCAATGTTAAGAAATATAAAAATTCATAAGTCCTAAAAAATCCGGGTTGCAGCGGTAGCTAGCAACCTAGTAAGAGACGATCACCTCCAATGTCAAGAAATATAAAACCCCCCAACTCCTAAAAAAAGAGTCAGATCAAAACAAAAAGTACACCATTAGAACCGCCTTGTCCGAATCCTCTATAAAGGAAACTTACCGCCCTTTGGCTTGAATAACAAAGAAAATATATTGGCTTGAAAATCAAGAAAATTGACTTTTACCACGTTATTCTCCACAAACGGGATATTTTTTTCTTTCCGCTTTTTCTTTCTGCTCAGCTAGCTGGGCACTGGAAAATCATAGAGAGCTGTATAATAGCTCATTTTAAAGGAAATTGCAACATCTAGTCACTTTTGTATTTAAAAATAAAATACTTTTTAAAGTAGAATCAATTTTGTCAAAAAAATTGCATTTTTGATGTATTTTCATACTGCAGTCTTTTCAAAGATATTTGAATTTTGAAGCAATAAAACAGTCCATGTAATGAACTCTATAGTAATAATAGCTACTTGTCTCAATAGTAACCGAAACTCCTGGAACCAAAATTTTCTTTTTTGGCTTAATCGCTAAAATTATTATGTAAACTGCAAAAATATTTATGATGCCTAATCAGTAATAGTAATTTTTTAATTTAAACAACAAAAATACATGAAAATTCTAAAATTAGTTTTGCTTTTTGTCTCCTGGAAGAAATTTTTTTTTTCATCTCAGTTCAAATTTATTATTGTATCCTGTAACCCGTAAAGTACATATCTCCATATTATTGTCTCATAATTGCAATTATTTTAGTTTTCAGTCCAGAATCACTAAACTTATTATTTAAACTGCAAAAATATTTATGGTGTCTAACCAATAATACTAATTTTGTAATTCAAACAAGATAAATACCTGAAAACTTTAAAATTAGTTTTGTTTTATGCTAGGTTTTAGATACTCGACACGGGATTTTGTGTGCTTAATAATTTTAAATCTTGAAAAAATATGGTCTCACGCGAGTGGAAAAAAAGAAAGAATAACCAAAAACAATATCAAAATAGAACAATCCAAATTTCTACTAATAGAAAACTTTACTACACAAAAAAATAAAGCTAACATCCTGAAATATAAGAAAAGTTTATTTAAAAGAGATAAAAATGCCACCAAACGCAATAAAGCTCGAGCACGCGTAAGGATTGCTACTAAGATGTCTTGTGATCCAGGATTTAAGAAAATGAAATATGACAGAGCAAAACAGAGGTATCTTACGGATCAGGGGTATCGAGAAGGGAAAATTGAGACAGCGAAACAAAAGAGCAAGGAACGGTATGATAACGATATAGATTACCGAAACAAACATAAGAAAAAAGTTGCTACCAGAATAATGGGTAGATACTGGGGTGACAAAAGCTATAATGAAAAAATTAAATTCTCTGCGAGGTTGTACCGAAGAACGCATAAGGACAAAGGGAAAAATTACATTCAGAAATACAAGAAGATGGCAAAAATGCAGGCTGATCTTTGTAAATTGAGAAACATTTTACGCATGTTTTATCGGGATCACGAAAAGTATTCGAAATTACAGATTAAAATTCTCTTTGAAAGAGCGGATGCTGTTGAAAAGTCGGCTAGAAATGCTTTGGCAAAGCTTCATGGCAATATCCAAAAGAAATGTTGTCAGTTTAACGAAAAGCTTCCAAGGTATGGATTGGCAACTGCGGAACAGTTTATAGATGCAATGGAAAATGTTCGACAACACAGTGAATATACGGAGGCGTACTTCTTAGAAAATTCGTATATTAATTTTGGAAGGAGCAATTGCAGTTTATGTAGCAGCAATAAAAATATATATACAAGCATACCTATCAACAGCGAAGGAAAAGCAATGTTTTTCAATTATGGCGAAAACGAGCCTGTTAGGGTTATTAGTAAATGTGTTTGTAAGACTAATGATTTAGAACAAATTCCTGGAACACCGACTCAAGAAAAAAGCATTTCTAACTGTGTTTTAAACAGTTCGTTTAGTTCTACTGAATATTTGGCAAAAAATTCTCTGTGTAGTAGAACACACTGTCCTGAAAAGTACGAGACAACTATTGAAAAATGCTCTAAAACTAGATCTGACAAGGAAATTATGATGGCTGAAGTCACCTATAACAATCTGAGTAAAAATTCAAAACCAAAAATTGGGCAGCAGGTTACTTGGCAATGTCACCCTGATATCTGCAAGCTCTATCCGACGGATATTGAATTATGTCAAATTCTTTTTGATATCCTTGAAAACAATATAGCATTAAAATTTTCAACTGACAAAGTGGTTAATTTCTACCTTGGCGGCTTGGATTATTTTATAATAAAGATCGATGTCTTCCCTATACTAACTTGCATACGCAACTTCACTATAGTTAATACAGTAAGGAAGTCTATCTCATAGTAAATGATACAACAGGAAAAAGAAAAAGAGGTTTGTGGTATATATGACGGCATACGAGGTTACTTTTAAATAAATTCGTATAATAAAGATCAAACTCTTCCCTATACTAACTTGCATACGCAACTTCACTATAGTTAAGATTACAGTATTTATATTTTTTTTACATTAAAAGACGATCACTGGAATAACAAACCATTGCGGACATTAGAGTTAGTTAGCTACTTGATTGTATGAGGTTCGCCTCTTACTATTTCAAAGAAGAAAAAGCCGTAGGCTTTTTCCTGTTTGCATTTATAGTTAAAAACGAACTCAAGTCCAAAGAAACTGAACACTGTGGTTCATTCATATTATCTTCATTATTTTAGCTAGAATGTAAATAAACAAGTTTCTATTTTAAATTTTAAATTGAAAAGACAGTGCTTTTAATTCAACATATTAAAAGTTCTTCCCGACGGGGAATCGAACCCCCTTCTCCCAAGTAAAAAGTGGGCATACTTACCATTAGACTATCGATGACTTATAAAATAAAAGTTACATTTAGATATGATAATAATTTTTTAATCCGGGTTACATAATGGCTCGATCATCGAATTTTTACATTAAAGATCCGGGTTGCAGCGGTAGCTAGCAACCTAGTAAGAGACGATCACGTCCAATGTTAAGAAATATAAAAACCCATAGTTCTTAAAAAAAGAGTCAGATCAAAACAAAAAGTACACCATTAGAAACGCCTTGTCCGAAACCCCTGCATAGTAAAATTTCTGTCCCTTGGCTTGAACAGCAAGGGAAATATATTGGCTTGAAAATCAAGAAAAGTGGCAGCTACTACAACATTCTGCCTAAACGGGATATTTTTTTCTTTTTTTCTTTTTTTTTTCTTTTTTTGTATCCAGAGATAGCTTGGCACTGGAACATCGTAGAGGGTTGTTCAATAGCTCATTTTAAAGGAAATTAATTGGGTTAAAAATCTATAGTAACTAAAATAAATTATTTCTAAAAGAGAATAAATTTTTCCACCAAAAACTGCATTTTGATGTCTTTTCACACTGCAGTCTTTCAAACATAATCGTATACCAGCGGTAAGAATTGAACCCACGCCTCTGAAGAGACTGGTGGCTAACACCAGGGCCTTGGACCACTCGGCCAGGCTGCCTCTCATAAATAAATATATATGTGAATTTGGGTTGCAGCAGTAGCTAGCAACCTAGTAATAGACGATCAGTCCAATGCTAAGAAATATAAAAACCCAAAACTCCTAAAAATAGAGTCAGATCAAAACAAAAGTACATCATTAGATTATAATAAAGAACGACCTCTTGCCTATACTAAATTATATAGGCCACTTAACTATAGTATAGGTTAGTAAATTTACATTAAAAGACGATCACTGAAATAACAAACCATTCCATACATTGGACTTTGTTAGCTACTAATTGATTGTTTGAGTTTCATCTCTTACTATTTAAAAGAAGAAAAAGCCGTAGGCTTTTTCCTGTTTGTATTTATAGTTAAAAAACGAACTCAAGTCCAAAGAAACTGAACCCTGTGGTACATTCACATTATCTTCATTATTTTAGCTAGAATATAATAAAGATCAAACTCTTCCCTATACTAACTTCCATACGCAACTTCACTATAGTTAAGATTACAGTATTTATATTTTTACATTAAAAGACAATCACTGAAATAACAAACCATTCCATACATTGGACTTAGTTAGCTACTTGATTGTTTGAGTTTCGTCTCTTATAATATAAGGACCCGTAAGACTACAAAGCTGAAACATTAATGGCTTTATCCAAGCAAGCTTCAAGTAAGTTAAAGATAATAGTACTACACAAAAACAAGGCATAGTATCATGAAAAGAGAAAAGCAAAGGTATTTAATAGACCAGTTGTATGGAAAAGTTAAAATTGAGAGAGAAAAGTCAAGTATTTATGTTAGACAAGGATCTTTTGAAAATTTGCTTCTCTGCAGTAAAATACCTTGTCCAGTCGGGCAAAGCCACGGAAGAGGAGGTGTAGGAAGAGAGCAACCAGAATCTTGTAACAACAATGAGTGTGCTCAAAGGAATCTACCATATATACTTATAACTAAAGAACCAGTATCTACAATTACAACAAGCATCAACACTACATACAATAAAGAACGACACATAGCCCATGTTAACTGAAACATAAATAGGGATTATGTAATTTCCATCAGTATCATGGCTGCAGAGGTGTCTGAATTATAGTAAAGAACGATCTCTCGCCAATAGTAACTGATATATGGTGGCCCTGTAGAGTAAACTTTCTGTCCCTTGGCTTGAACAGCAAGGGAAATATATTGGCTTGAAAATCAAGAAAAGTGGCAGCTACTACAACATTCTGCCTAAACGGGATATTTTTTTTTGTTTGTTTCCAGAGATAGCTTGGCACTGGAACATCGTAGATAGTTGTTCAATGGCTCATTTTAAAGGAAATTAATTGGGTTACAATAAAGAACGACACCTAGCCCATGTTAACTGAAACATAAATAGGGATTATGTAATTTCCATCAGTATTATGGCTGTAGAGATGGCTGAAACCTAGTAAAGAACAAACCATAACAGTAAAGAACATTTCATGTTAAAGATTGATCAATGATGCCATAATCATAGTTTGTAGCCAGGTCGTCTCTTACTATTCCAATTAAGAAAAAGCCATAGGCTTTTTCCTGTTTGTAATTTCACAACAAACATTATAAACATTAAAACCATTGCAGACATTGGACTCATTTAGCTACTTGATTGTTTGAGTTTTGTCTCTTACTATTTTCCGGGTTGCAGCGGTAGCTAGCAACCTAGTAAGAGACGATCACGTCCAATGTTAAGAAATATAAAAACCCATAATTCTTAAAAAAAAGAGTCAGATCAAAACAAAAAGTACACCATTAGAACTGCCTTGTCCGAAACCCCTGCATAGTAAAATTTCTGTCCCTTGGCTTGAACAGCAAGGGAAATATATTGGCTTGAAAATCAAGAAAAGTGGCAGCTACTACAACATTCTGCCTAAACGGGATATTTTTTTCTTTTTTTCTTTTTTTTTTCTTTTTTTGTATCCAGAGATAGCTTGGCACTGGAACATCGTAGAGGGTTGTTCAATAGCTCATTTTAAAGTAAATTAATTGGGTTAAAAATCTATAGTAACTAAAATAAATTATTTCTAAAAGAGAATAAATTTTTCCACCAAAAACTGCATTTTGATGTCTTTTCACACTGCAGTCTTTCAAACATAATCGTATACCAGCGGTAAGAATTGAACCCACGCCTCTGAAGAGACTGGTGGCTAACACCAGTGCCTTGGACCACTCGGCCAGGCTGCCTCTCATAAATAAATATATATGTGAATTTGGGTTGCAGCAGTAGCTAGCAACCTAGTAATAGACGATCAGTCCAATGCTAAGAAATATAAAAACCCAAAACTCCTAAAAATAGAGTCAGATCAAAACAAAAGTACATCATTAGAAATACCTTGTCTGAAACCCTACTAGATAAATAATGAACGTCATCATAGTTTTATATTAGAGCTATGACGTGAATAGAGTGACGTCATAATTAGTATATAAGGAAAGTCAAAACTTAAAATTCTTTCATTCTTGATTAGAATAATGGTTAGATCAAAGCAGGCTATACGCAAGTTGAAGAAAGAGTACTACACAAACAACAGAGATAGTAACTTGAAAAGAAAAAAGCAAAGGTATTCAACCGACCAGGTGTATCGAGAAGTAATAATTGATCCGGGTTGCAGCGGTAGCTAGCAACCTAGTAAGAGACGATCACCTCCCATGTCAAGAAATATAAAACCCCCCAACTCCTAAAAAAAGAGTCAGATCAAAACAAAAAGTACACCATTAGAACCGCCTTGTCCGAATCCTCTATAAAGGAAACTTACCTCCCTTTGGCTTGAATAACAAAGAAAATATATTGGCTTGAAAATCAAGAAAATTGACTTTTACCACGTTATTCTCCACAAACGGGATATTTTTTTCTTTCCGCTTTTTCTTTCTGCTCAGCTAGCTGGGCACTGGAAAATCATAGAGAGCTGTATAATAGCTCATTTTAAAGGAAATTGCAACATCTAGTCACTTTTGTATTTAAAAATAAAATACTTTTTAAAGTAGAATCAATTTTGTCAAAAAAATTGCATTTTTGATGTATTTTCATACTGCAGTCTTTTCAAAGATATTTGAATTTTGAAGCAATAAAACAGTCCATGTAATGAACTCTATAGTAATAATAGCTACTTGTCTCAATAGTAACCGAAACTCCTGGAACCAAAATTTTCTTTTTTGGCTTAATCGCTAAAATTATTATGTAAACTGCAAAAATATTTATGATGCCTAATCAGTAATAGTAATTTTTTAATTTAAACAACAAAAATACATGAAAATTCTAAAATTAGTTTTGCTTTTTGTCTCCTGGAAGAAATTTTTTTTTCATCTCAGTTCAAATTTATTATTGTATCCTGTAACCCGTAAAGTACATATCTCCATATTATTGTCTCATAATTGCAATTATTTTAGTTTTCAGTCCAGAATCACTAAACTTATTATTTAAACTGCAAAAATATTTATGGTGTCTAACCAATAATACTAATTTTGTAATTCAAACAAGATAAATACCTGAAAATTTTAAAATTAGTTTTGTTTTATGCTAGGTTTTAGATACTCGACACGGGATTTTGTGTGCTTAATAATTTTAAATCTTGAAAAAATATGGTCTCACGCGAGTGGAAAAAAAGAAAGAATAACCAAAAACAATATCAAAATAGAACAATCCAAATTTCTACTAATAGAAAACTTTACTACACAAAAAATAAAGCTAACATCCTGAAATATAAGAAAAGTTTATTTAAAAGAGATAAAAATGCCACCAAACGCAATAAAGCTCGAGCACGCGTAAGGATTGCTACTAAGATGTCTTGTGATACAGTAAAGAACGATCTCTCATCCATAGTAACTGATACATGGTGGTTCCAGGGGTAGTTACTTGAGTTTCGTCACTTACTATTTCAAAGAAGAAAAAGCCGTAGGCTTTTTCCTGTTTGTAATGATATCCGGGTTGCAGCGGTAGCTAGCAATCCGGGTTGCAGCGGTAGCTAGCAACCTAGTAAGAGACGATCACGTCCAATGTTAAGAAATATAAAAACCCATAGTTCTTAAAAAAAGAGTCAGATCAAAACAAAAAGTACACCATTAGAAACGCCTTGTCCGAAACCCCTGCATAGTAAAATTTCTGTCCCTTGGCTTGAACAGCAAGGGAAATATATTGGCTTGAAAATCAAGAAAAGTGGCAGCTACTACAACATTCTGCCGAAACGGGATATTTTTTTCTTTTTTTCTTTTTTTTTTTTCTTTTTTGTATCCAGAGATAGCTTGGCACTGGAACATCGTAGAGGGTTGTTCAATAGCTCATTTTAAAGGAAATTAATTGGGTTAATATAATAAAGATCGAACTCTTCCCTATACTAACTTGCATAGGCAACTTCACTATAGTGAAGATTACAGTATTTATATTATACATCATTATAAATTATAAAAGGTTCGAATGTTCGAAGATTATAGAGTTAAAAATTTTCCCACACCGGGAATCGAACCCGGTCCTCCTAAGTGAAAGTTTTACATTAAAAGACGATCATTGGAATAAGAAAGCATTGCAGACGTCGGACATAGTTAGCAACTTGATTGTTTGAGGTTCGTCTCTTACTCTTTCAAAGAAGAAAAAGCTGTAGGCTTTTTCCTGTTTGTAATCATATAGCATAAAACAAACCCCATTTGTAACTGACGTCATTAAATAAAAGCTTGATTTAGTTCATTAAAACTGGGGATTATTTTATAATAAAGATCGAACTCTTCCCTATACTAACTTGCAGAGGCAACTTCACTATAGTGAAGATTACAGTATTTATATTATACATCATTATAAATTATAAAAGGTTCGAATGTTCGAAGATTATAGAGTTAAAAATTTTCCCACACCGGGAATCGAACCCGGTCCTCCTAAGTGAAAGTTAACTATCCTAGCCACTAGACCAAATGGGACCATAAAGAAGTATGATTTAAGAGCCATATGCATATTATTATTTCACCATACCAATTATAATAAGGCCAAAACAAAATCGTCGAATTGCAACCTTACTTTTGACACATCAGTTAAATCTTCATCAGACTTAAAAACTGTTTTGCTAGTCCGGGTTGCAGCGGTAGCTAGCAACCTAGTAAGAGACTATCACCTCCAATGTTAAGAAATATAAGACCCCCCAACTCCTAAAAAGAAGAGTCAGATCAAAACAAAAGGTACACCATTAGAACCGCCTTGTCCAAAACCCCTATAAAGGAAACTTACCGCCCTTTGGCTTGAATAACAAAGAAAATATATTGGCTTGAAATTACATAAAGGACCGATATAGTTTATCATAAATGGTATTGGTCAATTAGTTTTTATTTACACTAAAAGACGATCACTGGAATAACATCACATTGAAGAATAAACTATAGCCTATAGTAATTGAATATTTGACAAGTACCCTACAATGTAATGTCTTGATTCTTTTATTTTATTTTCAGTTTCTTCGTCAAATCTAATTAGTTTTTGGAATTATTTTCCTAATTATTTCCAACTTTTCTGCAGAGGCTTTATTGCGAAGCTACCGCTACAACCCGGATAAAGTATATATAAAAATTTAGCAGCTAGTGTTTTTGATCCACCAACCTCTGGGTTATGATCCGGGTTGCAGCGGTAGCTAGCAACCTAGTAAGAGACGATCACCTCCAATGTTAAGAAATATAAAACCCCCCATTTCCTAAAAAAAGAGTCAGATCAAAACAAAAAGTACACCATTAGAACCGCCTTGTCCGAATCCTGCATAAAGGAAACTTACCGCCCTTTGGCTTTAATAACAAAGAAAATATATTGGCTTGAAAATCAAGAAAAATGACTTTTACCACGTTATTCTCCACAAACGAGATATTTTTTTTCTTTCCGCTTTTTTTTCCTGCTCAGCTAGCTGGGCACTGGAAAATCATAGAGAGCTGTATAATAGCTCATTTTAAAGGAAATTGCAACATCTAGTCACTTTTGTAATTAAAAATAAAATACTTCTTAAAGTAGAATCAATTTTGTCAAAAAAATTGCATTTTTGATGTATTTTCATACTGCAGTCTTTTCAAAGATATTTGAATTTTGAAGCAATCAAACAGTTCATGGTAATGAACTCTATAGTAATAATAGCTACTTGTCTCAATAGTAACCGAAACTCCTGGAACCAAAATTTTCTTTTTTGGCTTAATCGCTAAAATTATTATGTAAACTGCAAAAATATTTATGATGCCTATTCAGTAATAGTAAGTTCTTAATTTAAACAACAAAAATACATGAAAATTTTATAATTAGTTTTACTTTTTGTCTCCTGGAAGAAAAACTTTTTTCATCTCAGTTCAAAGTTATTATTGTATCCTGGAACCAAACTTTTTTTGGTTTGTAACCCGTAAGCCATATTATTGTCTTATAATTGCAATTATTTTAGTTTTCAGTCCAGAATCGCTAAACTTATTATGTAAACTGCAAAAATATTTCTGGTGTCTAACCAATAATACTAATTTTGTAATTCAAACAAGATAAATACCTGAAAATTTAAAAATTAGTTTTTTTTATGCTAGGTTTTAGATACTCGACACGGGGTATTGTGTACTTAATAATTTTAAACCTTGAAAAAATATGGTCTCACTTGAAAGGAAAAAAAGAAAGAATAACCAAAAAAATATCAAAATAGAGCAATCCAAATTTCTACTAATAAGAAACTTTAATACAAAAAAAATAAAGCTAACATCCTGAAATATCAGAAAAGTTTATTTAAAAGAGATAAAATGCCACCGAACGCAATAAAGCTCGAGCACTTGTAAGGATTGCTACTAAGATGTCTTGTGATCCAGGATTTAAGAAAATGAAATATGACAGAGCAAAACAGAGGTATGTTACAGATCAGGGGTATCGAGAAGGGAAAATTGAGACAGCCAAACAAAAGAGCAAGGAACGGTATGATAACGATAAAGATTACCGAAACAAACATAAGAAAAAAGTTGCTACCAGAATAATGGGTAGATACTGGGGTGACAAAAGCAATAATGAAAAAATTAAATTCTCTGCGAGGTTGTACCGAAGAACGCATAAGAACAAAGGGAAAAATTACATTCAGAAATACAAGAAGATGGCAAAAATGTAGGCTGATCTTTGTAAATTGAGAAACATTTTACGCATGTTTTATCGGGATCACGAAAAGTATTCAAAATTACAGATTAAAAATCTTTTTGAAAGAGCGGATGCTGTTGAAAAGTCGGCTAGAAATGCTTTGGCAAAGCTTCATAGCAATATCCAAAAGAAATGTTGTCAGTTTAACGAAAAGCTTCCAAGGTATCCGGGTTGCAGCGGTAGCTAGCAACCTAGTAAGAGACGATCACGTCCAATGTTAAGAAATATAAAAACCCCTAACTCCTAAAAACAGAGTCAGATCAAAACAAAAAGTACACCATTAGAACCGCCTTGTCCGAAACCCCTATAAAGGAAACTTACCGCCCTGCGGCTTGAATAACAAAGAAAATATATTGGCTTGATAATCAAGAAAATTGACTTTAACCACGTTATTCTCCACAAACGGGATATTTTTTTCTTTCTTTCTTTGTTTCCACAGATAGCTTGGCACTGGAACATCGTAGAGAGTTGTTCAATGGCTCATTTTAAAGGAAATCTCTAGATCTAGCGCTATTTGTACTTCATTTTTTTTTAATTAATTTTTTACGAAAAACTTAATTTCTTATATACAATATTAATCAATGACGTCATAGTCTTTGGATTTAGTTAGTACATAAAGTCTGGATCATCGAATTAAAGCTGAAACTAAGTAAAGAACAATTATGCCTCCATATATTCACAGTGATGTATAAAATTTCCCATTACATCTGTAAACTGTTCCACAGTTGCCGGTTCATACCTTGGAAGCTTTTCACTAAACATGCAACATTTCTTTTGGATATTACTATGAAGTTTTGCAAAAGCATCTCTAGCTGACTTTTCAACAAAATCCATTCTTTCAGAGATAATTTTAATCTTTAATTTTGAATATTTTTCGTAATCCCGGTAAAAAATTCGTAAAATTTTTCTAAATTTACTAAGATCAGCCAGCATTGTTGCCATGTTTTTGGACTTCTGAATATAATTTTTAATTTTGCCCTTATGCGTTCTTTGCAGCTTGTGTAAACTGCAAAATATCCATGGTATCCGAGCAATAGTTTGAATATTTCAATTCAAGCTAGAAAAATACCTGAAAATGTTAAAATTGGTTTTATTTTCAGTTAGGTTCTAACTATCCGATGTGGAATTTAGTATGTATTTTCAGACCAAAAAATTCAATTTTTTAATATATTTCATTTTTCAGTTTAGAATCGCTAAAGTTATTATGTAAACTGCAAAAATATTTATGATATATGAGCAATAATTTTAATCTTTTAATTCAAACTAACAAAATACCTGAAAATTTAAAAATTAGTTTTATTTTTTGTTAGGTTATGGGTACATGATACGAGTCTTAAAAAGTTTCAATTAGATAAGAATATTATTTCTTGTTTTGTAATAAGATGCGTTCTAATAGAGTTAAGGACCAAAGTCTATCTAATAGTAACTGAAGCAACATAACATTAAAAAATGATGATTGGAATAAAAAACCATTGCATACATTGGACTTAGTTAGTATATTAAAAGACGATCATTGGAATACCAAACCATTGCATACATTGGACTTAGTTAGGTACTTGATTGTTTGAGGTTCGTCTCTTACTACTTCAAAGAAGAAAAAGCCTTTAAGAAAAAGTACGCCCCATCAGATGTAATTAGGCACTCAAAAGTACCTAACCTTGTTTTACAAACATAAATAGGGATAATCATTGATGCCATAATCATAGTTTGTAGCCAGGTCGTCTCTTACTATTCCAAAGAAGAAAAAGCCGTAGGCTTTTTCCTGTTTGTAATTTATAATAAAGATCGAACTCTTCCCTATACTAACTTGCATACCCAACTTCACTATAGTTAAGATTACAGTATTTATATTATACATCATTATAAATTATAAAAGGTTCAAATGTTCGAAGATAATCCGGGTTGCAGCGGTAGCTAGCTACCTAGTAAGAGACGATCACGTCCAATGTTAAGAAATATAAAAACCCATAGTTCTTAAAAAAAGAGTCAGATCAAAACAAAAAGTACGCCATTAGAACCGCCTTGTCCGAAACCCCTGCATAGTAAAATTTCTGTCATTTGGCTTGAACAGCAAGGGAAATATATTGGCTTGAAAATCAAGAAAAGTGGCAGCTACTACAACATTCTGCCTAAACGGGATATTTTTTTCTTTTTTTTTTCTTTTTTTTTCTTTTTTCTTTTCCACAGATAGCTTGGCACTGGAACATCGTAAAGGGTTGTTCAATAGTTACAGTAAAGAACGATCTCTCGCCCATAGTAATTGATATATGATGGTTCCAGGTGTAGTTACATAAAGGACCGATATATCTCATCATAAATTGTGTTCAAGGCTCGTACAAGGAACTAAGTCATTATTTAGAAGAAGTGTCAAGTAGACTCTGTCGTAATAGTCAAGACGCCATCTACGGTGATAGCAATATTAGAGTTTCTGTGGATGAAAATACAATAATAAAATTATTTGGTGAGAGCCTTGATAAGGTAGTTTACAGTAAAGAACGATCTTTCGCCCATAGTAATCCGGGTTGCAGCGGTAGCTAGCAACCTAGCAAATGACGATGACGTCCAATGTTAAGAAATATAAAAACCCATAACTCCTAAAAAAATAGAACCGCCATGTGTGAAACCCTGTATAGGAAACTTTCGGTCATTTCTATAATAAAGAACCACCTTTTGCCTATACTAAATTTTATACGCCACTTAATTATAGTATAGGTTAGTAATTCCACAGATAGCTTGGCAATGTAACATCGTAGAGAGTTGTTTAATGGCTCATTTTAAAGAAAATTAATGGGGTTAAACACCTTTTCTAATTATAAAATAAATTATTTTTAAAATTACATGAAAAGACGATCATTCAAAGAACTAACCATCGCATATGTTGGACTTTGTTAGCTGCCCGATTCCTTGTAAAAGATCTTTTTTGTCAAATAAAACTAGATTAATTCCTGAAAAATTTAAACTAAATAATTTTATCTAACTGCAAAATGCAAAAATAATTATGGTGTCTCATCAGAAATTTTCATTTTTTAATTAAACCCAGAAAAAAAACTAAAAGTTATAAAATTAGTCTGGTTTTCCTCTTGCTTCAATTGACTCGTTACGGCATTTCACATTAAAATTTTTCCGGGTTGCAGCGGTAGCTAGCAACCTAGTAAGAGACGATCACCTCCAATGTTAAGAAATATAAAAACCCGTAGCTCCTAAAAAAGAGTCAGATCAAAACAAAAAGTACACCATTAGAACCGCCTTGTCCAAATCCTCCATAAAGGAAACTTACCGCCCTTTGGCTTGAATAACAAAGAAAATATATTGGCTTGAAAATCAAGAAAATAGACTTTTACCACGTTATTCTCCCCAAACGGGATATTTTTTTCTTTTTTCTTTTTCTTTTCCACAGATAGCTTGGCACTGGAACATCGTAGAGGGTTGTTCAATAGCTCATTTTAAAGGAAATTAATTGGGTTAAAAATCTATAGTAACTAAAATAAATTATTTCTAAAAGAGAATAAATTTTCCCACCAAAAACTGCATTTTTGATGTCTTTTCACACTGCAGTCTTTCAAACATAATCGTATACCAGCGGTAAGATTTGAACCCACGCCTCCGAAGAGACTGGTGGCTAACACCAGTGTCTTGGACCACTCGGCTAGGTTACATTAAAAGACGATCATTGGAATAACAAACTATTGCATACATTGGAATTAGTTAGCTACTTGATTGTTTGAGGTTCGTCTCTTACTATTTCAAAGAAGAAAAAGCCTTAGGCTTTTTCCTGTTTGTAATCAGTTTATTATCCGGGTTGCGGCGGTAGCTAGAAACTTACATAAAGGATCTATCCGGGTTGCAGCGGTAGCTAGCAACCTAGTAAGAGACGATCACGTCCAATGTTAAGAAATATAAAAACCCATAGTTCCTAACAAAGGAGTCAGATCAAACAAAAAGTACACCATTAGAACCGCCTTGTCCGAAACCCCTGTATAGGAAACTTTCTGTCCCTTGGCTTGAACAGCAAGGGAAATATATTGGCTTGAAAATCAAGAAAATTGACTTTAACCACGTTATTCTCCCCAAACGGGATATTTTTTTCTTTTTTCTTTTTTTTTTTCTTTTCCACAGATAGCTTGGCACTGGAACATCGTAGAGGGTTGTTCAATAGCTCATTTTAAAGGAAATTAATTGGGTTAAAAATCTATAGTAACTAAAATAAATTATTTCTAAAAGAGAATAAATTTTTCCACCAAAAACTGCATTTTCGATGTCTTTTCACACTCCAGTCTTTCAAACATAATCGTATACCAGCGGTAAGATTTGAACCCACGCCTCCGAAGAGACTGGTGGCTAACACCAGTGCCTTGGACCACTCGGCCAGGCTGCCTCTCATAAATAAATATATATGTGAATTTGGGTTGCAGCAGTAGCTAGCAACCTAGTAAGAGATGATCAGTCCAATGCTAAGAAATATAACAAAACTCCTAAAAATAGAGTCAGATCAAAACAAAAGTACATCATTAGAATTACCTTGTCTGAAACCCTACTAGATAAATAATGAATGTCGTCATAGTTTTATATTAGAGCTATGACGTCAATATCCGGGTTGCAGCGGTAGCTAGCAACCTAGTAAGAGACGATCACATCCAATGTTAAGAAATATAAAAACCCATAACTCCTAAAAAAAGAGTCAGATCAAAACAAAAAGTACACCATTAGAATCGCCTTGTCCGACATTCCTATAAGGGAAACTTACTGCCCTTTGGCTTGAATAACAAAGAAAATATATTGGCTTGAAAATCAAGAAAATTGACTTTTACCACGTTATTCTCCACAAAGGGGATATTTTTTTCTTTCTTCTTCTTTTCCACAGACAGCTTGGCACTGGAACATCGTAGAGAGTTGTTCAATGGCTCATTTTAAAGGAAATTAATGGCGTTAAAAACTTTTTGTACTTAAAACAATGTATTTTTAAAATATAATCAGTTTTTTACGAAAAATTGCATATTTCATATTAAAGATTGATCAATGACGTCATAATTGTATACCAGTGGTAGGATTTGAACCCACACCTCAGAAGAAACTGGTGACTATCACCAGCGCCTTGGACCACTCGGCCAAGAAAAATATCCCACAAAAGGGATATTTTTTTCTTTCTTTCTTCTTCTTCTTCTTCTTTTCGACAGATATCTTGGCACTGGGACATTGTAGAGAGTTGTTCAATGGCTCATTTTAAAGGAAATCTCTAGATCTAGTGCCATTTCTACTTAATTTTCTTTTAAATTAATTATTTTTTACGGAAAACGTATTTTTTTATTATAATAAAGAACGAACTCTATCCGGGTTGCAGCGGTAGCTAGCAACCTAGTAAGAGACGATCACCTCCAATGTCAAGAAATATAAAACCCCCCAACTCCTAAAAAAAGAGTCAGATCAAAACAAAAAGTACACCATTAGAACCGCCTTGTCCGAATCCTCTATAAAGGAAACTTACCTCCCTTTGGCTTGAATAACAAAGAAAATATATTGGCTTGAAAATCAAGAAAATTGACTTTTACCACGTTATTCTCCACAAACGGGATATTTTTTTCTTTCCGCTTTTTCTTTCTGCTCAGCTAGCTGGGCACTGGAAAATCATAGAGAGCTGTATAATAGCTCATTTTAAAGGAAATTGCAACATCTAGTCACTTTTGTATTTAAAAATAAAATACTTTTTAAAGTAGAATCAATTTTGTCAAAAAAATTGCATTTTTGATGTATTTTCATACTGCAGTCTTTTCAAAGATATTTGAATTTTGAAGCAATAAAACAGTCCATGTAATGAACTCTATAGTAATAATAGCTACTTGTCTCAATAGTAACCGAAACTCCTGGAACCAAAATTTTCTTTTTTGGCTTAATCGCTAAAATTATTATGTAAACTGCAAAAATATTTATGATGCCTAATCAGTAATAGTAATTTTTTAATTTAAACAACAAAAATACATGAAAATTCTAAAATTAGTTTTGCTTTTTGTCTCCTGGAAGAAATTTTTTTTTCATCTCAGTTCAAATTTATTATTGTATCCTGTAACCCGTAAAGTACATATCTCCATATTATTGTCTCATAATTGCAATTATTTTAGTTTTCAGTCCAGAATCACTAAACTTATTATTTAAACTGCAAAAATATTTATGGTGTCTAACCAATAATACTAATTTTGTAATTCAAACAAGATAAATACCTGAAAATTTTAAAATTAGTTTTGTTTTATGCTAGGTTTTAGATACTCGACACGGGATTTTGTGTGCTTAATAATTTTAAATCTTGAAAAAATATGGTCCTCACGCGAGTGGAAAAAAAGAAAGAATAACCAAAAACAATATCAAAATAGAACAATCCAAATTTCTACTAATAGAAAACTTTACTACACAAAAAATAAAGCTAACATCCTGAAATATAAGAAAAGTTTATTTAAAAGAGATAAAAATGCCACCAAACGCAATAAAGCTCGAGCACGCGTAAGGATTGCTACTAAGATGTCTTGTGATCCAGGATTTAAGAAAATGAAATATGACAGAGCAAAACAGAGGTATCTTACGGATCAGGGGTATCGAGAAGGGAAAATTGAGACAGCGAAACAAAAGAGCAAGGAACGGTATGATAACGATATAGATTACCGAAACAAACATAAGAAAAAAGTTGCTACCAGAATAATGGGTAGATACTGGGGTGACAAAAGCTATAATGAAAAAATTAAATTCTCTGCGAGGTTGTACCGAAGAACGCATAAGGACAAAGGGAAAAATTACATTCAGAAATACAAGAAGATGGCAAAAATGCAGGCTGATCTTTGTAAATTGAGAAACATTTTACGCATGTTTTATCGGGATCACGAAAAGTATTCAAAATTACAGATTAAAATTCTCTTTGAAAGAGCGGATGCTGTTGAAAAGTCGGCTAGAAATGCTTTGGCAAAGCTTCATAGCAATATCCAAAAGAAATGTTGTCAGTTTAACGAAAAGCTTCCAAGGTATGGATTGGCAACTGCGGAACAGTTTACAGATGCAATGGAAAATGTTCGACAACACAGTGAATATACGGAGGCGTACTTCTTAGGAAATTCGTATATTAATTTTGGAAGGAGCAATTGCAGTTTATGTAGCAGCAATAAAAATATATATACAAGCATACCTATCAACAGCGAAGGAAAAGCAATGTTTTTCAATTATGGCGAAAACGAGCCTGTTAGGGTTATTAGTAAATGTGTTTGTAAGACTAATGATTTAGAACAAATTCCTGGAACACCGACTCAAGAAAAAAGTATTTCTAACTGTGTTTTAAACAGTTCTTTTAGTTCTTCTGAATATTTGGCAAAAAATTCTCTGTGTAGTAGAACAAACTGTCCTGAAAAGTACGAGACAACTATTGAAAAATGCTCTAAAACTAGATCTGACAAGGAAATTATGATGGCTGAAGTCACCTATAACAATCTGAGTAAACATTCAAAACCAAAAATTGGGCAGCAGGTTACTTGGCAATGTCACCCTGATATCTGCAAGCTCTATCCGACGGATATTGAATTATGTCAAATTCTTTTTGATATCCTTGAAAATAATATAGCATTAAAATTTTCAACTGACAAAGTGGTTAATTTCTACCTTGGCGGCTTGGATTATTGTGAAATCAATTACAGGGACACAAGAAAGCATGGGCATTCGTTATACTGTAGCCCAAATGAGGGATGTCAGAGCTATTTGCGTTCTCTAAGGGCACTAGCTCCACATTTTCCTGTCTTGAACTGTTTCATTAATAGCGTATATAAGGCAGTATCAAAATGTAGATTATACAACATATTAATCTACTAAAGGTCGAGGGCTCGTACAAGGAACTAAGTCATTATATAGAAGAAATGTCAAGTAGACTCTGTCGTAATAATAGTCAAGACATCATTTACGGTGATAGCAATATTAGAGTTTCTGTGGATGAAAATACAATAATAAAATTATTTGGTGAGAGCCTTGATAAGGTAGCTAACATCAGGGATGTATACCCCACAATGCATTGTGACAGTTGTGAGCAGATAAAGACAAAATACCTATTGAAGAGTCTAAGATCCCTTTCAAATAAGAAAGGTTTTGATGTAATGATGGCCACGATTTTAGAACACCTACAACAGGACATACCCAAAGATGACAGAGAACAACTAATTCAATGTACAGGTTGGAAAGAGGATGTCATAGATTCATTCTTTGTCTGTGATTACTGTGCTGGGAAAATGTTGAAAAGTCAGGAGAATGTCCGATCAGTATTAAATAACCTTCATATAGACTGTACACTGGAATGTATAAAGTGTTTAAATAATTTTGAAATGGCAATGATTCGATTTGTAATGCCTTGTCTTACGATCGTCAGATTAGGGCAAGTAACTGCATTGAAGAGACCTAGAACAGAACTTGTTGACGCTCTTAAGGGGAGAATAGTATATCTACCTGTTGATGTGCAAGCAAATGCAGATATTCAGCTGAAAAACTTCTTAACATTGATAGTTTTGTAGTCATTGTCAATGGTCAGCCTACTTACAACAAGAACGTTTGGACTGCACTAATAGATCTGAGAAAAGTCCATGAAGCACTGTTGTGGTTAAGAGAGAACAACAGTCTCTATAAAACATCCGGGTTGCAGCGGTAGCTAGCAACCTAGTAAGAGACAATCACGTCCAATGTTAAGAAATATAAAAACCCATAGTTCCTAACAAAGGAGGCAGATCAAAACAAAAAGTACACCATTAGAACCGCCTTGTCCGAAACCCCTGTATAGGAAACTTTCTTTCCCTTGGCTTGAACAGCAAGGGAAATATATTGGCTTGAAAATCAAGAAAATTGACTTTAACCACGTTATTCTCCCCAAACGGGATATTTTTTTCTTTTTTTTTTTTTTTTTTTTTCTTTTCCACAGATAGCTTGGCACTGGAACATCGTAGAGGGTTGTTCAATAGCTCATTTTAAAGTAAATTAATTGGGTTAAAAACCTTTTGTAACTAAAATAAATTATTTCTAAAAGAGAATAAATTTTTCCACCAAAAACTGCATTTTCGATGTCTTTTCACACTCCAGTCTTTCAAACATAATCGTATACCAGCGGTAAGATTTGAACCCACGCCTCTGAAGAGACTGGTGGCTAAAACCAGTGCCTTGGACCACTCGGCCAGGCTGCCTCTCATAAATAAATATATATGTGAATTTGGGTTGCAGCAGTAGCTAGCAACCTAGTAAGAGATGATCAGTCCAATGCTAAGAAATATAACAAAACTCCTAAAAATAGAGTCAGATCAAAACAAAAGTACATCATTAGAATTACCTTGTCTGAAACCCTACTAGATAAATAATGAATGTCATCATAGTTTTATATTAGAGCTATGACGTGAATAGAAAAACATGAAATTATATTGTTGTTTCTGAAGACGTCATGAAATAATATCATTGCTCTATGACGTCAACAAAATCATTACGCTGTGACGTCATAATTACTACTTAAGAACTACAAAGATGAAAATGTTCTCATTCATAATTACATAATGGTTTCAATCAAGCAAGTCGCACGCAAGTTGAAAAAACAGTACTACACAAACAACAGAGATAGTATCTTGAAAAGAGAAAAGCAAAAATATTCAACCGACCAGGCGCATCGAGAAGTAAAAATTGAGAGAGCAAAACAAAGGTATTCAACCGACCAGGCGTATCGAGAAGTAATAATTGAGAGAGCAAAACAAAGGTATTCAACCGACCAGGCGTATCGAGAAGTAATAATTGAGAGAGCAAAACAAAGGTATTCAACCGACCAGGCGTATCGAGAAGTAATAATTGAGAGAGCAAAACAAAGGTATTCAACCGACCAGGCGTATCGAGAAGTAATAATTGAGAGAGCAAAACAAAACAGCAAGATGTGTTATCACAATGATGAAGATTATAGACATGCAAAAATTGAGACAGCCAAACAAAAGATCATGGAGAGTTATCACAATGATGAAGATTACCGCATCAAATATAAGAAAAACCAAAAGCAAAGGTATTCAACCGTCCAGGTGTATCGAGAAGCAAAAATTGAGACAGCCAAACAAAAGATCAAGGAGCGTTACTGGGGTGACAAAATCTATAATGAAAAAATTAAATTCTCTGCGAGGTTGTACAGAAGAACGCATAAGGACAGAGGGAAAAATTACATTCAGAAATACAAGAAGATGGCAAAAATGCAGGCTGATCTTTGTAAATTGAGAAACATTTTACGCATGTTTTATCGGAATCACGAAAAGTATTCAAAATTACAGATTAAAATTCTCTTTGAAAGAGCGGATGCTGTTGAAAAGTCGGCTAGAAAGTCTTTGGCAAAGCTTCATAGTAATATCCAAAAGAAATGTTGTCAGTTTAACGAAAAGCTTCCAAGGTATGGATTGGCAACTGCGGAACAGTTTATAGATGCAATGGAAAATGTTCGACAACACAGTGAATATACGGAGGCGTACTTCTTAGAAAATTCGTATATTAATTTTGGAAGGAGCAATTGCAGTTTATGTAGCAGCAATAAAAATATATATACAAGCATACCTATCAACAGCGAAGGAAAAGCAATGTTTTTCAATTATGGCGAAAACGAGCCTGTTAGGGTTATTAGTAAATGTGTTTGTAAGACTAATGATTTAGAACAAATTCCTGGAACACCGACTCAAGAAAAAAGCATTTCTAACTGTGTTTTAAACAGTTCGTTTAGTTCTACTGAATATTTGGCAAAAAATTCTCTGTGTAGTAGAACAAACTGTCCTGAAAAGTACGAGACAACTATTGAAAAATGCTCTAGAACTAGATCTGACAAGGAAATTATGATGGCTGAAGTCACCTATAACAATCCGAGTAAACATTCAAAACCCAAAATTGGGCAGCAGGTTACTTGGCAATGTCACCCTGATATCTGCAAGCTCTATCCGATGGATATTGAATTATGTCAAATTCTTTTTGATATCCTTGAAAATAATATAGCATTAAAATTTTCAACTGACAAAGTGGTTAATTTCTACCTTGGCGGCTTGGATTATTGTGAAATCAATTACAGGGACACAAGAAAGCATAGGCATTCGTTATACTGTAGCCCAAATGAGGGATGTCAGAGCTATTTGCGTTCTCTAAGGGCACTAGCTCCACATTTTCCTGTCTTGAACTGTTTCATTAATAGCGTATATAAGGCAGTATCAAAATGTAAGATTATACAACATATTAATCTACTAAAAGTCGAGGGTTCGTACAAGGAACTAAGTCATTACATAGAAGAAGTGTCAAGTAGACTCTGTCGTAATAATAGTCAAGACTTCATTTACGGTGATAGCAATATTAGAGTTTCTGTGGATGAAAATACAATAATAAAATTATTTGGTGAGAGCCTTGATAAGGTAGCTAACATCAGGGATGTATACCCCACAATGCATTGTGACAGTTGTGAGCAGATAAAGACAAAATACCAATTGAAGAGTCTAAGATCCCTTTCAAATAGGAAAGGTTTTGATGTAATGATGGCCACGATTTTAGAACACCTACAACAGGACATACCCAAAGATGACAGAGAACAACTAATTCAATGTACAGGTTAGAAAGAGGATGTCATAGATTCATTCTTTGTCTGTGATTACTGTGCTGGGAAAATGTTGAAAAGTCAGGAGAATGTCCGATCAGTATTAAATAACCTTCATATAGACTGTACACCGGGATGTATAAAGTGTTTAAATAATTTTGAAATGGCAATGATTCGATTTGTTATGCCTTGTCTTACGATCGTCAGATTAGGGCAAGTAACTGCATTGAAGAGACCTAGAACAGAACTTGTTGACGCTCTTAAGGGGAGAATAGTATATCTACCTGTTGATGTGCAAGCAAATGCAGATATTCAGCCTGAAAAACTTCTTAACATTGATAGTTTTGTAGTCATTGTCAATGGTCAGCCTACTTACAACAAGAATGTTTGGACTGCACTAATAGATCTGAGAAAAGTCCATGAAGCACTATTGTGGTTAAGAGAGAACAACAGTCTCTATAAAACAATACATGCATACACCCTAGAAGATTTAAATAAAATACTTGAAGCACGTCTTGCTGAAAAAGCGGTTGGTGTTGATAATTTACCTGAAATACCGGAAGCTGCAATCCTTCAGAAACTGACAGAAAGCGCAAAATCTACATTGGTTGGACATTTTTCTTTCCAGCCTCTCAATTCAGCGGTACCAAAAGACTTCATTGAAGATTTTAAGCAGATGAAAGATCTTGGTACTGACCAATTTCAAATCAAGAAACTAAAAGGTGAGAGCGAAGACTTATTTCAGGAAGAACTTGATCTAAAAGTGTTTCCAAATCTTTTCCCGAAAGGCAAATACGGCTTGCGTGACAAGGCAAGACCATTTCGGATTAGGAATGCAGAATATTTTAAATCAAGGCTTCTTAGCAGACATACTAAGTTTCGTCTTGACAAACAGTTTCTTTTTCACAGCTTCCAATTGCAAGAATTCTCTTACATGTGTAATAGCGTCGGTCATATGTTGCGGACTGTGAAACCAAATCAAAATGCTCGTCAATTTATAGACAGGCTTCATTCCCGTGATGGAGAGATGGAAGCGACTTTGTTTTCTGTTCAATCAAAAATCAGAGGATCTCAGCAGTATTTTCATTATAATAAAGATCGAACTCTTCCCTATACTAACTTGCATACGCAACTTCACTATAGTTAAGATTACAGTATTTATATTTTTACATTAAAATTATAATAAAGAACGACCTCTTACCTATGCTAAATATTATACGCCACTTAATTATAGTATAGGTTATCTGGGTTGCTACAGCAAAGAACGATCTCTCATCCATAGTAACTAATAAATGGTGGTTCCAGGGGTAGTACACTTGAGGTTCGTCTCTTACTATTTAAAAGAAGAAAAAGCCGTAGGCTTTTTCCTGTTTGTAATGATATAACATAAAAGAAAACCCAAGTGGTAACTGATTACAGTAAAGAACGATCTCTCGCTCATAGTAACTGATTTGTCAATTATTACGATAAAAGACGATCATTGGAATAACAAACAATTGCATACAATGGAATTAGCTGGCTACTTGATTTTTTGAGACTCGTCTTTCCGGGTTGCAGCGGTAGCTAGCAACCTAGTAAGAGACGATCACGTCCAAGTTGCAGCGGTAGCTAGCAACCTAGTAAGAGACGATCACCTCCAATGTCAAGAAATATAAAACCCCCCAACTCCTCAAAAAAGAGTCAGATCAAAACAAAAAGTACACCATTAGAACCGCCTTGTCCGAATCCTCTATAAAGGAAACTTACCTCCCTTTGGCTTGAATAACAAAGAAAATATATTGGCTTGAAAATCAAGAAAATTGACTTTTACCACGTTATTCTCCACAAACGGGATATTTTTTTCTTTCCGCTTTTTCTTTCTGCTCAGCTAGCTGGGCACTGGAAAATCATAGAGAGCTGTATAATAGCTCATTTTAAAGGAATGTAATAAAGATCAAACTCTTCCCTATACTAACTTGCATACGTAACTTCACTATAGTTAAGATTACAGTATTTATATATTTACATTAAAAGACGATCACTGAAATAACAAACCATTCCATACATTGGATTTAGTTAGCTACTTGATTGTTTGAGTTTCGTCTCTTACTATTTAAAAGAAGAAAAAGCCGTAGGCTTTTACCTGTTTGTATTTATAGTTAAAAAACACACTCAAGTCCAAAGAAACTGAACACTGTGGTTCATTCATATTATCTTCATTATTTTAGCTAGAATATAAATAAACAAGTTTCTTTTTTAAATTTTAAATTGATTACATAAAGGATCGATGTGGTTCATTATAAATAATAAAAGGTTTAAAGCTTCTAATGTTCGAAGATTATAGAGTTAAAAATTTTCCAATACCGGGAATCGAACCCGGGCCTTCTAGATGAAAGCCAGCTATCCTATCCGCTATACCATATGGGACTATATTATAATAAAGAACGAATATTTTACCGATTGTCTACTAATAACCATATATGACGTAATAAGTGACATGACGTAATATCTAAAACCTATTGTGTACTAATAACCATATATGACTTAATGAGCGACGTGACGTAAAAATTGAAAAAATTAATTTTTATTTTATTTTTATAATAAAGAACGACCTCTTGCCTTTACTAAATTTTATACGCCACTTAATTATAGTATAGGTTAGTAATTCAACAGATAGCATGGCACTTGAACATCGTAGATAGTTGTTCAATGGCTCATTTTAAAGGAAATTAATGGGGTTAAAAATCTATAGTAACTAAAACAAATTATTTTTATTACATTCAGAAATTGTAATCATGTTCCTTAAGAAATCATCATAAGTAAAAATTTCCCATACGGAAATTGAACTCAAGCCTGCTGGGTGAGAGCTATCCCAACCTCTAGACCATATAGGATATATTAAAATATCCGATTAATGAAGTTTATGTTAAAGAACAAATTATAAACCTAGTTAGCTGCCTGATTATTTGAGGATCGTCTCTTACTATTCCAGAGAAGAAAAAGCCGTAGGCTTTTTCCTGTTTGTAATTTATTTTATAATAAAGAATGAACTTCAGGCTTTACTAACTGAAAAGTTTAGTATTTTTATATAGTAAAGAACGAGCTCTAAATGATAGTTGTAGCTATAGCTGCAATCAAGTGAAAGACAAACCGAAGCATATAGTAACTAAAAGTTTTAAATATGTTTTGGAAAATCATAATTGCTGTAGATGGCAAAACCTAGTGAAAGATGAACCAGAGCCCATAGTAACTAAAATTATAATAAAGAACGACTTCTTGCCTATACTAAATTTCATACGCCACTTAATTATAGTATAGGTTAGTAATTCCACAGATAGCTTGGCACTGGAATATCTTAGAGAGTTTTTCAATGGCTCATTTTAAAGGAAATTAATGGGGTTAAAAAATTTTGTAATTAAAACAAATTATCTTTAAAATTGAATCAGTTTTTTTTTACGAATTTTGGTTGTAACCTACAATTATGACGTCATTCATCATGTTGTATATGACAATTAAATTTTTTGTCAAGGAAATAATTATAATAAAGAACGACCTTTTGCCTATACTAAATTTTATACGCTACTTAATTATAGTATAGGTTAGTAATTCAACAGATAGCTTGGCACTGGTTACATTAAAAGACGATCATTGGAATAGCAAACAATTGCACACATTGGAATTAGTTAGCTACTTGATCGTTTGAGGTTCGTCTCTTACTATTTCAAAGAAGAAAAAGCCGTAGGCTTTTTCCTGTTTGTACTCAGTTTATTATCCAGGTAGCAGCTAGCAACTTACATAAAGGACCGATATAGTTCATCATAAATGGTATTTGTCAATTAGGTTTTTTTTATATAATCCGGGTTGCAGCGGTAACTAGTAGCCTAGTAAGAGACGATCACGCCCCATAGTAAAAACTAAAGTAACCCATAACTCTTGAGAAAAGTTTCAGATTAAAATCCGGGTTGCATTATAATAAAGAACGAACCCTCGCTTATACTAACTCAAATCTTTAATATATTCCGGGTTGCAATGGTAGTCACATTAAAAGACAATCGTTGGAATTACAGTAAAGAACGATCTCTCGCCCATAGTAATTGATATATGATGGTTCCAGGTGTAGTTACATAAAGGACCGATATATCTCATCATAAATGGTGTTCAAGGCTCGTACAAGGAACTAAGTCATTATTTAGAAGAAGTGTCAAGTAGACTCTGTCGTAATAGTCAAGACGCCATCTACGGTGATAGCAATATTAGAGTTTCTGTGGATGAAAATACAATAATAAAATTATTTGGTGAGAGCCTTGATAAGGTAGTCCGGGTTGCAGCGGTAGCTAGAAGCCTAGTAAGAGACGATCACGTCCAATGTTAAGAAATATAAAAACCCATAGCTCCTAAAAAAGGAGTCAGATCAAAACAAAAAGTACACCATTAGAACCGCCTTGTCCGAAACCCCTGTATAGGAAACTTTCTGTCCCTTGGCTTGAACAGCAAGGGAAATATATTGGCTTGAAAATCAAGAAAATTGACTTTAACCACGTTATTCTCGTCAAAAGGGATATTTTTTTCTTTTTTTCTTTTTTTCTTTTTTTGTATCCAGAGATAGCTTGGCACTGGAACATCGTAGAGGGTTGTTCAATAGCTCATTTTAAAGGAAATTAATTGGGTTAAAAATCTATAGTAACTAAAATAAATTATTTCTAAAAGAGAATAAATTTTTCCAATAAAAACTGTATTTTTGATGCAGTGACGTCATAATTACTATATAAGATCATCATAGTTTTATATTAGAGCTATGACGTGAATAGAGTGACGTCATAATTAGTATATAAGGAAAGTCAAAACTGAAAATTCTCTCATTCTTGATTAGAATAATGGTTAGATCAAAGCAGGCTATACGCAAGTTGAAGAAAGAGTACTACACAAACAACAGAGATAGTAACTTGAAAAGAAAAAAGCAAAGGTATTCAACCGACCAGGTGTATCGAGAAGTAATAATTGAGAGAGCAAAAAAAGGTATTCAACCGACCAGGCGTATCGAGAAGTAATAATTGAGAGTATAATAAGGAACGAACTCTTGTCTGTACTAACTTTTATAGGTAATCTGGGTTGCATCGATAGCTAGCAACCTAGTAAGAGACGATCACGTCGAATGTTAAGAAATCCGGGTTGCAGCGGTAGCTAGCAACCTAGTAAGAGACGATCACGTCCAATGTTAAGAAATATAAAAACCCATAGTTCCTATAAAAAGGAGTCAGATCAAAACAAAAAGTACACCATTAGAACCGCCTTGTCCGAAACCCCTGTATAGGAAACTTTCTGTCCCTTGGCTTGAACAGCAAGGGAAATATATTTGCTTGAAAATCAAGAAAATTGACTTTAACCACGTTATCCTCCCCAAACGGGATATTTTTTTCTCTTTTCTTTTTTTGTATTATAATAAAGAACGACCTCTTGCCTACACTAAATTTTATACGCCACTTAATTATAGTATAGGTTAGTAATTCAACAGATAGCATGGCACTGGAACATCGTAGAGAGTTGTTCAATGGCTCATTTTAAAGGAAATTAATTGGGTTAAAAACCTTTTTTAATTAAAACAAATTATTTTTATTACATTAAGAAATTTTAATTATGTTCCTTAAGAAATTATCATAAGTAAAAATTTCCCGTACGGAAATTGAACTCAAGCCTGCTGGGTGACAGCTATCCCAACCTCTAGACCATATAGGATATATTAAAATATCCGATTAATGAAGTTTATGTTAAAGAACAAATTATAAACATAATTAGCTGCCTGATTATTAGAGGATCGTCTCTTACTATTCCAAAGAAGAAAAAGCCGTAGGCTTTTTCCTGTTTGTAATTTATTTTATAATAAAGGATGAACTTCAGGCTTTACTAACTGAAAAGTTTAGTATTTTTATATAGTAAAGAACGAGCTCTAAATGATAGTTGTAGCTATAGCTGCAATCAAGTGAAAGACAAACCGAAGCATATAGTAACTAAAAGTTTTAAATATGTTTTGGAAAATCATAATTGCTATAGATGGCAAAACCTAGTGAAAGGCGAACCAGAGCCCATAGTAACTAAAAATTGAAAAAACGCGCTTTGAAAACACGCTTTGAAAACATTAAAAGACGATCATTGGAATAACAAACCATTGCATACATTGGACCTAATTAGCTACTTGATTGTTTGACGTTCGTCTCTTTCAAAGAAAAAAGCCGTAGGCTTTTTCCTGTTTGTTTTACATTAAAGAAATTAGCTAATTTCGGTTTTTAGAGTTTCGGTTACTATTGAGACGGATCGCTCTTTCTATTTACATAAAGAATCGATAACGTTTATGATAAATGGGGCCTAAGCTGCTTTCAGTGGATATAGCTGAAACCGAGTAAAGTCTGGGTTGCAGCGGTAGCTAGCAACCTAGTAAGAGACGATCACGTCCAATGTTAAGAAATATAAAACCCATAGTTCCTAACAAAGGAGTCAGATCAAAACAAAAAGTACACCATTAGAACCACCTTGTCCGAAACCCCTGTATAGGAAACTTTCTGTCCCTTGGCTTGAACAGCAAGGGAAATATATTGGCTTGAAAATCAAGAAAATTGACTTTAACCACGTTATTCTCCCCAAACGGGATATTTTTTTCTTTTTTTCTTTTTTTTTTCTTTTCCACATTTACAGTAAAGAACAAACCTCCAGCCCATAGTAACTAAAATAAGATTATAATTAATATTAAAGATAGATCAATGATTTCATAAGCGTAGGTTGTAGCCAGGTCGTCTCTTACTATTCCAGTTAAGAAAAAGCCATAGGCTTTTTCCTGTCTGTAATACAGTAAGGTACAATAAAGAAAGAACTCTAGCCTATATTTTATATTAAAGGACGATTACAGTAATCCGGGTTGCAGCAGTAGCTAGCAACCTAGTAAGAGATGATCACGTCCAATGTTAAGAGATTTATCCGGGTTGCAGCGGTAGCTAGCAACCTAGTAAGAGACGATCTGGGTTGCAGCGGTAGCTAGCAACCTAGTAAGAGACGATCACGTCCAATGTTAAGAAATATAAAAACCCATAGTTCCTAACAGAGGAGTCAGATCAAAACAAAAAGTACACCATTAGAACGACCTCTTGCCTATACTAAATTTTATACGCCACTTAATTACAGTATAGGTTAGTAATTCCACATATAGCTTGGCACTGAAACATCGTAGAGAGTTGTTTAATGGCTCATTTTAAAGGAAATTAATGGGGTTAAATCCGGGTTGCAGCGGTAGCTAGCAACCTAGTAAGAGATTATAATAAAAAACGACCTCTTTCCTATACTAAATTTTATAGGCCACTTAACTAAAGTAAAGGTTAGTAAATCCGGGTTGCAGCGGTAGTCCGGGTTACAGCGGTAGCTAGCAACCTAGCAAGAGACGATCACGTCCAATGTCAAGAAATATAAAAAGCCTTAACTCCTAAAAAAAAAGTCAGATCAAAACAAAAATTACACCATTTGAACCGCCTTGTCTTAAACCCCTATAAAGGAAACTAACCGCCCTTTGGCTTGAATAACAAAGAAAATATATTGGCTTGAAAATCAAGAAATTGACTTTAATCACGGTATTCTCCACAAATGGGATATTTTTTTCTTTCCGCTTTTTTTTCCTCCTCGGCTACCTGGCACTGGAAAATCATAGAGAGCTGTATAATAGCTCATTTTACAGGAAATTGCTACATCTAGTCACTTTTGTAATTAAAAATAAAATACATTTTAAAGTAGAATCAATTTTGTCAAAAAAATTGCATTTCTGATGTATTTTCATACTGCAGTCTTTTCAAAGATATTTGAATTTTGAAGCAATCAAACAGTTCATGGTAATGAACTCTATAGTAATAATAGCTACTTGTCTCAATAGTAACCGAAACTCTAAAGAACGAAATTTTGATACCAATAGATACATAAAAGTAAACAGTTCGTGATGACGAATTGTATGTCGTATAGTAAGAGCGACTCGTCTCAATATCCGGGTTGCAGCGGTAGCTAGCAACCTAGTAAGAGACGATCACGTCCAATGTTAAGAAATATAAAAACCCATAGTTCCTAACAAAGGAGTCAGATCAAAACAAAAAGTACACCATTAGAACCGCCTTGTCCGAAACCCCTGCATAGTAAAGTTTCTGTCCCTTGGCTTGAACAGCAAGGGAAATATATTGGCTTAAAAATCAAGAAAATTGACTTTAACCACGTTATTCTCCCAAAACGGGATATTTTTTTTTTCTTTCTTTCTTTTCCACAGATAGCTTGGCACTGGAACATAGTAGAGGGTTGTTCATCCGGGTTGCAGCGGTAGCTAGCAACCTAGTAAGAGACGATCACGTCCAATGTTAAGAAATATAAAAACCCAAAACTCCTAAAAAAATAGTCAGATCAAAACAAAAAGTACACCATTAGAACCGCCTTGTCCGAAACCCCTATAAAGGAAACTTACCACCCTTTGGCTAGAATAACAAAGAAATTATATTGGCTTGAAAATCAAGAAAATTGACTTTAACCACGTTATTCTGCACAAACGGGATATTTTTTTCTTTCTTTTGTTTCCAGAGATAGCTTGGCACTGGAACATCGTAGAGAGTTGTTCAATGGCTCATTTTAAAGGAAATCTCTAGATCTAGCGCCTTTTGCACTTAATTGTTTTTATTAATTATTTTTCACGAAAAACTTAATTTTGTATATACAATATTGATCGATAACGTCATAGTCGTTGGATGTAGTACATAAAGGCTCGATCATCGAATTTAAGCTGAAACTAAGTAAAGGCCAATTACGCCTCCATATATTCACAGTGATGTATAAGATTTCCCATCACATCTGTAAACTGTTCCACAGTTGCCGGTCTATACCTTGGAAGCTTTTCACTAAACATGCAACATTTCTTTTGGTTATTATCCGGGTTGCAGCGGTAGCTAGCAACCTAGTAAGAGACGATCACGTCCAATGTTAAGAAATATAAAAACCCCTAACTCCTAAAAAAAGAGTCAGATCAAAACAAAAAGTACACCATTAGAACCGCCTTGTCCGAAACCCCTGTATAGGAAACTTTCTTTCCCTTGGCTTGAACAGCAAGGGAAATATATTGTTTACAGTAAAGAACGATCTTTCGCCCATAGTAATCCGGGTTGCAGCGGTAGCTAGCAACCTAGCAAATGACGATGACGTCCAATGTTAAGAAATATAAAAACCCATAACTCCTAAAAAAATAGAACCGCCATGTGTGAAACCCTGTATAGGAAACTTTCGGTCATTTCTATAATAAAGAACCACCTTTTGCCTATACTAAATTTTATACGCCACTTAATTATAGTATAGGTTAGTAATTCCACAGATAGCTTGGCAATGTAACATCGTAGAGAGTTGTTTAATGGCTCATTTTAAAGAAAATTAATGGGGTTAAACACCTTTTCTAATTATAAAATAAATTATTTTTAAAATTACATGAAAAGACGATCATTCAAAGAACTTACCATCGCATATTTTGGACTTTGTTAGCTGCCCGATTCCTTGTAAAAGATCTTTTTTGTCAAATAAAACTAGATTAATTCCTGAAAAATTTAGACTAAATAATTTTATCTAACTGCAAAATGCAAAAATAATTATGGTGTCTCATCAGAAATTTTCATTTTTTAATTAAACCCAGAAAAAAACTAAAAGTTATAAAATTAGTCTGGTTTTCCTCTTGCTTCAATTGACTCGTTACGGCATTTCACATTAAAATTTTTCCGGGTTGCAGCGGTAGCTAGCAACCTAGTAAGAGACGATCACCTCCAATGTTAAGAAATATAAAAACCCGTAGCTCCTAAAAAAAGAGTCAGATCAAAACAAAAAGTACACCATTAGAACCGCCTTGTCCAAATCCTCCATAAAGGAAACTTACCGCCCTTTGGCTTGAATAACAAAGAAAATATATTGGCTTGAAAATCAAGAAAATAGACTTTTACCACGTTATTCTCCCCAAATGGGATATTTTTTTCTTTTTTTTTCTTTTTCTTTTCCACAGATAGCTTGGCACTGGAACATCGTAGAGGGTTGTTCAATAGCTCATTTTAAAGGAAATTAATTGGGTTAAAAATCTATAGTAACTAAAATAAATTATTTCTAAAAGAGAATAAATTTTTCCAATAAAAACTGTATTTTTGATGCAGTGACGTCATAATTACTATATAAGAAACGTCAAAACTGCAAATGGTCTCATTCATGAATATTGGAATTATTATTATAGTAAAGAACGAACTCTTGCCCTTAGTTACCTATGTCTTGTCAAATTAGCTAATTAATTTCACCTGATTTTGTTTTAAAAATAATTCCCACACCGGGATTCGAACCCAAGCCAATTGGTTGAAATAGCATAAAGGATCGATACTGTAATTGGGAACTATAAGAGATCAACCCCGAGTGGCCTTGAACCACCAACTGTTCGGTTAACGGTCGATCGTGCTATTATATTAAAGGACGAACTATAGCCCATAGTTACTGGTATCCGGGTTGCGGTGGTAGCTATGAACCTGATAAGGGTTGCAGCGGTAGTTTCCGGGTTGCAGCGGTAGCTAGCAACCTAGTAAGAGACGATAACCTCCAATGTTAAGAAATATAAAAACCCATAGCTCCTAAAAAAGGAGTCAGATCAAAACAAAAAGTACACCATTAGAACCGCCTTGTCCGAATCCTCTATAAAGGAAACTTACCTCCCTTTGGCTTGAATAACAAAGAAAATATATTGGCTTGAAAATCAAGAAAATTGACTTTTACCACGTTATTCTCCACAAACGGGATATTTTTTTCTTTCCGCTTTTTCTTTCTGCTCAGCTAGCTGGGCACTGGAAAATCATAGAGAGCTGTATAATAGCTCATTTTAAAGGAAATTGCTACATCTAGTGCTTTTTGTAATTAAAAATAAAATAGTTTTTAAAGTAGAATCAATTTTGTCAAAATTACAATAAAGAACGACACCTAGCCCATGTTAACTGAAAGCTTTTTCTTTCTCCTCAGCTAGCTGGGCACTGGAAAATCATAGAGAGCTGTATAATAGCTCATTTTAAAGGAAATTGCTACATCTAGTGCTTTTTGTAATTAAAAATAAAATAGTTTTTAAAGTAGAATCAATTTTGTCAAAAAACTGCATTTTTGATGTATTTTCATACTGCATTTTTTCAAAGATGTTTGAATTTTGAAGGTACATTAAAAGACCATCATTGGGATAAAAAACAATTGCACATATTGGAATTAGTTAGCCCTTGGATTGTTTGAGGTTCGTCTCTTACTATTTCAAAGAAGAAAAAGCCGTAGGCTTTTTCCTGTTTGATACTAGGTAGCTAGCAACCTAGTAAGAGACGGTCACGCCCCATAATAAAATCCGGGTTGCAGCGGTAGCTAGCAACCTAGTAAGAGACGAGCTCGTCCAATATCCGGGTTGCAGCGGTAGCTAGCAACCTAGTAAGAGACGATCACCTCCAATGTTAAGAAATATAAAACCCCCCAACTCCTAAAAAAAGAGTCAGATCAAACAATTACAGTAAAGAACAAACTTCCAGCCCATAGTATTACATAAAGGACCAATATAGCTCATCATAAATGGTTTCTTGTCAATACGTTACAATATAAGAAGCGTCAAAACTGTAAATGTTCTCATTCATAATTAGATAATGGTTAGATCATTATAATAAAGAACGACCTCTTGCCTATACCTTAGGGTTACTAGTATATGTCTTTGTAAGACTAATGACTTAGAACAAATTCCTGAAACACCTCCTCAAGAAAAATACCAGTCAAAACCAGCCCTGGGTGGCAGTAACCCTTTCTCACTCGAGCTAAATCTGTTGAACAGCATGAAAATAACGTGCACGACGAAAGAGAAAACCAAACGATCAATCACTGATACAAGATTGTTAAAGTTTGGGAAGTGGATACCTTTAGAAAGTTAGAGATGTTTCGAATGCCAGCACAGCCGATTCAAAAGGCTTCTGAATTATTGTAATACCTTGTTAAATTATATAAAATATTTTTTGCGATTTCCAGTTTTTCGTTATGTGAGCATGCATGAAAATCTTAAATTGTTCCGTATAAGTGTGAAAATGTCATTGAAATACTGATGTTAAAAAATTAAAAGTTTGATTTAACTACAATTTTTGATAATTGCAAAACTATCCTGTTTTTAAGCATTGAACAAAATCATTATCCGTGAGAAATTATTTCTGCTAATTTTTTTTAAAAACAAGATAAAAACAGGTCATAGAAGTGACTTGGTTCACCCATTTTTTTTAATCAAACAGTGCGTGGTAACTTACTGTATAGTAAGAGCGACTCGTCTCAATAGTAACCTAAACTCTAAAAAACAGAATTTTGATACCAATAGATACATCAAAATAATTGAATTTTTAAGTGGATTTTAAATATGTAGGTTTCATGAAGCATAGTTAAACCCATCAAAAGTTATGAGCCCGAGAAGATTTGCCTTATTTTCGAAAAAAGGGAAACAGCTCCTAAAAGTCATAAAATCGAAATGAAAATCACACGATCAGATTCAGCGCATGAGAGTACCTAACTGTAGAGCTTTCAAGCTCTTATCTACAAAAACATGGAATTTTTTTTTTGTCAGAATTATAATAAAGAACAAACTCTTGCCTGTACTAAATTTTATATGCCACTTAATTATTGAATAGGTTACTAGTTCAACAGATAGCATGGCACTGAAACATTGTAGAGAACTGTTCAATGGCTCAGTTTAAAGGAAATTGATGGGGTTAAAAACCTTTTGTAATTAAAACAAGTTATTTTTATTACATTAAGAAATTTTAATTATGTTCCTTAAGAAATCATCATAAGTAAAAATTTTCCATACGGAAATTGAACTCAAGCCTACTGGGTGAGAGCTATCCCAACCTCTAGACCATATAGGATATATTAAAATATCTGATTAATCCGGGTTGCAGCGGTAGCTAGCAACCTAGTAAGAGATCACCTCCAATGTTAAGAAATATAAAACCCCCCAACTCCTAAAAAAAGAGTCTGATCAAAACAAAAAGTACACCATTAGAACCACCTTGTCCGAATCCTCTATAAAGGAAACTTACCGCCCTTTGGCTTGAATAACAAAGAAAATATATTGGCTTGAAAATCAAGAAAATAGACTTTTACCACGTTATTCTCCACAAACGGGATATTTTTTTCTTTTTTCTTTTTCTTTTCCACAGATAGCTTGGCACTGGAACATCGTAGAGGGTTGTTCAATAGCTCATTTTAAAGGAAATTAATTGGGTTAAAAATCTATAGTAACTAAAATAAATTATTTCTAAAAGAGAATAAATTTTTCCACCAAAAACTGCATTTTTGATGTCTTTTCACACTGCAGTCTTTCAAACATAATCGTATACCAGCGGTAAGATTTTTTTACATTAAAAGACGATCATTGGAATAACAAACAATTGCATACATTGGAATTAGTTAGCTACTTGATTGTTTGAGGTTCGTCTCTTACTATTTCAAAGAAGAAAAAGCCTTAGGCTTTTTCCTGTTTGTAATCAGTTTATTATCCGGGTTGCAGCGGTAGCTAGAAACTTACATAAAGGATCTATAATAAAGAACCACCTTTTGCCTATACTAAATTTTATACGCCACTTAATTATAGTATAGGTTAGTAATTCCAAAGATAGCTTGGCAATGGAACATCGTAGAGAGTTGTTTAATGGCTCATTTTAAAGAAAATTAATGGGGTTAAACACCTTTTCTAATTATAAAATAAATTATTTTTAAAATTACATGAAAAGACAATCATTCAAAGAACTTACCATCGCATATGTTGGACTTTGTTAGCTGCCTGATTCCTTGTAAAAGATCTTTTTTGTCAAATAAAACTAGATTAATTCCTGAAAAATTTAAACTAAATAATTTTATCTAACTGCAAAATGCAAAAATAATTATGGTGTCTCATCAGAAATTTTCATTTTTTAATTAAACCCAGAAAAAAAACTAAAAGTTATAAAATTAGTCTGGTTTTCCTCTTGCTTCAATTGACTCGTTACGGCATTTCACATTAAAATTTTTTACATAAAGGATCGATACTGTAAATTGGAATTTTCTAATTACAATAAAGAATCCGGGTTGCAGCAGTATATAATCCGGGTTGCAGCGGTAGCTAGCAACCTAGTAAGAGACGATCACCTCCAATGTCAAGAAATATAAAACCCCCCAACTCCTAAAAAAAGAGTCAGATCAAAACAAAAAGTACACCATTAGAACCGCCTTGTCCGAAATTCCTATAAAGGAAACTTACCTCCCTTTGGCTTGAATAACAAAGAAAATATATTGGCTTGAAAATCAAGAAAATTGACTTTTACCACGTTATTCTCCACAAACGGGATATTTTTTTCTTTCCGCTTTTTCTTTCTGCTCAGCTAGCTGGGCACTGGAAAATCATAGAGAGCTGTATAATAGCTCATTTTAAAGGAAATTGCAACATCTAGTCACTTTTGTATTTTATAATAAAGAACGACCTCTTGCCTATACTAAATTTTATACGCCACTTAATTATAGTTAAGGTTAGTAATTCCACAGATATCTTGTCACTGGATCATCGTAGAGAGTTGTTCAATAGCTCATTTTAAAGGAAATTAATTGGGTTAAAAGTCTTTTGTAATTAAAAAATATTATCTTTAAAATAGAATCAGCTTTTTTACGAAAACTGCATATTTCATATTAAAGATTGATCAATGACGTCATAATCGTATACCAGCGGTGGGATTTGAACCCGTGCCTCCGAAGAGACTGGTTGTCTCTTCGGAGGCGTGTCACTTACTAGTCACCCAGTAAGAGACGATCACGCCCAATGCTAAGAAATATAAAAACCCAGAACTCCTAAAAATAGATTAAAACAAAAGTACCTCATTAGAACCATCTTGCCTGAAATCCTACTAGATAAATAATGAATGTCGTCACAGTTTTATTAGAACTATGACGTGAATAGAAAATTTTATATTAAAGGATGATCATTAGAAGAGCAAACCATTACGTATTTTGCACTTAGTTAGCTGCCAGATCTTTGAGGTTCGTCTCTTACTCTTCCAAAGAAGAAAATGCCTTTGGCTTTTTCGTGTTTGTAATCAGTGTTTAAATAGTCAAACAGTTCTGTGTATTTATGAATAGATTCAATATGAAAAGACATTAAATTGCCTACAGAATAAGAAACTGGTAATTGCAAAAATATTTGTATATATTTTAGCAAGGGATTACAAAAATTCCAAAACCTTAGAAAAGCAAACCAAAAGTTTGAAGCTTAGTAGAAATCGTTGTAAGAAATCGGACTTGCTTTAACAATCAAATAACTTTGAATAGATCCGGGTTGCAGCGGTAGCTAGCAACCTAGTAAGAGACGATCACGTCCAATGTTAAGAAATATAAAAACCCATAGCTCCTAAAAAAGGAGTCAGATCAAAACAAAAAGTACACCATTAGAACCGCCTTATCCGAAACCCCTGTATAGTAAACTTTCTCTCCCTTGGCTTGAACAGCAAGGGAAATATATTGGCTTGAAAATCAAGAAAAGTGGCAGCTACTACAACATTCTGCCTAAACGGGATATTTTTTTTTCTTTTTTCTTGTTTTCCAGAGATAGCTTGGCACTGGAACATCGTAAAGGTTTTACAATAAAAGACGATCATTGGAACAACAAACAATTGCATACATTGGAAATAGCTAGCTACTTGATTGTTTGAGACTCGTCTCTTACTATTTCAAAGAAGAAAAAGCCGTAGGCTTTTTCCTGTGTGTAATCAGTTTAATATCATAGGCAGCACGCTAGCACTGCCTGAGTAAAGAACGATGTGTGCACATCCGGGTTGCAACGGTAGCTAGCAACCTAGTAAGAGACGATCACGTCCAATGTTAAGAAATATAAAAACCCATAGTTCCTAAAAAAAAAAGTCAGATCAAAACAAATTACAATACTCTTGCCTATACAAATTTATATAGCGGGACATAAGGATCGATCAAAAGTGGTGTTACTCAATAGGATCTCATGTAGTCGTAATTAAAATATCTAAAATAAAGAACGAGCTCTAGCCTATACTAACGGAAAAATTTTAAATAAATAGTCACTTCAGAGATTGGTGAATAATATTTTATTTAAAAAAACACTCATATAATATTCATTATTTTAGCTAAGAGGTGACTAAATCCAGGTTGCAGCGGTAGCTAGCATAGTATAGTAAAGACCAACCTCTAGCCTATTTTAATTCTAAACTAAACGATTTCAATTCAACATAATAAAAGTTCGTCCCGACATGGAATCTAACCACATTCTCCCGCATGATTACATAAGGGACTGATATAGTTCACCGCAAATGATGTTTGTCAATAAGTTTTGTTTTTATATTTTTATCCATTATTATATAAAATGCAGTAATTTTATAATAAAGAACGACCTCTTGCCTATACTAAATTTTATACGCCACTTAATTATAGTATAGGTTAGTAATTCCACAGATAGATTGGCACTGGAACATCGTAGAGAGTTGTTTAATGGCTCATTTTAAAGGGAATTAATGGGGTTAAAAACCTTTTGTAATTATAAAAAAATTATTTTTAAAATATAATCATTTTTCTTACGAAATTACATTAAAAGAAGATCATTACTATAACAAACCATTGCATACATTGGACTTCGTTAGCTACTTGATTGTTTGAGGTTTGGTCTCTTACTATTTCAAAGAAGATCCGGGTTGCAGCGGTAGCTAGCAACCTAGTAAGAGACGATCACGTCCAATGCTAAGAAATATAAAAACCCCTAACTCCTAAAAAAGAGTCAGATCAAAACAAAAAGTACACCATTAGAACCGCCTTATCCGAAACCCCTGTATAGTAAAATTTCTGTCCCTTGTCTTGAACAGAAAGGGAAATATATTGGCTTGAAAATCATGAAAAGTGGCAGCTACTACAACATTCTGCCTAAACGGGATATTTTTTTTCTTTGTTTCCAGAGATAGCTTGGCACTGGAACATCGTAGATAGTTGTTCAATAGCTCATTTTAAAGGAAATTAATTGCGTTAAAAATCTATAGTAACTAAAATAATTATTTCTAAAAGAGAATAAATTTTTCCACCAAAAACTTCATTTTTGATGTCTTTTCACACTGCAGTCTTTCAAACATAATACCAGCGGTAAGATTTGAACCAACGCCTCCGAAGAGACTGGTGGCTAACACCATTGCCTTGGACCACTCGGCCAGGCTGCTTCTTATAAATAATATATATGTAAATTTGGGTTGCAGCAGTAGCTAGCAACCTAGTAAGAGACGATCAGTCCAATGCTAAGAAATATAAAAACCCAAAACTCCTAAAAATAGAGTCAAATCAAAATAAAGGTACATCATTAGAACTACCTTGTCTGAAACCCTACTAGATAAATAATGAATGTCATCATAGTTTTATATTAGAGCTATGACGTGATTAGAAAAACACGAAATTATATTGTTTTTTCTGAAGACGTCATGAAATAATACCATTGCGCCATGACGTCATGAAATAAAATCATTACACCGTGACGTCATAATTACTATATAAGAAACGTCAAAACTGTAAATGGTCTCATTCGTGAATACATAATGGTTAGATCAAAGCAAGCAACACGCAAGTTGAAAAAACTGTACTACGAAAAAAACAGAGATAGTATCTCGAAAAGAATCCGGGTTGCAGCGGTAGCTAGCAACCTAGTAAGAGACGATCACGTCCAATGTTAAGAAATATAAAAACCCATAGCTCCTAACAAAGGAGTCAGATCAAAACAAAAAGTACACCATTAGAACCGCCTTTTCCGAAACCCCTGTATAGGAAACTTTCTGCCCTTTGGCTTGAACAGCAAGGGAAATATATTGGCTTGAAAATCAAGAAAATTGACTTTAACCACGTTATTCTCCCCAAACGAGATATTTTTTTCTTTTTTTTTTTTTTTGTATCCAGAGATAGCTTGGCACTGGAACATCGTAGAGGGTTGTTCAATAGCTCATTTTAAAGGAAATTAATTGGGTTAAAAATCTATAGTAACTAAAATAAATTATTTCTAAAAGAGAATAAATTTTTCCACCAAAAACTGCATTTTTGATGTCTTTTCACACTGCAGTCTTTCAAACATAATCGTATACCAGCGGTAAGATTTGAACCCACGCCCCGAAGAGACTGGTGGCTAACACCAGTGCCTTGGACCACTCAGCCAGGCTGCCTCTCATAAATAAATATATATGTGAATTTGGGTTGCAGCAGTAGCTAGCAACCTAGTAATAGACGATCAGTCCAATGCTAAGAAATATAAAAACCCAAAACTCCTAAAAATAGAGTCAGATCAAAACAAAAGTACATCCTTAGAATTACCTTGTCTGAAACCCTACTAGATAAATAATGAATGTCATCATAGTTTTATATTAGAGCTATGACGTGAATAGAAAAACACGAAATTATAGTGTTGTTTCTGAAGACGTCATGAAATAAAATCATTACGCCGTGACGTCATAATTAGTATATAAGAAAAGTCAAAACTGTAAATTCTCTCATTCTTGATTAGATAATGGTTAGATCAAAGCAAGCTATACGCAAGTTGAAAAAACAGTACTACACAAACAACAGAGATAGTAACTTGAAAAGAAAAAAGCAAAGGTATTCAACCGACCAGGCGTATCGAGAAGTAATAATTGAGAGAGGAAAACAAAGGTATTCAACCGACCAGGCGTATCGAGAAGTAATAATTGAGAGAGGAAAACAAAACAGCAAGATGTGTTATCACAATGATCTAGTTTATAGACATGCAAAAATTGAGACAGCCAAACAAAAGATCAAGGAACGGTATGGTAATGATGAAGATTACAGAGAAGCAACAATTGAGCAGACTAGACAAAAGAGCAAGGAACGGTATGATAATGATAAAGATTACCGAAACAAACATAAGAAAAAGTTGCTACCAGAATAATGGGTAGATACTGGGGTGACAAAAGCTATAATGAAAAAATTAAATTCTCTGTGATGTTGTACCGAAGAACGCATAAGGACAAAGGGAAAAATTACATTCAGAAATACAAGAAGATGGCAAAAATGCAGGCTGATCTTTGTAAATTGAGAAACATTTTACGCATGTTTTATCGGGATCACGAAAAGTATTCAAAATTACAGATTAAAATTCTCTTTGAAAGAGCGGATGCTGTTGAAAAGTCGGCTAGAAATGCTTTGGCAAAGCTTCATAGTAATATCCAAAAGAAATGTTGTCAGTTTAATGAAAAGCTTCCAAGGTATGGACTGGCAACTGCGGAACAGTTTATAGATGCAATGGAAAATTTTCGACAACACAGTGAATATACAGAGGCGTACTTCTTAGAAATTCGTATATTAATTTTGGAAGGAGCAATTGCAGTTTATGTAGCAGTAATAAAAATATATATACAAGCATACCTATCAGCAGCGAAGGAAAAGCAATGTTTTTCAATTATGGCGAAAACGAGCCTGTTAGGGTTATTAGTATATGTGTTTGTAAGACTAATGATTTAGAACAAACTCCTGGAACACCTACTCAAGAAAAAAGTATTTCTAAGTGTGTATTAAACAGTTCTTTTAGTTCTACTGAATTTACATTAAAGAACGAACTTTATTCCATAGTAACTGAAGTACTGTAAGGAATCATTATACAAATGATGTATTTTCATTAATCATCATAATAGAGAGCTTTGAAACGGCTCATTTTAAAGGAAATTGCTGTATATAGAAACCTTTTGTAATTAACAATAATATTTTTTTTATGTATAACAGCGTTAGCTAGAAACCTAGTAAGATACAATCACGTCCAATACTAAAAAATGTAATACCCCATTCGGGTTGCAGCGGTATCTAGCAACCTAGTGAGAGATCCAGGTTGCAGCGGTAGCTAGCAACTTAGTAAGCCCGGGTTGCAGCGGTAGCTAGCAACCTAGTAAGAGAAGATCACGTCCAATGTCAAGAAATATAAAACCCATAGCTCCTAAAAAGGGAGTCAGATCAAAACAAAAAGTACACCATTAGAACCGCCTTGTCCGAAAACCCTGTATAGTTAACTTTCTGTCCCTTGGCTTGAACAACAGGGAAATGTATTGGCTTGAAAATCAAGAAAAGTGGCAGCTACTACAACATTCTGCCTAAACGAGATATTTTTTTTTCTTTTTTCTTTCTTATCCACAGATAGCTTACCACTGGAACATCGTAGAAAGTTGTTCACTAGCTCATTTTAAAGGAAATTAATTGGGTTAAAAATCTATAGTAACTAAAATAAATTATTTCTAAAAGAGAATAAATTTTTCCACCAAAAACTGCATTTTTGATGTCTTTTCACATTGCAGTCTTTCAAACATAATACCAGCGGTAAGATTTGAACCCACGCCTCCGAAGAGACTGGTGGCTAACACCAGTGCCTTGGACCACTCGGCCAGGCAGCCTCTCATAAATAAATATATATGTGAATTTGGGTTGCAGCAGTAGCTAGCAACCTAGTAAGAGACGATCAGTCCAATGCTAAGAAATATAAAAAACCCAAAACTCCTAAAAATAGAGTCAGATCAAAACAAAAGTACATCATTAGAACTACCTTGTCTGAAATTACAATAAGGAACGAACTGAACCCATAGTAACTTAAGTATTAAATCAAACAGTTTATGGTCATAATAAAGAGCTGTGTAATGGATCATTTTAATGGAAACTGCTGTATATAGAAACCTTTTGTAATTAACTAAATTAATTACTAATATAAAACAAATTGTTACGATATGGTAAAGAACTAACTCTAGGCGATATTAACTAATTTAATTTTGAAAAGAAAGAATTGCGGCAGAAACCTAAATGGTAGCATAAGTAAGCTTCATTTCATAAGAACCGTTCACCGGAATTTGAACTCGGTTCCCAGGATTCAACGTCTTATGTGCTAATCTGGGTTGCAGCGGTAGCTAGCAACCTAGTAAGAGACGATCACGTCCAATGTTAAGAAATATAAAAACCCATAGCTCCTAACAAAGGAGCCAGATCAAAACAAAAAGTACACCATTAGAACCGCCTTGTTTGAAACCCCTGTATAGTAAACTTTCTGTCCCTTGGCTTGAACAGCAAGGGAAATATATTGGCTTGAAAATCAAGAAAAGTGGCAGCTACTACAACATTCTGCCTAAACGGGATATTTTTTTTTCTCTTTTTTTTTCTTTTGTATCCAGAGATAGCTTGGTATTGGAACATCGTAGATAGTTGTTCAATGGCTCATTTTAAAGGAAATTAATTGGGTTAAAATCTATAGTAACTAAAATAAATTATTTCTAAAAGAGAATAAATTTTTCCACCAAAAACTGCATTTTTGATGTCTTTTCACACTGCAGTCTTTCAAACATAATCGTATACCAGAGGTAATATTTGAACCCACGCCTCCGAAGAGACTGGTGGATAATCCGGGTTGCAGCGGTAGCTAGCAACCTAGTAAGAGACGATCACGTCCAATGTTAAGAAATATAAAAACCCATAGTTCCTAACAAAAAAGTCAGATCAAAACAAAAGTACACCATTAGAACCACCTTGTCCGAAACCCCTGTATAGGAAACTTTCCGTCCCTTGGATTGAACAGCAAGGGAAATATATTGGCTTGAAAATCAAGAAAAGTGGCAGCTACTACAACATTCTGCCTAAACGGGATATTTTTTTTTTCTTTTTTTTTCTTTTGTATCCAGAGATAGCTTGGCACTGGAACATCGTAGAGGGTTGTTCAATAGCTCAATTTTAAGGAAATTAATTGGGTTAAAAATCTATAGTAACTAAAATAATTTATTTCTAAAAGAGAAAAAATTTTTCCACCAAAAAACTGCATTTTTGATGTCTTTTCACACTGCAGTCTTTCAAACATAATCGTATACCAGCGTTAAGATTTGAACCCACGCCTCCGAAGAGACTGGTGGCTACTACCAGTGCCTTGGACCACTCGGCCAGGCTGCCTCTCATAAATAAATATATATGTGAATTTGGGTTGCAGCAGTAGCTAGCAACCTAGTAAGAGACGATCAGTCCAATGCTAAGAAATATAAAAAACCCAAAACTCCTAAAAATAGAGTCAGATCAAAACAAAAGTACATTATTAGAATTACCTTGTCTGAAACCCTACTAGATAAATAATGAATGTCATCATAGTTTTATATTAGAGCTATGACGTGAATAGAAAAACACGAAATTATATTGTTGTTTCTGAAGAGGTCATGAAATGATACCATTGCGTCATGACGTCATGAAATAAAATCATTACGCCGTGACGTCATAATTAGTATATAAGAAAAGTCATAACTGTAAATTCTCTCATTCTTGATTAGATAATGGTTAGATCAAAGCAAGCTATATGCAAGTTGAAAAAACAGTACTACACAAACAACAGAGATAGTAACTTGAAAAGAAAAAAGCAAAGGTATTCAACCGACCAGGCGTATCGAGAAGTAATAATTGAGAGAGAAAAACAAAACAGCAAGATGTGTTATCACAATGATGAAGATTATAGACATGCAAGAATTGAGACAGCCAAACAAAAGATCAAGGAACGGTATGGTAATGATGAAGATTACAGAGAAGCAACAATTAAGCAGGCTAGACAAAAGAGCAAGGAACGGTATGATAATGATAAAGACTACAGAGAAGCAAGAATTGATCAGGCTAGACAAAAGATCAAGGAGCGTTATCACAATGATAAACTTTATAGAGAAGCAACAATTGAGCAGGCTAGACAAAAGATCAAGGAGCGTTATCACAATGATAAACTTTATAGAGAAGCAACAATTGAGCAGGCTAGACAAAAGATCAAGGAGCGTTATCACAATGATGAAGATTACCGAAAAATATATAAGAAAAAAGTTGCTACCAGAATAATGGGTAGATACTGGGGTGACAAAAGCTATAATGAAAAAATTAAATTCTCTGCGAGGTTGTACCGAAGAACGCATAAGGACAAAGGGAAAATTACATTCAGAAATACAAGAAGATGGCAAAAATGCAGGCTGATCTTTGTAAATTGAGAAACATTTTACGCATGTTTTATCGGGATCACGAAAGTATTCAAAATTACAGATTAAAATTCTCTTTGAAAGAGCGGATGCTGTTGAAAAGTCGGCTAGAAATTCTTTGGCAAAGCTTCATAGTAATATCCAAAAGAAATGTTGTCAGTTTATTACATTAAAAGACGATCAGTGGAATAACAAACATTTGCATACATTGGACTTAGTTAGCTACTTGATCGTTTGAGGTTCGTCTCTTACTATTTCAAAGAAGAAAAAGCCGTAGGCTTTTTCCTGTTTGTAATCAGTTTATTATCCGGGTTGTTATAATAAAGATTATAGTTATATCCAGGTTTCAGTGGCGCCCCCCCCCCCATCATTCCCCCAAACACATCCAATAAACAAATTTTGAGATAGCCATTCTTTTCAGCGTAGTTGATTTCCAGATAGAAAACATATTTTTGAGGAGGCACTCCCCCAGAACCTTCAGGGCAAGGATTATAATTTATGCCCTGGGGGCATATAAGGTTTTTAATTAAATCCTTGTCGTAGAAACTTGAAAAAGGGCTCATTCGATTTGAAATTCAAATGGCTAGTACCCACAATCTTCAGGACAAGGATTATAAGTTATGCCCTGGGGGTATATAAGGTTTTTATAGAAGGCGTTGTCGTAGAAACTTCAAATTTATATTACATAAAGGATCGATATTTTTAAAGTAAAGAATAAATAGAAAAACCCATAAGTAAGGAGACTAAAACCTAGTAATAACTTAGTAGAGAACGAACTCAAGCCCAGAGAAACTTAACCCTGTGGCTCATTTATATTGTCTTGAGTATTTTAGCTAGGATGAAACTAAAACGAGTTTCTTTTTAAAATTTTAAACTTAAAAGATATTAATTTTAATTCAACATATTAAAAATTCTCCCCGACGGGGAATCGGAACCCGTTTTTACACCTGACAAGTGTATATGCTTACCATTAGACTACCGAAGACGCATCACATACAAGTTACATATCAGACATGATGATAATTTCGTTAATACACAAAAATTATATAAGGAATTGTTCTGGTTAATTATAATCAAACAGTTCGTGGTAACGAACTGTATATAATAAACTTTAAATATCCGGTTGCAGTGGTAGCTAGCAACCCGGGTTGCAGTGGTAGCTAGCAACCTAGTAAGAGACGATCACGTCCAATGTTAAGAAATATAAAAACCCATAGTTCCTAACAAAGGAGCCAGATCAAAACAAAAAGTGCACCATTAGAACCGCCTTGTTCGAAACCCCTGTATAGTAAACTTTCTGTCCCTTGGCTTGAACAGCAAGGGAAATATATTGGCTTGAAAATCAAGAAAAGTGGCAGCTACTACAACATTCTGCCTAAACGGGATATTTTTTTTTTCTCTTTTTTTTCTTTTGTATCCAGAGATAGCTTGGTACTGGAACATCGTAGATAGTTGTTCAATGGCTCGTTTTAAAGGAAATTAATTGGGTTAAAAATCTATAGTAACTAAAATAAATTATTTCTAAAAGAGAATAAATTTTTCCACCAAAAACTGCATTTTTGATGTCTTTTCACACTGCAGTCTTTCAAACATAATCGTATACCAGAGGTAATATTTGAACCCACGCCTCCGAAGAGACTGGTGAGTAATCCGGTTGCAGCGGTAGCTAGCAACCTAGTAAGAGACGATCACGTCCAATGTTAAGAAATATAAAAACCCATAGCTCCTAACAAAGGAGTCAGATCAAAACAAAAAGTACACCATTAGAACCGCCGTGTCCGAAACCCCTGTATAGGAAACTTTCCGTCCCTTGGCTTGAACAGCAAGGGAAATATATTGGCTTGAAAATCAAGAAAAGTGCCAGCTACTACAACATTCTGCCTAAACGGGATATTTTTTTTTTCTTTTGTATCCAGAGATAGCTTGGCACTGGAACATCGTAGAGGGTTGTTCAATAGCTCATTTTAAAGGAAATTAATTGGGTTAAAAATCTATAGTAACTAAAATAAATTATTTCTAAAAGAGAATAAATTTTTCCACCAAAAACTGCATTTTTGATGTCTTTTCACACTACAGTCTTTCAAACATAATCGTATACCAGCGTTAAGATTTGAACCCACGCCTCCGAAGAGACTGGTGGCTAACACCAGTGCCTTGGACCACTCGGCCAGGCTGCCTCTCATAAATAAATATATATATGTGAATTTGGGTTGCAGCAGTAGCTAGCAACCTAGTAAGAGACGATCAGTCCAATGCTAAGAAATATAAAAACCCAAAACTCCTAAAAATAGGGTCAGATCAAAACAAAAGTACATCCTTAGAATTACCTTGTCTGAAACCCTACTAGATAAATAATGAATGTCATCAAATAGTTTTATATTAGAGCTATGACGTGAATAGAAAAACACGAAATTATATTGTTGTTTCTGAAGACGTCATGAAATGATACCATTGCGTCATGACGTCATGAAATAAAATCATTACGCCGTGACGTCATAATTAGTATATAAGAAAAGTCAAAACTGTAAATTCTCTCATTCTTGATTAGATAATGGTTATATCAAAGCAAGCTATATGCAAGTTGAAAAAACAGTACTACACAAACAACAGAGATAGTAACTTGAAAAGAAAAAAGCAAAGGTATTCAACCGACCAGGCGTATCGAGAAGTAATAATTGAGAGAGCAAAACAAAACAGCAAGATGTGTTATCACAATGATGAAGATTATAGACATGCAAGAATTGAGACAGCCAAACAAAAGATCAAGGAATGGTATGGTAATGATGAAGATTACAGAGAACCAACAATTGAGCAGGCTAGACAAAAGAGCAAGGAACGGTATGATAATGATAAAGATTACAGAGAAGCAAGAATTGATCAGGCTAGACAAAAGATCAAGGAGCGTTATCACAATGATAAACTTTATAGAGAAGCACAATTGAGCAGGCTAGACAAAAGATCAAGGAGCGTTATCACAATGATAAACTTTATAGAGAAGCAACAATTGAGCAGGCTAGACAAAAGATCAAGGAGCGTTATCACAATGATGAAGATTACCGAAAAATATATAAGAAAAAGTTGCTACCAGAATAATGGGTAGATACTGGGGTGACAAAAGCTATAATGAAAAAATTAAATTCTCTGCGAGGTTGTACCGAAGAGCGCATAAGGACAAAGGGAAAAATTACATTCAGAAATACAAGAAGATGGCAAAAATGCAGGCTGATCTTTGTAAATTGAGAAACATTTTACGCATGTTTTATCGGATCACGAAAAGTATTCAAAATTACACATTAAAATTCTCTTTGAAAGAGCGGATGCTGTTGAAAAGTCGGCTAGAAATGCTTTGGCAAAGCTTCATAGTAATATCCAAAAGAAATGTTGTCAGTTTATTACATTAAAAGACGATCATTGGAATAACAAACAATTGCATACATTGGAATTAGTTAGCTACTTGATTGTTTGAGGTTCGTCTCTTACTATTTCAAAGAAGAAAAAGCCGTAGGCTTTTTCCTGTTTGTAATCAGTTTATTATCCGGGTTGTTATAATAAAGATTATAGTTATATCCGGATTTCAGTGGCAGCCCCCCCCCCCCCCATCATTCCCCCAAACACATCCAATAAACAAATTTTGAGATGGCCATTCTTTTCAGCGTAGTTGATTTCCAGGTAGAAAACATATTTTTGAGGAGGACACTCCCCCAGAACCTTCAGAGCAAGGATTATAAGTTATGCCCTGGGGGCGTATAAGGTTTTTAATTAAATCCTTGTCGTAGAAACTTGAAAAAGGGCTCATTCGATTTGAAATTCAAATGGCTAGTACCCACAATCTTCAGGGCAAGGATTATAAGTTATGCCCTGGGGGTATATAAGGTTTTTATAGAAGGCGTTGTCGTAGAAACTTCAAATTTATATTACATAAAGGATCGATATTTTTAAAGTAAAGAATAAATAGAAAAACCCATAAGTAAGGAGACTAAAACCTAGTAATAACTAAGTAAAGAACGAACTCAAGCCCAGAGAAACTTAACCCTGTGGCTCATTTATATTGTCTTGAGTATTTTAGCTAGGATGAAACTAAAACGAGTTTCTTTTTAAAATTTTAAATTTAAAAGATATTAATTTTAATTCAACATATTAAAAATTCTCCCCGACGGGGAATCGAAACCCGTTTTTACACCTGACAAGTGTGTATGCTTACCATTAGACTACCGAAGACGCATCACATACAAGTCACATATCAGACATGATGATAATTTCGTTAATATACAAAAAATTATATAAGGAATTGTTCTGGTTAATTATAATCAAACAGTTCGTAGTAACGAACTGTATATAATGAACTTTAAATATCCGGGTTGCAGTGGTAGCTAGCAACCCGGGTTGCAGTGGTAGCTAGCAACCTAGTAAGAGACGATCACGTCCAATGTTAAGAAATATAAAAAACCATAGTTCCTAACAAAGGAGTCAGATCAAAACAAATAAAAAACACCATTAGAACCACCTTGTCCGAAACCCCTGTATAGTAAACTTTATGTCCCTTGGCTTGAACAGCAAGGGAAATATATTGGCTTGAAAATCAAGAAAAGTGGCAGCTACTACAACATTCTGCCTAAACGGGATATTTTTTTTTACATAAGGGATCGATACAGTTCATTACAAATGGGGACTATGTAAGCTTCATCGTATATAGCTGAAACCTAGTAAGGAAAAAACCGCAGAAAATAGTAACTAAAAGTTAAGATAGTACATCCGGTTTGCAGCGGTAGCAAGCAACCTATTAAGATATGATCCCGCCCAATGTTGGTAAATATAATAACCCATAACTCCTAAAAAGAGTCAGATAAAAAAAATATACTGTTTGAACCACCTTGTTCAAAACAACTATATAGGAAACTTTCTGTCCCTTGACTTGAAACAGCAAGAGAAATATATTGGCTTGAAAATCAAGAAAAGTGGCAGTTACTGCAGCATTCTGCATAAACGGTATCTTTTTTATTTTCTTTTCTTTTCTACAGATTGCTTGGCACTCGAACATCGTAGGGATTTGTTCAATAGCTCATTATAAATGAATTTAATCGGGTTAAAACTCCAAAGACCAGAGAAACGAAGTATATTACTAGAACTGCATTTTCAAATGCCCCTGTATCGGAAACTAACTGTCCCTTGGCTCGAAAAAACAATTAAATATATTGTTTATATATAAGGTATTGGAGCCATGTTTAAGTCTCCATCCATGTCTTTCTCTCTCTACCTCTCTCGCATACTTTCTCATTCTCTTTTCTCTCTCTCTCTCTCTCTCTCTCTCTCTCTCCTCTCTCTCTCTCTCTCTCTCTCTCTCTCTCTCTCTCTCTCTCTCTATCTCTCTCTCTCTCTCTCTCTCTCTCTCCTCTCTCTCTCTCTCTCTCCTCTCTCTCTCTCTCTCTCTCTCTCTCTCTCTTCTCTCTCTCTCTCTCTCTCTCTCTCTCTCTCTCTCTCTCTCTCTCTCTCTCTCTCTTCTCTCTCTCTCTCTCTCTCTCTCTCTCTCCTCTCTCTCTCTCTCTCTCTCTCTCTCTCTCTCCTCTCTCTCTCTCTCTCTCTCTCTCTCTCTCTCTCTCTCTCTCTCTCTCTCTCCTCTCTCTCTCTCTCTCTCTCTCTCTCTCTTTGTCAATACAGTTTTTTTATATAATGTAAATTGAAGTAATTTTTGGGGGGTTTTCACAAAAAAATTATTTGTTAATTGAAACTACAATATTTCCTGAAAAATTTAAATTTAATAATTTCATTCAACTGCGAACTGCAAAAATATTTATGATGTCTGAACAATAATTTTAATTTTTTATTCAAACCAGAAAATACTTTAAAAATTTAAAATTAGTTTGGTTTTTCTTTTGCTTAATTGATGAAATAGAATGAATACACATTATTGCCTAGACTAGTAATGAAATTACTATTAATGGTACTGATTTCTATAAAAGTAGCATCTCCTGTATTTCATAAAATAAACCATGATTTTTGTTATAAAAAAAAAGAATTTCAATACTTTGTACGCTGAAATTTTTTCCTAACGGATCGACATAAATCATATTTTACAAGTGTACAAGTGTGGAGAAAAAGGACTGTGTTTGTTATTTGTTCTCCGAAGAAAATGAATATAATTACAGAGAGTTAAGTAGTACATGTAATGGATATGGAAAACCAAAAGGAAGAATCCCAACCGACATGGGTGAGGCCTGTAATTTGATAAATATAATATGGCTGAAGCAGAAATTTTCTGAGGAGAAAAGTTTCTGGTTTGATGATTATGAAGGAAAATGTCAAATGGGAGCTATTTATGATGTTGACAATATTGGATTTAAATGCAAAAAAAAACATCAAAATTGCAATGCAAGATTAAAGCGTTATTCGTCTTATAATGTATGTCAAATAACAATATGTGAAAACTGTAGTAAGGAGGAATTCGATGCATGCAAAAATGAGGTTTTACCAACTACAGCTACCGCCTCTTCAGCTAACACTACTCTACCCGCTTCTACCGTTTACACCAACTACACCTTGTACTAGAGCTACTACAACAGTTTCTACTACAACTTCTAGTGCACCTACTACTGCTACTACTAGTTCACCTACTACTACTACTGCTGCAACTACTACTGCTACTACTAGTTCACCTACAACTACCGCTGCCACCACTTCAGCTAACACTACTTCCCCTACAGCTCCCACTGCACTTTCTACTGCAACTACAACTGCTAGTGCACCTACCACTACAGCTACCACTATTTCAGCTACCTCAACTTCCCCTACACCTATTATTACACCTACTACTACAGCTACCTCCACTTCAGCTAAAACTACTCCACCTACACCAACTACTAAAGCTACAAATACTATACCTACACCTTCTACTACGGCACCTGCTATTACACCTGCTACCGCACCAACGAATACATCTAATGTTATTGCTAATAATCATAATAATTATACTCCTGCTACTACTACTAATCTTTTGAAAACTACTACTGCTACTCCTATAGATAATCCTACTGCTCTGATTCCTACTACTACTGTTCGCGAACTACTCTTGTCACAGGATTCGAAAGTTAAAAAAGTTAATCCCACAGAAAACACGACATTCTTGAATATATACAATAAATAAAAGAATTAGAAACAATTCAAGATTTGCTTGATAAAGATATTTTAAGCACATATTATCCTGAAATGTTATCGAAAGTAAGAAGAGCTCGACAAGACATACAAAGCGCTTTGAAATCTCTCAAAAATGAAATCTCTCTGGTAACGATCAACGCTTGGAGAAGCAAAACTGGGAGTATAAATATGAAAAAGCAATTGAATCAGTACATGAATACAATATACAGAGATTAAAGTTCATTGAAACACCAAGATATCGTCTTATTATTTTCTTTTATACTTCATTTATTGCAATTTTTCACTTTTTTGGTTTCCGTTTCAGCAGAGCTTCAATAATAACAATTATAATTTATCGTTGCTTTAATTTTCTTGTTTGAATGTGTAAATAACCTTTCTTTATTTACAATTTTTCTACGTTTTGACAACATTGAATAGTTTGAGACCATTGTTAACAGTTCTTCCTAGTTTTCTGGGTTTGTTTTTGGATTTATTATAATTAAGAATGTAAGTTTCATCAGATGTAGCTAAAACCAAGCATGGAATTCGGGTTGCAGCGGTAGCTAGCTACCTAGTAATACCAGAAAGCACTGATATTGAGGCTCTATCCAAACAGCTGTAATCAAAGTAAGTCCAGCTGAAGAAACTGAAGTTGATGAAACAACAAAGGAGCATGAGGTTGGAGAAGCCTCCGTACAAAAAAGTTCCGAAGAAGCACTGTCAGATGAAAAAGTTAATATTAAAATGCATTAACTCGAGAAAATGGTGGCTGGAGAGCTGTTGGTGCAAAGAAGCTCTGAAGAAGGCCATAGTTCAAAGATTGGTAAAGAATGCTTTTCGTCAAGTGCTGCTCTTACATATTACATTAGTTAGGTAAACGGGGCTACACATCTGATCTCCTGGTGTACGTACATCAGGCATGACACACTTGGAATTGGGCCAGTAAAATCGTGGCTATGCATAACATACGAAAAACTGAAGAGAGGGAAAAAATGTAGCTGGCAATCTAGTAAGAGACGATTGCTCCCCATATTAAAAATTAAGTAACCCATAACTCAAGAAAAAAGATTCAGATCAAAACAAAAAGTATACTATTAGAACCGCCTTGTCCTAAACCTCTATATAGCAAACTTAACGTTCCTTGGCTAGAATAACAAGGAAAATATTTTGGCTTGAAAATTACATAAGGGATCGATCTAGTACATTACAAAAGTTAGAGTAAAGAGTGAACTCAAGCCAAAAGGAACTGAGCCCTGTGGTTCATCCATATTATCATCAATATTTTAGCTAGGTCCATACAAGGAATCTATATCCTGCCGCGTGCCGAGTGCACGCAGATATCAAATGTCTTTGAATAGGATGCAGTATGAAAAGAAATTTAATTGCGTTAAGAGCAAAAAACTGGTAATTGCAGAAAAATTTCTATATAATTTAACTAAGGGATTTTACATTTAAGATCAAACTTTAACCCATTATAATTGAAGTATTAAAGGGCATAGTTATATAGATGATGATGCAACACATACTCATCCTTAGAAATGCAGCCAGCTCTCCTAAAAGCTACCCCAACCTCTAGACCATATAGGATATATTATAATCCGGGTTGCAGCGGTAGCTAGCAACCTAGTAAGAGACGATCACGTCCAATGTTAAGAAATATAAAAACCCCTAACTCCTAAAAAAAGAGTCAGATCAAAACGAAAAGTACACCATTAGAACCGCCTTGTCCGAAACCCCTATAAAGGAAACTTACCACCCTTTGGCTTGAATAACAATATCCGGGTTGCAGCGGTAGCTAGCAACCTAGTAAGAGACGATCACGTACAATGTTAAGAAATATAAAAACCCATAGTTCCTAAAAAAGGAGTCAGATCAAAACAAAAAGTACACCATTAGAACCGCCTTGTCCAAAACCCCTGTATAGGAAACTTTCTGTCCCTTGGCTTGAACAGCAAGGGAAATATATTGGCTTGAAAATCAAGAAAAGTGGCAGCTATTACAACATTCTGCCTAAACGGGATATTTTTTCTCTTTTCTTTTGTATCCAGAGATAGCTTGGCACTGGAACATCGTAGAGGGTTGTTCAATAGCTCATTTTAAAGGAGATTAATTAGGTTAAAATATAATTAAGAACGACCTCTTGCCTCTGCTACATTTTATAGGCCGCTTAACTATAGTATAGGCTAGAAACAGTTATATTTTTAAGTCAATATACTAAAAATTAATATTATTATTTCATCATACCAATTATAATAAGGTCAAAACAAAATCGTCGACTTGCAACCTTACTTTTGACACATCAGTTAAATCTTCATCAGAGTTAAAAAATGTTTTGCTAGTTTAAATTGATAAATTCAGTTGTATTTGGTCTACGCTACCCATAAAATCACGCGTCGAATTACTAGAACCTAATAAAACCAAAACTAATTTTAAAGTTTTCAGGAATTTTTCTAGTTAGAATTTAAAAATTGAACATTAATCCGGGTTGCAGCGGTAGCTAGCAACCTAGTAAGAGACGTCACGTCCAATGTTAAGAAGTATAAAAACCCCTAACTCCTAAAAAAAGAGGCAGATAAAAACAAAAAGTATACCATTAGAACCGCCTTGTCCGAAACCCCTATAAAGGAAACTTACCGCCGTTTGGCTTGAATAACGAAGAAAATAAATTGGCTTGAAAATCAAGAAAATTGACTTTAACCACGTTATTCTCCTCAAACGGGATATTTTTTTTTCTTTCTTCTTTTCCACAGATAGCTTGGCACTGGAACATCGTAGAGAGTTGTTCATTTTAAAGAAAAATCTCTAGATCTAGCGCCTTTTGCACTTCATTTTTTTTTAGTTAATTATTTTTTACGAAAAACTTAATTTTTTATATACAATACTGATCAATGACGTCATAGTCGTTGGATGTAGTTAGTATTACATAAAGGCTCGATCATCGAATTTAAGCTAAAACTAAGTAAAGGACAATTATGCCTCCATATATTCACAGTGATGTATAAGATTTCCCATTACATCTGTAAACTTTTCCACAGTTGCCGGTCCATACCTTGAAAGCTTTTCACTAAACATGCAATATTTCTTTTGGATATTACTATGAAGTGTTGCAAAAGCATCTCTAGCTAACTTTTCAACAAAATCTATTCTTTCAGAGATAATTTTAATCTTTAATTTTGAATATTTTTCGTAATCCCGGTAAAACATTCGTAAAATTTTTCTCAATTTACAAAGATCAACATGTGCGTTCTTTGCAGCTTGTGTAAACTGCAAAAATATCCATGGTATCCGAGCAATAGTTTGAATATTTCAATACAAGCTAGAAAAATACCTTAAAATGTTAAAATTAGTTTTATTTTTGGTTAGGTTCTAACTACCCGATGTGGGATTGACTATGTAGTTTCAGACCAAAAAATTCCATTTTTTAATATATTTTATTTTTCAGTTTAGAATCGCTAAAGTTCTTATGTAAACTGCAAAAATATTTATGATATCTGAGCAATAATTTTAATCTTTTCATTCAAACTAACAAAATACCTGAAAATTTAAAAATTAATTTTACTTTTTGTTAGGTTATGGATACTCGATACGAGTCATAAGAAGTGTTAATTAGATGAAAATGTTAATTAGTGGGAATCATGTAATTTTAATCGGTATCAAGGCTGTAGAGATGGCAGAAACCTAGTAAAGAATAAATCATGGCACATTTTAGATTTAGTTAGCTGCCTGATTCTTTGAAGTTCGTCTCTTACTATTCCAAATAAGAAAAAGCCATAGGCTTTTTCCTGTTTGTAATCATAGTTGCAGTGGTGTACACTATTAGATCCAGATTGCAGCGGTAGCTAGCAACCTAGTAAGAGACAATAACGTCCAATGTTAAAAAATATAATAACCCGTAACTCCTAAAAGTATACATTAAAGAACGAACTCTTGCGGATCCGGGTTGCAGCGGTAGCTAGCAACCTAGTAAGAAACGATCACGTCCAATGTTAAGAAATATAAAACCCCTAACTCCTAAAAAAAAGGAGTCAGATCAAAACAAAAAGTACACCATTAGAACCGACTTGTCCGAAACCCCTATAAAGAAAACTTACCGCCCTTTGGCTTGAATAAAAAAGAAAATATATTGGCTTGAAAATCAAAAAAATTGACTTCAACCACGTTGTTCTCCACAAACGGGATATTTTTTCTTTCTTTCTTCTTTTCCACAGATAGCTTGGCACTGGAACATCGTAGAGAGTTGTTCAATGGCTCATTTTAAAGGAAATCTCTAGATCTAGTGCTATTTGTACTTAATTTTTTTTTTTAATTAATTATTTTTTACGAAAAACTTAATTTTTTATATACAATATTGATCAATGACGTCATAGTCGTTGGATGTAGTTAGTATTACATAAAGGCTCGATCATCGAATTTAAGCTGAAACTAAGTAAAGGACAATTATGCCTCCATATATTTACAGTGATGTATAAGATTTCCCATTACATCTGTAAACTGTTCTACAGTTGCCGGTCCATACCATGGAAGCTTTTCACTAAACATACAACATTTCTTTTGGATATTACTATGAAGTTTTGCGACAGCATCTCTAGCTGACTTTTCAACAAAATCTATTCTTTCAGAGATAATTTTAATCTTTAATTTTGAATATTTTTCGTAATCCCGGTAAAACCTTCGTAAAATTTTTCTCAATTTACAAAGATCAGCCTGTGCGTTCTTTGCAGCTTGTGTAAACTGCAAAAATATCCATGGTATCCGAGCAATAGCTTGAATATTTCAATACAAGCTAGAAAAATACCTTAAAATGTTAAAATTAGTTTTATTTTTGGTTAGGTTCTAACTACCCGATGTGGGATTGACTATGTAGTTTCAGACCAAAAAATTCCATTTTTTAATATATTTTATTTTTCAGTTTAGAATCGCTAAAGTTATTATGTAAACTGCAAACATATTTATGATATCTGAGCAATAATTTTAATCTTTTCATTCAAACTAACAAAATACCTGAAAATTTAAAAATTAGTTTTACTTTTTGTTAGGTTATGGATACTCGATACGAGTCATAAAAAGTGTTAATTAGATGAAAATATTATTTCTTGTTTTGTAATAAGATGCCTTCTAAGCGAGTTATTATACGTAATTTAAAAAAAACAGTACTATACAAAAAACAGAGACAACATCTTGAAAAGAGAAAAGCAAAGGTATTCAACTGACAAGGCGTATCGAGATTCGAAAATTGATAGTGACAAACAGCGTTATTATAATGATGTAGATTATAGACATACAAAAATTGAGATAGCCAAACAAAAGAGTAAGGAACGGTATGATAATGATGAAGATTACAGAGAAGCAACAATTGAGCAGGCTAGACAAAAGATCAAGGAGCGTTATCACAATGATAAAGATTACCGAAAAATATATAAGAAAAAAGTTGCTACCAGAATAATGGGTAGATACTGGGGTGACAAAAGCTATAATGAAAAAATTAAATTCTCTGCGAGGTTGTACCGAAGAACGCATAAGGACAAAGGGAAAAATTACATTCAGAAATACAAGAAGATGGCAAAAATGCAGGCTGATATTCGTAAATTGAGAAACATTTTACGCATGGTTAACCAGGATCACAAAAAGCATTCAAAATTACAGATTAAAATTCTCTTTGAAAGAGCGGATGCTGTTGAAAAGTCGGCTAGAAATGCTTTGGCAAAACTTCATAGTAATATCCAAAAGAAATGTTGTCAGTTTAATGAGAAGCTTCCAAGGTATGGATTGGCAACTGCGGAACAGTTTATAGATGCAATGGAAAATGTTCGACAACACAGTGAATATACGGATGCGTACTTCTTAGAAAACTCGTATATTAATCCGGGTTGCAGCGGTAGCTAGCAACCTAGTAAGAGACGATCACGTCCAATGTTAAGAAATATAAAAACCAATAGCTCCTAAAAAAGGAGTCAGATCAATTACATTAAAAGACGATCATTGGAATAACAAGCCATTGCTGACATTGAACTTAGTTACATACTTTATTGTTTGAAGTTCGTCTCTTACTCTTTCAATGAAGAAAAAGCCGTTGGCTTTTTCCTGTTTGTAATCATATAGCATAAAACAAACCCCGGTTTTAACTGACGTCATTACATAAAAGGTCGATTTAGTTCATTGTTAAAACGTGGGATTATATAAGTTACATCAATGTCATGGTTGTAGACATTGCTGAAACCTAGGAAAGAACAAACCTGGGCATAGTAACTAAAAACTTTTCCGGTTTGCAGCGGTAGCTAGCAACCTCCGGGTTGCAGTGGTTATCCGGGCTGCAGTGGTAGCTCGCAACCTAGTTATAATAAAGAACTAACTCTTGCCTATACTAAATTTTATACGCCACTTAATTATAGTATAGTTTATTACATTAAAAGATTTCATATTAAAGATTGATCAATGACGTCATAACCGTATACCAGCGGTGGGATTTGAACCCTGGCCTCCGAAGAGACTGTTGGCTAACAACAACGCCTTGGAGCACTCGACAACTTTGCCTCTCGTAACTATCTATGTGAATCCGGGTTGCAGCAATAGCTAGCAACCTAGTAAGAGACGATCACGCCCAATGCTAAGAAATATAAGAGCCCAGAACTCCTAAAAATAGATCAAAACAAAAGTACCTCATTAGAACCACCTTGGCTGAAACCCTACCGGATAAACAACGAATGTCGTCATAACTTTTTTATATCAAAGGATTAGAACTATGACGTGAATAGAAAATTATATCAAAGGACGATCATTAGAAGAGCAAACCATTACGTATGTTGTACTTAGTTAGCTGCCAGATCTATGAGGTTCGTCTCTTACTCTTCCAAAGAAGAAAAAGCCTTTGGCTTTTTCCTGTTTGTAATCAGGGTTTACAATAAAGAACGAACTGTAACCTAAAGTAACTCTCTCTGTGGTTCATCAAAACACCGTTCATAAAACTACTGTCCATCAATTTTAAACATAGCCTTTACAAAGACACCATTTACTTTGGCAGCCTCTACTGCCAAAGTAGAGGCTAAAGTGTATTATTATGAGTAAGAGACGATCACGTCCAATGTTAAGAAATATAAAAACCCATAGTTCCTAACAAAGGAGTCAGATCAAAACAAAAAGTACACCATTAGAACCGCCTTGTCCGAAACCCCTGTATAGGAAACTTTCTGTCCCTTGGCTTGAACAGCAAGGGAAATATATTGGCTTGAAAATCAAGAAAATTGACTTTAACCACGTTATTCTCCCCAAACGGGATATTTTTTTCTCTTTTCTTTTTTTTTTTTCTTTTCCACAGATAGCTTGGCACTGGAACATCGTAGAGGGTTGTTCAATAGCTCATTTTAAAGGAAATTAATTGGGTTAAAATCTATAGTAACTAAAATAAATTATTTCTAAAAGAGAATAAATTTTTCCACCAAAAACTGCATTTTTGATGTCTTTTCACACTGCAGTCTTTCAAACATAATCGTATACCAGCGGTAAGATTTGTTTATAATAAAGAACGACCTCTTGCCTATACTAAATTTTATACGCCACTTAATTATAGTGTAGGTTATCCAGGTTGCAGCGGTAGTCCGGGTTGAATTATAATAAAGATCGAACTCATCCCTATACTAACTTGCATAGGCAACTTCACTATAGTGACGATTACAGTATTTATATTATACATCATTATAAACTATAAAAGGTTCGAATGTTCGAAGATTATAGAGTTATTACATAAAGGATCGATACTGTAAATGGGAATTCTCTAAGTAACATCGACATCATAATTTTATTGATAACTTAATTACAAACTAAAAGAAATTGACCCTGAATGGCCTTGAACCAGCAACCTTTCGGTTAATGATCAATCATGCTAGCCAGTAGCACCACAACGTTTTTACTTAAAGTTGTAATATTAACAATATGATCTATGAAGGATCGATACAGTTCATTGTAAGCTGGGACTATATAAGATTCATCGAATATAGCTGTAACCTAGATATATTAAAAGACGATCATTTGAAGAACAAACCATTGCATACATTGGACTTAGTTAGCTGCCTGATTCTTTGAGAGTCGTCTCTTACTACTCCAATTTTCCTGTTTGTAATCAGAGTTTACATAATCTGGGTTGTCAATCCGGGTTGCAGCGGTAGCTAGCAACCTAGTAAGAGACGATCACGTCCAATGTTAAGAAATATAAAAACCCATAGTTCCTAACAAAGGAGTCAGATCAAAACAAAAAGTACACCATTAGAACCGCCTTGTCCGAAACCCCTGTATAGGAAACTTTCTGTCCCTTGGCTTGAACAGCAAGGGAAATATATTGGCTTGAAAATCAAGAAAAGTGGCAGCTACTACAACATTCTGCCTAAACGGGATATCCGGGTTGCAGCGGTAGCTAGCAACCTAGTAAGAGACGATCACGTCCAATGTTAAGAAATATAAAAACCCATAGCTCCTAAAAAAGGAGTCAGATCAAAACAAAAAGTACACCATTAGAACCGCCTTGTCCGAAACCCCTGTATAGGAAACGTTCTGTCCCTTGGCTTGAACAGAAAGGGAAATATATTGGCTTGAAAATCAAGAAAATTGACTTTAACCACGTTATTCTCCCCAAAAGGGATATTTTTTTCTTTTTTTTTGTATCCAGAGATAGCTTGGCATTGGAACATCGTAGAGGGTTGTTCAATAGCTCATTTTAAAGGAAATTAATTGGGTTAAAAATCTATAGTAACTAAAATAAATTATTTCTAAAAGAGAATAAATTTTTCCAATAAAAACTGTATTTTTGATGCAGTGACGTCATAATTACTAGCCTATATAAGATCATCATAGTTTTATATTAGAGCTATGACGTGAATAGAGTGACGTCATAATTAGTATATAAGGAAAGTCAAAACTGAAAATTCTCTCATTCTTGATTAGAATAATGGTTAGATCAAAGCAGGCTATATGCAAGTTGAAGAAAGAGTACTACACAAACAACAGAGATAGTAACTTGAAAAGAAAAAGCAAAGGTATTCAACCGACCAGGTGTATCGAGAAGTAATAATTGAGAGAGCAAAAAAAAAGGTATTCAACCGACCAGGCGTATCGAGAAGTAATAATTGAGAGAGCAAAAGAACGGTATGGTAATGATGAACATTACAGAGAAGCAAGAATTGAGCAGGCTAGACAAAAGAGCAGGGAACGGTATGATAATGATGAAGATTACCGAAACATATATAAGAAAAAAGTTGCTACCAGAATAATGGGTAGATACTGTGGTGACAAAATCTATAATGAAAAACTTAAATTCTCTGCGAGGTTTATAATAAAGAACGACCTCTTGCCTATACTAAATTTATAGACCACTAAACTAAAGTATAGGTTAGTAAGGTTTACATAAAGGATTGATCCGGGTTGCAGCGGTAGCTAGCAACCTAGTAAGAGACGATCACGTCCAATGTTAAGAAATATAAAAACCCATAGTTCCTAACAAAGGAGTCAGATCAAAACAAAAATTACACCATTAGAACCGCCTTGTCTGATCCGGGTTGCAGCGGTAGCTAGCAACCTAGTAAGAGACGATCACGTCCAATGTTAAGAAATATAAAAACCCATAGTTCCTAACAGAGGAGTCAGATCAAAACAATAAGTACACCATTAGAACCGCCTTGTCCAAAACCCCTATAAAGGAAACTTATCACTCTTTGGCTTGAATAACAAAGAAAATATATTGGCTTGAAAATCAAGCAAATTGACTTTTACCACGTTATTCTCCACAAACGGGATATTTTTTTCTCTTTCTTTCTTTTCCACAGATAGCTTTGCACAGGAACATCGTAGAGAGTTGTTCAATAGCTCATTTTAAAGGAATTAATTGGGTTAAAAACCTTTTGTAACTAAAATAAATTATTTCTAAAAGAGAATAAATTTTTCCACCAAAAACTGCATTTTTGATGTCTTTTCACACTGCAGTATTTCAAACATAATCGTATACCAGCGGTAAGATTTGAACCCACGCCTCCGAAGAGACTGGTGGCTAACACCAGTGTCTTTGACAACTCGGCCAGGCTGTCTCACATAAATGATATATATGTGAATCTGGGTTGCAGCAGTAGCTAGCAACCTAGTAAGAGACGATCAGTCCAATGCGAAGAAATATAACAAAACTCCTAAAAATAGAGTCAGATCATTATAATAAGAACAACCTCTTGCCTATACTAAATTTTATACGCCACTTATTAATAGTATAGGTTAGTAATTCAACAGATATATTGGTACTGGAACATCGTAGAGAATTGTTCAATGGCTCATTTTAAAGGAAATCTCTAGATCTAGCAACTTTTGCACTTAATTTTTTTTCAATTAATTATTTTTTACGAAAAACTTAATTTTTTATATACAATATTGACCAATGACGTCATTTAAGACAAATTTTTGACCAATGACGGAAATTTATGGGTTAATCTATAATAAAGAACGACTTCCTGCCTATACTACATTTTATACGCCACTTAATTATAGTTTAGGTTAGTAATTCAACAGATAGCTTGGCACTGGAACATCGTAGAGAGTTGTTCAATTGCTCATTTTAAAGATCCGGGTTGCAGCGGTAGCTAGCAACCTAGTAAGAGACGATCACGTCCAATGTTAAGAAATATAAAAACCCATAGTTCCTAAAAAAGGAGTCAGATCAAAACAAAAAGTACACCATTAGAACCGCCTTGTCCGAAACCCCTGTATAGGAAACTTTCTGTCCCTTGGCTTGAACAGAAAGGGAAATATATTGGCTTGAAAATCAAGAAAAGTGGCAGCTACTACAACATTCTTCCTAAACGGGATATTTTTTTTCTTTTTTTTTTTCTTTGTTTCCAGAGATAGCTTGGCACTGGAACATCGTAGAGGGTTGTTCAATAGCTCATTTTAAGAGACGATCATTATAATAAAGATCGAACTCTTCCCTATACTAACTTGCATACGCAACTTCACTATAGTTAAGATTACAGTATTTATATTATACATCATTATAGATTATAAAAGGTTCAAATGTTTGAAGATTATAGAGTTAAAAATTTTCCCACACCGGGAATCGAACCCGAGCCTGTTAAGTGAAAGTTAACTATCCTAGCCACTAGACCATATGGAACCATAAAGAAGTATGATTTAAGAGCCATATGCATATTATTATTTCACCATACCAATTATAATAAGGCCAAAACAAAATCGTCGACTTGCAACCTTACTTTTGACACATTAGTTAAATCTTCATCAGGCTTAAAAATTTTTTTGCTACTTTTACATGAAAGAACGAACCTTAGCCTATAGTAGCAGAAATAAGAATATCTAGGTTGCAGCGAAAGCTAGCAACCTATTACATAATCCGGGTTTAGGTGGTAGCTAGCAACCTAGTAAGAAACGCCAAATTAAAAGATGATCATTAGAAGAACAAACAATTGCTTATTTTGGACTTAGTTAGCTGTACAGTAAAGAACAAACTTCAAGCCCATATTAACTAAAGTAACATTATAAATAATCCGGGTTGCAGCGGTAGCTAGCAACATAGTAAGAGACGATCACGTCCAATGTTAAGAAATATAAAAACCCATAGTTCCTAACAAAGGAGTCAGATCAAAACAAAAAGTACACCATTAGAACCGCCTTGTCCGAAACCCCTGTTTAGGAAACTTTCAGTCCCTTGGCTTGAACAGCAAGGAAAATATAATGGCTTGAAAATCAAGAAAAGTGGCAGCTACTACAACATTCTGCCTAAACGGGATATTTTTTTTTCTCTCTTTTCTTTTGTATCCAGAGATAGCTTGGCACTGGAACATCGTAGAGAGTTGTTCAATAGCTCATTTTAAAGGAAATTAATTGGGTTAAAAATCTATAGTAACTAAAATAAATTATTTCTAAAAGAGAATAAATTTTTCCACCAAAAACTGCATTTTTGATGTCTTTTCACACTGCAGTCTTTCAAACATAATCGTATACCAGCGGTAAGATTTGAACCCACGCCTCCGAAGAGACTGGTGGCTAACACCAGTGCCTTGGACCACTCGGCCAGGCTGCCTCTCATAAATAATATATATGTGAATTTGGGTTGCAGCAGTAGTATAATAAAGAACGACCTATTTCCTATACTAGATTGTAATTTTAGTATAGGTTAATAATTCCACAGAGAGCTTGGGCCTGGAACATCGTAGAGAGTTGTTCAATAGCTCATTTTAAAGGAAATTAATGGGGTTAAAAACCTTTTGTAATTAAAACAAATTATTTTTATTTAATTAAGAAACGAACTGTAGCCCATAGTTTTACATTAAAGAACGAACTTTAGTCCATTGTAACTGAAGTACTATAAGGAATCATTATATAGATGATGAATTTTCTTTAAGAATTCATCATAGGTAAAAATTTCTCATACCGGGAATCGAACTCAGGCCAACTAGGATCACTACCCATAGTAAAAATTAAAATAGCTCATAACTCCTAAGTTAGGTCCTGGTTGAACTTCGCTGAAGTAAGGATGCTAGGACTGCTTTGAAATTTTTTTAATTTTTTTAATTTTTGTTATATAGAATATACACAATATTCTCTACAAACGGCATCTTTTTTTCTTTCCGCTTTTTCTTCCTCCTAAGCTAGCTGGGCACTGGAAAATCATAGAGAGCTGTATAATAGCTTATTTTAAAGGAAATTGCTACATCTAGTCACTTTTGTAATTAAAAATAAAATACTTTTTAAAGTAGAATCAATTTTGTCAAAACCTGCATTTTTGATGTAAATTCATTCTGCAGTCTTTTCAAAGATATTTGAATTTGGAGGCAATCATTACAATAAAGAAAAAACTTCCTGCCCATAGTGACTAAAATAAGATTATAATTAATATTAAATTATATTAAAAGACGATCACTGGAATAGCAAACCATAGCATATATTGGACTTAGTTATCTACTTGATTAATTGAGGTTCGTCTCTTACTATTTCAAAAAAGAAAAGCCATAGGGTTTTTACTTTTTGTTATTATCTTTACCAATAATCTGATCAGGAAACTTAGACCACCTTAGTGGCCTGAAAAAGAGGAAAAATAATTTCTGAGAAAAACTTTCAAACAGTATGTGGTAAGAATCAGTACAGAATCCATAATATTAATATGTTTATATTAAAAGACGATCATTAAATTACAATAAAGAACGAAGTCTTGCTATAATAGATGAGATACTCAACTTAATTATAGTTAATGATATAGTAGTAATAGGGTTTTACTGATAGCTGAATTACAAATTAAAAGAAAACGACCCCGGCTGGATTTGAACCACCATATATAATAAAGAACGACCTCTTGCCTATACTAAATTTTATACGCCATTTAATTATAGTATAGGTTAGTAATTCCACAGATAGCTTGGCACTGGAACATCGTAGAGATTTCAGTAAAGAACTATCTCTCGCCCATAGTAACTGATACATGTTGGTTCCAGGGGTAGCTGCAAGCTATCCAGGTTGTAGTTACATTAATGTAATAAAGAACGACCTCTTGCCTATACTAAATTTTATACGCCACTTAGTTATAGTATAGGTTAGTAATTCCACAGATAGCTTGGCACTGGAACATCTTAGAGAGTTATTCAATGGCTCATTTTAATCCGGGTTGCAGCGGTAGTCCGGGCTGCAGCGGTAGCTAGCAACCTAGTAAGATTATAATAAAGAACGACCTCTTGCCTATACTAAATTTTATACGCCACTTAATTGTAGTATAGGTTAGTAATTCCACAGATAGCTTGGCACTGGAACATCGTATAGAGTTGTTTAATGGCTCATTTTAAAGGAAATTAATGGGGTTAAACACCTTTTCTAATTATAAAATAAATTATTTTTAAAATTACATTATAAAACGATCATTCAAAGAACATACCATCGCATATATTGGACTTTGTTAGCTGCCTGATTCCTTGTAAAAGATCTTTTTTTTGTCAAATAAAACTAGATTACAAGGTAGCTAGCAAAACCAGAACTCCTAAACATAGAGTCAGATCAAAACAAAAGTACATCATTAGAACCACCTTGTCTGATACCCTACTAGATAAATAATGAATGTCGTCATAGTTTTATTAGAGCTATGACGTGAATAGAAAAACACGACATTATGTTGTTGTTTCTGAAGACGTCATGAAATAATATCATAACGCCATGACGTCATGAAATATAATTGGCACTGGAACATCGTAGAGAGTTGTTCTATCGCTCATTTTAAAGGAAATTAATGGGGTTAAAAATTATTATAAAGAACGACCTCTTGCCTATACAAAATTTTATACGCCACTTAATTATAGTATAGGTTAGTAATTCCACAGATAGCTTGGCACTGGAACATCGTAGATGCATAAAGGATCGATGTGGTTCATTATAAATTATAAAAGGTTCGGATGTTCGAAGATTATAGAGTTAAAAATTTTCCCACACCGGGAATCGAGCCTAGGCCTGTTAAGTGGATGTTAACTAGACTAGCCACTAGACCATATGGGACTATAATGAAGTATGATTTAAGAACCATATGCATATTATTATTTCATCATACCAATTATAATAAGGCCAAAACAAAATCGTCGACTTGCAACCTTACTTTTGACACATCAGTTAAATCTTCATCAGACTTAAAAAATGTTTTGCTAGTATAAATTGATGGATCCAGTTGTATTTGATCTACACTGCATATAAAATTACACGTCGAATTGCTAGAACCTAACAAAACCAAAACTAATTTTAAAGTTTTCAGGAGATTTTCTAGTTTGAATTTAAAAATTGAACATTAAAGAACGACTGGGTTGCAGCGGTAGCTAGTACAATAAGGGCTAATTTTTGTAGACTGCATATTTGTTCAGGGATGAATATACCATCACAAACCAAGAAAGCTTCTGAGACTCGAAGCCCACACAAGTATATTTCTGATGGATCACAGCCAATCTCCTAATTTTTCCTCGACAGCATTGTGGTCTTGCATTTCCAAAATCGTCGTTTGGCGGGACAAAATACCCACTTTTTTCACAAAATTCAAAATTCACACTTTGAAGTCGTGGTTTTCTTTTGTTGCTTAAATTAGGCCATAGCATTTTGAATTGCTGTTGAAAAGAGCCCTCTGAGCAATATCCAGCCGCTGATTCTGTAAAATCAAAAACACATACATTTGTACGGCTGTTAAGCCGCTTTCTAAATAATTATAAAAACCTTCTTGAGCTAATAGTTTCAATTACCACTAGAAAACAATTACCACTAACAGGAGTAGGTTTACCGACCCCTAAATATTATGACCTGTAGGGCTAAAATTTGTAACTATAAGATAATGCTCTTTTATAATTATTAAATAAAAAACCAAGTTTTTTTAACTGAAAGTAAGGAACGACGTTAAAACTTAAAACGAGCAGAAATTATTCCGTATATGAAAGGGGCTGTCCCCTCCTCAACGCCTCGCTCTTTACGCTAAAGTTTTTTATTGTTTAAAAAAACAAGAGTTGTGAGAAAGTCAAACTTTAGCATAAAGAGTGAGGCGTTGAGGAGGGGACAGCCCCTTTCATATACAGAATAATTTCAGTTCGTTTTAAGTTTTAACGTCTTTCCTTACTTTCAGTTAGAAAAACTTGTTTTTTTTATTTAATTTTTGAATGTTTTTGAATTAATGCAGGTTTTGATTTTGGCTCACCTCACATGAATAATTAAAACAAAATTTGCATATTAATTTTACTTTTATTTGGTTAAATGGCTTTTTCGAAACTTGTTTAATTTTATTTACGAACGTTTTTATTAGTAATAAATATACGTAACTTACGAATTAACTTACGTAACGAACTTCTATATTCATATATTTTTAATAAGTATATTAGGGGGCTCGCCCCCTAGTCAATACCTCGCTCTTTAAGCTAAAGTTCGAATTTTGTTCCAATTCTTTAAAATGACACCTTAATCATTTAAAAATTGACCCCCTTAATAAAAGTCCCAGGAAACAAAAGTCACATCCGGCATCGGACCCTATTCTTGTATCTGTTCTAAATCTTCGACATAAGGACAATATTATGGCTTGTGTTGGTAATCTAAGAAATACAGGGAAAAGCGTCAGTATTGACCTTCCATTCGAGCTGGCTAAACGTCGGAAAGAACTTTTGAGTACGGGTTATAATTTAAGAAATTGTAAAGTTGCCTCCGATAAAGTGTCTCATACCAAAGTGGTTCAAAAGGGGACTAGGTTATGGCTAGAATCTAAAAAGACTTCTAGTTCTAACTGGATCAAGGTTGATGACGCATGCTACGACCCACTTACCCTAGTTTTCCCCTCGGTCAATTCTGATGTCGATTCTGACGCATGATTATTAGTGAGTGCTCGCTTCCGCTTAATATACTATATCTTCAAAAAATGTGCTGTTCGTTAATGTTATTTGTCTTTTTGTATTTTTCCCTTTTATTTGTGTTTCTATACCCTCAGTATTTACACCTTCCTGTGCTATTTTACTTGTTATTTTTTTTTGTTTCAGAGCAAAATAATCAAGTTCATGTCATAGCCTTTTTAATTCGGATTAAGAGGTTGACGTCACTGGTGTTCACGCGACTACAGCATGGCTCTCTGTCACCGGCATGGGTAAGTAATTATGGTTGAGACTAATTCTCTATTGGGGATTAACGCTAACATAACACTAGGGAAATTAAATGATTATGAATGTGGGAGAGTTAATTTTAATGAAATTATAAATAATCCGGTTGGTAAAGCCCCGAATTTGAATTTATATGAAAATTTTGAGAATATTATTGATAGTGTGTTTGTGGAGGAGCTGAGATTTTGGGACTCCGGAGCTCGGTGGGTTGATGCACTCCCGGTTGTGCATCTAAACGTTCAGGGCCTAAATTGCTCGTTTGATGATATTCAATTATTATGTAGGAATTCGTGCCCTGCAATTATCGGTCTCTGTGAAACATTTTTGAGCGAGAAAAATCAGGTGCTTTCGGATATTCCCGGTTATATGTCGATATTTCTTAACCGCAAGACGGCCCAAAAAGGTGGACTCGGATTTTACATCCGAAATAATTTTCATGCTATACTAAGACAGGATTTATGTACAAATAATGAAAAGGTATTTGAGTCACTTTTTATAGAAGTCCCAATCAACGCTAAGGAAAGGATAATAATAGGCGAAGTATATCGTTCTCCAAGTGGGTCTATAACCCAATTTATGGAAACATTAGAAGATGTTCTTGGAAAAGTTTTTTCTGAAAAATCCGAAGTTGTATTAATGGGCGACTTTAACATCGACCTTGCGGAACCGTCATCTAGACAGGCTTCTGATCTTTTGTCTTTACTAATTTCGTATGGATTAGCTCCTTGTATAAACATACCGACAAGGATTTCTAACCAGACAGCAACATTAATTGACAATATTTTTTCATCACTACACTCCATTAAGAATGAAGTACTGCTTTCTGATACTTCCGACCATTTGCCAGTTGCAGCCTTGTTTCCAATCCTCCAAAATCCACAAAGATTAGTCCCCCAAGATACACCGAGATTATGTTGCTCACCAGTGGAGCTGGATAAACTGAAAGAAGATCTGAGTACATCTTCATGGGACTTTTCATTACCAGAAAATATTAATTTGGGCAATTATAACGATATATTTGGCCAGTTTTATGACACTGTTAAGGAAAAATTCGCGGCTTATTGTCTAAAAGCTCCTTTAAGGAATCCTCGATCAAGAAGATCAACACCCATAGCTCCCTGGCTAACACCGGGAGTCCTCAAGTCAATAAATAGGAAGCAGAACCTTTGGAAAGAGTACAAAAACAGACCAAGTGATGCTAAATTAGAAGCATTTAAGTTGTACCGTAATATGCTGAAATCAATTATTCGGAGAACAAAAACAGTGTATTATACTAAGAGATTTGATGATTGCGGTAGAAATATAAAGAAGACGTGGGACGTGATTAAGGAATTTAGTCGGCCATCGAAAAAACTAGAAGGTCTCCCTAAGTCTCTTATGGTAGACGATCAACTTATCACAGAAAAAGGCCAAGTACGACATCATATGAACAAATTCTTCGCGGAGATAGGGAAATCAACTGCTAATAGTGTTTCTCACTGCTCGATGTCTCAGACTTGGAAGCAGTTCCTAGGCCCCCCGTGCTTGAAATCAATGGCTCTTGAGGACGTTACAGTGCAGGAAATTACAAATATTGTTTTGTCCTTAAAGAATTCTTCAACAGGTTTTGACAAAATTTCTGCTAAAGTAATTAAACATATCCTTCCGTCGATTATCACCCCACTTTGCCATTTGATTAATAGGTCATTTCAACTAGGAGTATTTCCTCAACGTCTTAAATTGTCGCGTGTGATAGCTCTCTTTAAAGGAGGTGACCGTGAGGATCCTGGGAATTATAGGCCGATCTCTCTTTTGTCAGTGTTCTCTAAGATATTTGAAAGGCCAATGCTCAAACGTCTGGTAAGGTTTCTTGAAGCTAAATCTTTTTTCCATAAGCATCAGTTTGGGTTTCGCGCAAAGTACTCTACAGAACATGCTTGTAATAAACTTCTTCAGTTTATACGACAATCTTTAGACTCTAATCTTATTCCTGCAGCCATTTTTCTTGATGTAAAGAAAGCTTTTGACAGCCTTACACACAAGATTCTCATTGGTAAACTTTCTCATCATGGTGTGCGTGGGGAAGCATTGTCTTGGCTCTCTTCATACCTTACTGACAGATCTATTGCCATGGAAAATACAGACAAGGAAGTTCCAATTGAATACGGAGTACCCCAAGGTTCTATTCTTGGGCCAACCCTATTCCTGATATATGTGAACGACCTCTACCGACTTCTAAACACCCCAATTCCCAATGTCTGCTGTGGATTGTGTCACAAATGTTACTCTCAGACTATGTCGGCGTCCACATCTGATAGTCGAGAAGAACTGGTATCATTTGCAGATGACACTACTCTAGGTGCTGCAGCTCCGGATGAGTCATCCCTTATTCTAAAGCTTCAAGCAATGACTGAAAAGATACTCAATTGGTTTGACATAAATCAACTAGCTTTAAATGTAAAAAAATCGTACCTTCTTATTTTTTCCCGTACAGGTGTGAGCTGCCCCACAATTACTGAGCTTCCTACACCAAGAGGCTCCATAAGTCGCCCCCCAGATCGATATGTGCGATTCCTGGGAGTTCTTTTGGATGAAAATTTATCGTTTAAGTTGCACGTTCAAGTAATAAGAGTGAAAATTTCCCGTGGACTTGGAATCATCCGTAAACTAAAGCGTTTATTTCCTTTTCCTATACTCCGTCTTTTATATTTCTCTCTCATTTTCCCTTATATATGTTACTGTTCGTCTGTGTGGATGTCTACATTTTCTTCTGTACTTGCTCCTGTTCATATTCTTCATGAGAAAGCGGTAACAGTTCTCCAGTCGACTACACACTCTCCTGTTAATCTCCTTAAGATTAGAGATATTTATGTTATATCTCTAGCTTCGTTGGCATATCAATTCTTCCACGGAGATCTCCCATTTTGTTTTTCTGGACTACTTAAGCCAGTAGGGGAAGTAAATTTTTACTCAGTTCGAAACAGGGAGGATGTTATGATTCCGGCTACTCCCTCGGTTCGTTCAGACTTTGGTCTGGTCGTGACTGTGGGACGTGCTTGGAACTTGGTTCCTGCTGAGATTCGTCAGTCACAAACACTTGGCTCCTTTAAAAGACAGATGAAAAGTTTCTTATTAAAGCTAAATAGTAATTAGTTTATAGTTGTTGTATTGTTTTTTTTTTTTTTTTGTTGGCGTTGGATCCTCGATGATGTAGAGAATTTTTCATTTTTGATTTATTTATTTTTTGTCGGGTGATAGGAGGGTCGCTGTTTCGTGTGGACTGTCGGTGAGTTGACTTCTTTTCCTTATAGATTTATAAGTTAAACACTGTTTAGTATTGTTTATGCCAAGTTTTAATATTAGTCATTTATTCTGTGTCGTTTCCCAAATAACGGGCCATTGAGCCCTTTGGGATATTGTTTTTGTTATTGTTATTTATGGAAATAAATGGAACTTGAACTTGAACTTGAACTTGAATCACAAAGGCCGTTATTTAGAATAAATAACTCTTATGAAAGTACTAAAAAATCTTTGGCTTAAAGAGCGAGGTACTGACTTGAGAGTGAACCCAATCATACACGTAATATTTTCTGTTCGTTTTAAGTTTTGATGTAACTCCTTATTTTCAGTTGGAAAACTTGTTTTTTTATATTTAATTTCTGATCTTTTTTTAAATAATGCTGGGAAATCCGGCGCCCCCTTCATAGCAATGTCCCTTCCCCCATGAGAACTTCCTTCATGGAAAGATCTTCCCAAATAACCTCCGACCCACCCACCCCCTACTACCAGAAAAAATCCCCCTGAAAACGTCTGTATACTTCCTAATAACCAATACTATATGTTAACCTTGGGTAAAGTTCATAACTTTCAGCCCTCCCCCCGGGGACTTCGGGGGATTAAGTCATCCTAAAGGACATACTTATCATAGTTTCAACCATGCTGAACAAAATGGCTATCTCAAAGTTTTGATCAGGTGACTTTGGGAAAAAAAATTAGCGTGGGAGGGGGCCTAGTTGCCCTCCATTTTTTTGGTCACTTAAAAAGGGCACTAGAACTTTTAATTTCTGTTCCAATTAGTCCTCTCCCACAATATTCTAGGACCACTGGGTCGTTACGATCACCCCTGGAAAAAAAATAAATAAATAAATAAATAAAAAATAAACACGCATCCGTGATCTTTCTTGTGGCAAAAAATGCAAAATTCCACATTTTTGTAGATAGGAGCTTAAAACCTCTATAGTAGGGTTCTCTGATACGCTGAATATGATGGTGTGATTTTCATTAAGATTCTATAAATTTTAGGGGGTCTACCCTCTTTTGTTCGAAAATCAGCCAAATTTTCTCAGGCGCGTAACTTTTGATGAGTACGACTAAACTTGTTGAAAGCTATATATTTGAAATCAGCATTCAAATCTGATTCTTTTGATGTATCTATTGGTATCAAAAACCCGTTTCTAGAGTTTCGGTTACCATTGAGCCGGATCTCTCCTTACTTACAGTTCGTTACCACGAACTGTTTGATGACATTGAAAAGCCAAAAATTGCCAAGACGCCCAAGAATTAATATTAGTGTATGTATATACGATGAGTACTTACATTTATTCCTTCCTATAGTCTTGATTATTAAGGCAGGTGTGGATCTTTTGCCAGAAGAAAGATTACGGATGCGTGTTTATTAGTTTTTTTTTTTTAGTTTTTTTCCCTAGGGGTGATCGTATCGACCCAGTGATCCTAGAATATCGTAGGAGGGCTCATTCAAACGGAAATTAAAAGTTATAGTGCCCCTTTTAAGCGACCAAAAAAAACTAAAGGGATTTTAGGCCCCCTTCCACGCTCATTTTTTTCGCAAAGTCAACCGATCAAAATTTTGAGACAGCCATTTTGTTCAGCATGGTCGAAAATATGATAAGTATGTCTTTTAGGATAAGTTAATCCCCCAAAGTCCACGGGGGGAGGGCTGAAAGTTATGAACTTTACCCAATGTTTACGTATAGTATTGGTTATTGGGAAGTATACGGACGTTTTCAGGGGGATTTTTTTCAGGTAGTGGGGGGGGGGGGCTAGGGGTGACGTGGGAGTATCTTTCCTCGGAGGAATCCGGGTTGCAGCGGTAACTAGCAACCTAGTAAGAGACGATCACGTCCAATGTTAAGAAATATAAAAACCCATAGTTCCTAACAAAGTATAATAAAGATCGAACTCTTCCCTATACTAACTTGCATAGGCAACTTCACTATAGTTAAGATTACAGTATTTATATTATACATCAGTATAAATTATATTTACATTAAAGAACGATCTTCAGTCCATAGTAACTGAAGTGTTATAAGGAACCATTATATAGATGATACTTACAGTAATTAAAGGTTACTGTTTACAATGTGTTGAAAAGATATTAAAAGACTATTATTGGAATATCAAACCATTGTGTACATTGGAACTAGTTAGCCACTTGATTGTTTGAGGTTCGTCTCTTACTATTTGAAAAAGCCGTAGGCTTTTTCCTGTTTGTAACCAGGTTATTATTAAAGGTTAATGGTTCATTTTACATAAAGGCTCGATCATCGAATAAAGCTGAAACTAAGTAAAGGACAATTATGCCTCCATATATCCACAGTGATGTCTAAAAATACCTTAAAATTTTAAAATTAGTTTCATTTTTGGTTAGGTTCTAACGACCCGACGTGGGATTTAATATGTATTTCCAAATCAAAAAATTCAACTTTTTTATATATCTTATTTTTCAGTTTAGAATCGCTAAAGTTATTATGGAAACTGCAAAAATATTTATGATATCTGAGCAATAATTTTAATCTTTTCATTCAAACTAACAAAATACCTGAAAATTGAAAAATTAGTTTTATTTTTTGTTAGGTTATGGGTACTTGATTCGAGACTTAAAAAATGATAATAGGATCCGGGTTGCAGCGGTAGCTAGCAACCTAGTAAGAGACGATCAAGTCCAATGTTAAGAAATATAAAAACCCATAGTTCTTAAAAAGGAGTCAGATCGAAACAAAAAGTACACCATTAGAACCTCCTTGTCCAAAACCCCTGTATAGGAAACTTTCTGTCCCTTGGCTTGAACAGCAAGGGAAATATATTGGCTTGAAAATCAAGAAAATTTTTCTCTCAGAGACGAACTACTTATCTCTCATCATATATATTTTAAATATCCAAATTGAATAACTTGTAACAGCAAAGTGGGCACTGGCACGTCTAGAAAAATTCGGGACTGAGGTTCGGTCCCAGTTGTTGCAAGGATTACAGTATAGAATAATAAGTTTGTATTTATTTTTTTTTAGGGTCTTAGTAAATTTATAATAAAGAACTAACTCTATCCTACAATAAATGAATAACGTAAAGGATATATTTAAATAAGTGCATTAGAAGAACCCACTATTGCATATATTGGACTTTTCAGCCACCCGATTCTTTGTGAATCGTCTTTTACGATTTCAAAGAAGAAAAAGCCATAGGCTTTTTCCTGTTTGTAATCAGGATTTAAATAATCTAGTTTGGATTACATCCACTGCGCTATACAGGCTTTCAAAGACACAATTTAAAAATAGTTTATGTTATGCATAAATAATTATATTATGCGAGAAAAATCAATCCCTTTGTATCTTTTCAACATATTGTAAACAGTAGCCTTTTAAATTTGATTGTATCTTACTATGATATGTATCAATTGATATGTAAAATTTGATATGTATCCTACTTTTCATAAGTCTCGAATGGTAAACTGGTAATTCTAGTAAGGAATCCGGGTTAAATCGGTAGCTAGCAACCTAGTTAGAGATTACATTAAAGAACGAACTATAACCTATAGTAATTGAACTACAATTATTACATAAAGGACCGATATAGTTCATAATAAATGGTATTTGTAAATTTGGTTTTTCTATCCGGGTTGCAGCAGTAACTAGCAACCTAGTAAGACCCGATCACGCATAATGTTAAGAAATATAAAAACTCATAACTTCTAAACAAAAGACAGATCAAAACAAAAAGTACACCATTAGAACCGCTATGTCTGAAACTTCTGCATAGGAAACGTTCTGTCATTTGGTTTGATCAGCAAGGGAAATATATTGGCTTATAAAATCAAGAAAAGTGCCAGCTACTACAGCATTGTGCCTAAACGGCATCTTTTTTCTTTCTTCTTTCTCTTCCAGAGATAGCTTGGCACTGGAACATCGTAGAGAGTTATTCAATGGCCCATTTTAAAGGAAATCTCTAGATCTAGTGCTTTTTTTACTTAATTTAAAAAAAATAAAATGTTTGTATGAAAAACTTAATTTTTTATGTACGATATTGTGATCAATGACGTCATAGTCGTTGGATGTAGTTAGTATATAGAGGCTCAATCTTAGAATAAAGCTGTAACTAAGTGAAGGACAATTATGCCTCCATATATTAACAGTGATGTTTAATATTTCCCATTACATCTGTAAACTGTTCCACAGTTGCCGGTCCATACCTTAAAAGCTTTTCATTAAACATGTAACATTTCTTTTTGATATTACTTTGAAGTTTTGCAAAAGCATTTCTTACCGACTTTTCAACAAAATATGCTCTTTCAGAGAGAATTTTAATCTGTAATTTTGAATATTTTTTTTGTAGTCCTGGTAAAATATTCGTAAAATGTTTCTCAATTTATAAAGGACAGCCTGCATTCTTGCCATCTTTTTGGACTTCTGAATATTATTTTTAATTTTGTCCTTCTGCGTTCTTTGCAGCTTGTGTAAACTGTTAAAAAATCCATGGTATCCGAGCATTAGTTTTAATCTTTCAATTCAAGCTAGCCAAATACCTTAAATTTTAATTTTTTTTATTTTTGGTTATTACATAAAGGACTGATATTGTTCATCATAGTCCGGGATGCAACGGTAGCTAGCAACCTAATAAAAGACGATCAGGCCCCATAGTAAAAACTAAAGTAAACCATAACTCCTGAAAAAGATTCAGATTAAAACAAGAAGTACACTATTAGAACCGCCGTGTCCAAAAATTCTATATATAAAACTAACTTTCCTTTAGCTTGAATAACAAAAGAAAATATATTGGCTTAAAAATCAAGAAAATTGACTTTAACAACGATAATCTCCACGAACGACATCTTTTTCCCGCTTTTTTTTCTCCTCAGCTTGCTGGGCACTGGAAAATCATAGAGCTGTATAATGGCTCTTTTTAAAGCAAATTACTACATCCAGTCACTTTTGTAATTACAAATAAAATAGTTTTTTAGTAGAATCAATTTTGTAAAAATTATAATAAAGAACGAACTCTTTTCTATACTAAATAAGCCTATAATAGTTAAAGATATAGTAATGATATAATTCTATTGATAGCTGAATTACAAATTTAGGAAATTATCCCGATTGGCTTTGAACCACCAACCTTTCGTTTAAAGGCCGATCGTGCCTGCCACTTGGACTATGATCTCATTTATTAAAGTTTTAAATTAACAACGAAACCAGAATCACAAAAAGCATTCAAAATTACAGATTAAAATTCTCTTTGAAAGAGCGGATGCTGTTGAAAAGTCGGCTAGAAATGCTTTGGCAAAACTTCATAGTAATATCCAAAAGAAATTTTGTCAGTTTAATGAAAAGCTTCCAAGGTATGAATTGGCAACTGCGGAACAGTTTATAGATGCAATGGAAAATGTTCGACAACACAGTGAATATACGGAGGCGTACTTCTTAGAAAACTCGTATATTAATTTTGGAAGGAGCAATTGCAGTTTATGCAGCAGCAATAAAAATATATATACAAGCATACCTATCAACAGCGAAAGAAAAGCAATGTTTTTCAATTATGGCGAAAACGAGCCTGTTAGGGTTATTAGTATATGTCTTTGTAAGACTAATGATTTAGAACAAATTCCTGGAACACCGCCTCAAGAAAAAGTATTTCTAACTGTGTTTTAAACAGTTCTTTTAGTTCGACTGAATATTTGGCAAAAAATGCTCTGTGTTGTAGAACAAACTGTCCTAAAAAGTACAAGACAACTATTGAAAAATGCTCTGAAACTAGATCTGACAAGGAAATTATGATGGCTGAAGTCACCTATAACAATCTGAGTAAACATTCAAAACCAAAAATTGGGCAGCAGGTTACTTGGCAATGTCACCCTGATATCTGCAAGCTCTATCCGACGGATATTGAATTATGTCAAATTTTTTTTGATATCCTTGAAAATAATATAGCATTAAAATTTTCAACTGACAAAGTGGTTAATTTCTACCTTGGCGGCTTGGATTATTGTGAAATCAATTACAGGGACACAAGAAAGCATGGGCATTCGTTATACTGTAGCCCAAATGAGGGATGTCAGAGCTATTTGCGTTCTTTAAGGGCACTAGCTCCACATTTTCTTGTCTTGACCTGTTTCATTAATAGCGTATATAAGGCAGTATCAAAATCTAAGTTTATACAACATATTAATCTACTAAAAGTCGAGGGCTCGTACAAGGAACTAAGTCATTATTTAGACGAAGTGTCAAGTAGAATCTGTCGTAATAGTCAAGACGTCATCTACGGTGATAGCAATATTAGAGTTTCTGTTGATGAAAATACAATAATAAAATTATTTGGTGAGAGCCTTGATAAGGTAGCTAACATCAGGGATGTATACCCCACAATGCATTGTGACAGTTGCGAGCAGATAAAGACAAAATACCAATTGAAGAGTCTAAGATCCCTTTCAAATAAGAAAGGTTTTGATGTAATGATGGCCACGATTTTAGAACACCTCCAACAGGACATACCCAAAGATGACAGAGAACAGCTAATTCATTGTACAGGTTGGAAAGAGGATGTCATAGATTCATTCTGTGTCTGTGATTACTGTGCTGGGAAAATGTTGAAAAGTCAGGAGAATGTCCGATCAGTATTAAATAACCTTCATATCGACTGTACACCGGAATGTATAAAGTGTTTGAATAATTTTGAAATGGCAATGATTCGATTTGTAATGCCTTGTCTTACGATCGTCAGATTAGGGCAAGTAACTGCATTGAAGAGACCTAGAACAGAACTTGTTGACGCTCTTAAGGGTAGAATAGTATATCTACCTGTTGATGTGCAAGCAAATGCAGATATTCAGCCTGAAAAACTTCTTAACATTGATAGTTTTGTAGTCATTGTCAATGGTCAGCCTACTTACAACAAGAATGTTTGGGCTGCACTAATAGATCTGAGAAAAGTCCATGAAGCAATGTTGTGGTTAAGAGAGAACAACAGTCTCTATAAAACAATACGTGCATACATCTTAGAAGATTTAAATAAAATACTTGAAGCGCGTCTTGCTGAAAAAGCGGTTGGTGTTGATAATTTACCTGAAATACCGGAAGCTGCAATCCTTCAGAAACTGACAGAAAGCGCAAAATCTACATTAGTTGAACATTTTTCTGTCCAGCCTCTCAATTCAGCGCTTCCAAAAGACTTCATAGAAGATTTTAAGCAGATGAAAGATCTTGGTACTGACCAATTTCAAATCAAGAAACTAAAAGGTGATAGCGATGACTTATTTCAGGAACAACTTGATCTAAAAGTGTTTCAAAATCTTTTCCCGAAAGGCAAATATGGCTTGCATGACAAGGCAAGACCTTTTCGGATTAGGAATGCTGAATATTTTAAATCAAGGCTTCTTAGCAGACATACTAAGTTTCGTCTTGACAAACAGTTTCTTTTTCACAGCTTCCAATTGCAAGAATTCTCTTACATGTGTAATAGCGTCGGTTATATGTTGCGGACTGTGAAACCAAATCAAAATGCTCGTCAATTTATAGACAGGCTTCATTCCCGTGATGGAGAGATGGAAGCGACTTTGTTTTCTGTTCAGTCAAAAATCAGAGGATCTCAGCAGTATTTTCAATCTCTTTCCTATAAAGTAAAGTCAATGATTGAGCAATTGGGTCCATCGACTTTGTTTCTGACAGTTTCATGCGCTGAGTGGTACTCTCCTGAATTTATTGACTATTTACGGACTGTCCATAAGAACTTACCTGGTGTAGCGAAAATGACCCCAGCAGAGTTGACGTGTCTAGATCCAGTTGCAGTTTCCATGCACTTTGACAAAAAATGGACACCTATATTTAATGAGCTAATTTGTTCAAAGACAAATCCTTTATTTGGTAAAATTAAGGATCATTTCTGGCGTATCGAGTATCAGAAACGAGGTGCGCCTCATGTACACTGTGTGTTGTGGATTGAAGATGCTCCTATTATTGGGAAATCAACAGCATCTGAAGTGATTCAGTATATCAATAGTATTATAACTTGTGAAATACCAAATAGATTGACTAGTCCAACTCTTCACAAACTGGTCAAAGACCATCAAGTGCGTCACTGTAATAAATACTGTCAAAGAAAATATAAGAGAAAAAGAGGAAGATGGGTTACGTATTGTAAGTTTGGCTTTCCTCGTCGTACAAAGGAACGAACAGAATTATATAACATCCTTGACTGCTTGGCTCATGGTACAGACCGTAAAAAGCCAAGAAAAAGAATATATCATCTGCTTCAAAGAGATGACGAGCGTTATATAAATGACTATTCTCCTGCGTTACTTATTGCTAATCAAGCAAACATTGATGTTCAATATAATGGCCATTTGGGCTCTAAATTACCGTATTACATTACTGATTACAGGACTAAAGCAGAGAGTGTCGAAATAGAAGCAATGTGGGAGGAAGTAAATAATGCATGCAAAAGTCTTGGTCAACGAACTATGTCCTACTTGTTGAAGTCTATAAAAACCCATCAAGTTGGAGCAGTTGAAGCTGCTGATAGGCTTCTTGGTACTAAATTGTATAGTATTTCTAGGCAATTTAGATATATTGACCTTGCGAAAAAGAGCGAGGTTTAGAGGACACTGAGAAGGTATGAGGAGCTTGAAAAGCTTGCTAAAAACGATCCACAGAGTAGTGATTTGTACATTGCCCACTGGGTTATTGATATCTACCCTAAAAGACCGGAATGGAAAATATCAGTCTTTTTCAGTTATTGTCTTGGTATGAACGGGAGCGTAATGGTACTGATGATAATATGATGTTAACTGACGGGTCCTTCTACCTCAGAAAAAGGCTTTTTAAACCGTATATCATACAGCACAGAAAGGTAAACCCATTTGAAACTGATGAGAAGAAAAATGCTTACTATGGAGATCTTTTAAAATTGTTTAAACCTTGGCGAAATGAAAATGAACTAGTAGTCAGTGGAAATAGCAACTACGAAACCTACTGTGTTGAAAGTGTAAACTATCCCGACATGGTAGCTTACCACGAAAAATTTGTTGTTAAGAGGAAAAGCGATATAGAATTTGAAGAAAGGGTCCGAGAACGTGCAAAAGAAATTCTGAAGGCAGAAAATATTGATGAAAACATTGAAGATGACCCAGAAAATGCAATTCAGGGAGGAGTCATTGACAGAGCAGCAGATGCTATGGAGGATTTGTTAGACGCAAACAAACAGATTTTAAATGGTGACACCGAAGACAGGTCGAAAAATTATTATGAGTCGCTCAATATTGATCAAAAGAGAGTTGTTGAAAACATTGAAGATGACCCAGAAAATGCAATTCCAGAAATGCAATATATATGTGAATTTGGGTTGCAGCAGTAGCTAGCAACCTAGTAAGAGACGATCAGTCCAATGCTAAGCAATATAAAAACCCAAAACTCCTAAAAATAGAGTCAGATCAAAACAAAAGTACATCATTAGAACTACCTTGACTTAAACCCTACTAGATAAATAATGAATGTCGTCATAGTTTTATATTAGAGCTATGACGCGAATAGAAAAACACGACATTATGTTGTGGTTTCTGAAGACGTCATGAAATAATATCATTACGCCATGACGTCATGAAATACAATCATTACGCCGGGACGTCATAATTACTATATAAGAAACCTCAAAAGTTTAAATGGTCTCATTCATGATAACATAATGGTTATATCAAAGCAAGCTACACGCAAGTTAAAAAAAAACAGTACTACAAAAAAACAGAGATAGCATCTTGAAAAGAGAAAAGCAAAGGTATTCAACGGACCAGGCGTATCGATATGTAAAAATTGATAGTGACAAACAGCGTTATTATAATGATGTAGTTTATAGACATGCAAAAATTGAAACAGCCAAAAAAAGGAGCGTTATCACGATGATGAAGATTACCGAATCAAATATAAGAAAAAAGAAAAGCAAAGGTAATCAACCGACCAGGTGTATCGAGAAGTAAAAATTGAGACAGCCAAACAAAATATAAAGGAGCGTTATCAAAATGATGAACTATATAGAGAAGCAACGACTGAGAAGGCTAGACAAAAGATCAAGGAGCGTTATCACAATGATGAAGATTACCGAAAAATATATAAGAAAAAAGTTTCTACCAGAATAATGGGTAGATACTGGGGTGACAAAAGCTATAATGAAAAAATTAAATTCTCTGCGAGATTGTACCGAAGAACGCATAAGGACAAAGGGAAAAATTACATTCAGAAATACAAGAAGATGGCAAAAATGCAGGCTGATCTTCGTAAATTGAGAAACATTTTACGCATGTTTAACCAGGATTATAATAAAGAACGACATCTTGCCTATACTAAATTTTATAGGCCACTTAACTTTAGAGTATAGGCTGGTACAGTTATATTTTTTTCAATATATTCAAATTTTCCATTAAAGACGATCATTGGGATAATCCGGGTTGCAGCGGTAGCTAGCAACCTAGTAAGAGACGATCACGTCCAATGTTAAGAAATATAAAAACCCATAGCTCCTAAAAAAGGAGTCAGATCAAAACAAAAAGTACACCATTATTACAATAAAGAACGACACCTAGCCCATTTTAAATGAAACATAAATAGGGATTATGTAATTTCCATCAGTATCATGGCTGTAGAGACGGCTGATACCTAGTAAAGAACAAACCATTACAGCAAAGAACATTTCATGTTAAAGATTGATCAATGATGCCATAATCATAGTTTGTAGCCAGGTCGTCTCTTACTTTTCCAATCAAGAAAAAGCCATAGGCTTTTTCCTGTTTGTAATTTCACATCATCCGGGTTGCAGTGGTACCTAGCAACCTATTAAGAGACGATCACGTCCAATGTTAAGATATATAAAAACCCATAACTCCTAAAAAAAAGTCAGATCAAAACAAAAAGTACACCATTAGAACCAACATATCTGAAACCCCTGTATAGGAAACTTTCTGTCATTTGGCTTGAACAGCAAGGGAAATATATTGGCTTGAAAATCAAGAAAATTGACTTTAACCACGTTATTCTCCACAAACAGCATCTTTTTTTCTTTCTTCTTATTTTCCACAGATAGCTTGGCACTGGAACATCATAGATAGTTGTTCCATGGCTCGTTTTAGAGGAAATCTCTAGATCTAGTGCCATTTGTACTTATTTTTTTTAAATAAAATGAATTTTTTGCGAAAATCTTAATTTTTTATGTACAATATTGATCAATGACACCATAGTCGTTGGATGTAGTTACTACATAAAGGCTCGATCATCGAATAAAGCTGAAACTAAGTAAAGGACAATTATGCCTCCAAATATCCACAGTGATGTGTAAAAATACCTTAAAATTTTTACACTAAAGAACACAATTCCAGCCCATAGTAACTAAAGCAATATTATAATTTAAGACTCAAACAAGTAATTTGTTGCTTTGGTATTAGCTACCTAGTCTAATTAATCATAATTACATTAAAAGACAATCCTTGGAATAATAAACCCTGGCATACATTGGAGTTGGTTAGCTACTTGATTATTTTAGGTTTGTCTCTTACTATTTCAAAGAAAAAAAGCCGTGGGCTTTTCCTGTTTATAATCTGGTTATTATCCGGGTTACAGCGGTAGCTAGCAACTTAGTAAGAGACGATCACATCTAATGTTACATTAAAAGACGATCTTTAGAATAACAAACCATTGCATACATTGGACTTAGTTAGCTACTTGGTTGTTTTCAGTTAGTCTCTTACTAATTTCAAAGAAGGAAAAGCTGTATGATTTTTCTGTTTGTAATCAGGTTATTATTAATGGTTAACGGTTCAGGTTATTAAAGTATTCGGGTGTCAGATGTAGCTGGACGCCTAGTAAGAGACGATTACCCCGTAAAGTAAAAAATATATATATAAAAATAAAGAGCCCATAACTCCTAAGATTATAATTAAATCAAAAAATAAAGTATACTATTAGAACCGCACTGTCCAATACCCCTATATAGGAAACTAACTGGCTTATAAAACAAAGAAAATATATTGGTTTGAAAATAAAAAAAAGTGGCTCGATCCACGATATTCAGCATCGACAACAGGTATTTTTTCGTTTTTTTTCGGTACACCTGGCGGGGCACTAGGAAATCATAGCGAGCTGTCTAATGACTCATTTGAAAGGAAATTAATGTATTTAAAAACATTTCATAAATAACAAAAATAATTTGTAAAACAAAATCATTTTTCTTAACAAAACTGCATTCTTCCATAGCTCTGTAGTAAAAATTTTGTTATTATCATCTTGCATACGAAAATCAAAACAGGATTTTTACTATTATAAAAAAAAATATGTAGATGTAATTATATAAAATATCCGGGTTGCAGCGGTAGCTAGCAACCTAGTAAGAGACGATCACGTCCAATGTTAAGAAATATAAAAACCCCTAACTTCTAAAATTACATTAAAAGACGATCATTGAAATAACAAACAATTGCATACATTGGAATTAGTTAGCTACTTGATTGTTTGAGGTTCGTCTCTTACTATTTCAAAGAAGAAAAGCCGTAGGCTTTTTCCTGTTTGTAATCAGATTATTATCCGGGTTGCAGCGGTAGCTAGCAACTTACATAAAGGACCGATTATAGTTCATCGTAAATGGTATTTCTCAATTAGGTTTTCCTCTATAATCCGGGTTGCAGCATAAAAATAAGGGATCTGCACTCCAGATTCGCGATAATGGACCTTTAAGAATTAAAGAGTATTATCCCCATAAGTAGTGGGACCAAAATACTTTCTGTGAGCCCATTCTGAATCAAGATCGTTACCAAAGAGAGTGTTGAACTCGAATCCTTCGCATCAAAGGAGAGTCCACTCGTCTTTTTTCTGTCGTTTACAGTAAATATAATAAAGAACAACCTCTTTTCTATACTCAATTTTATACGCCACTTAATTACAGTAAAGGTTAGTAATTCCACAGATAGCCTGGCACTGGAACATCGTAGAGAGTTGTTCAATGGCTCATTTTAAAGGAAATTTACAGTATCCGGATTGCAGCGGTATCTAGAAACCTAGTAAGAGACGATCAAGTCCAATGTTCCAAATCACGTCCACGTCCAAAGAGTCAGATCAGAACAAAAAATACACCATTAGAACCGCCTTGTCCGAAATACCTGTATAGAATAATTTCTGTCCCTTGGCTTGAACAGAAAGGAGAATATATTGGTTTGATCCGGGTTGCAGCGGTAGCTAGCAACCTAATAAGAGACGATCACGTCCAATGTTAAGAAATATAAAAACCCCTAACTCCTAAAAAAAGAGTCAGATCAAAACAAAAAGTACACCATTAGAGCCGCCTTGTCCGAAATCCCTATAAAGGAAGTAGAAAGAAGGTGCTACTCCGATCAGTACATAATTCGGTTATCAAAAGAACGTATCTCGGATCAGTACACCAAATATGGGCATAGAGTCCCTAGGATAATGATTGCGTCATCGGTCAATGACCTCTTTTTCCAAGGTCGATGTTGTTGTTGTTGTTTTGGGCAAGTGCACGCTCGGGGCGAATGTCAATAATTCCCCTTAGGAACAACAAATTAATTCCCCTTTCTTGACAAATCAATCAACCATGACATCATCTGTCAGACATTAAAAAACTTCACCCAGAAACAATTCACCTTGACATCACCTGTCAGATATTAATAAACTTTGCCCTGGAAACAATTCTGGTCGAACTCCAAAGATATTAATAAACATTGCCCCGGAAACAATTCTCCAAGAAACTCTGGCTAATGTTTTGATCTTAGAGATGAAGATATTAACGCGGGAAAAGGGTTTCTTAGTAATTTTAAATGTGACAGCGCAGGGATGCCAAAAACAAAAGGAACATGCAGAAATTACGTTTAAGGATTATTTGGGCGAAACCCTTTTAGACATTTTATGGAATTATTTCGGCGAAAAAGTTAAAGACATTTTAAAAGATGATTTTAGAAGATGTTTTAGAAGAGGTTTTGAGTGTGGTCGTTATAATACACAAGTTTCATTTGAACAGTGTCGTGAGGTCCCCTACCCCAACCCCAAAGGGCTCCGAACCCCCTACCCCAACCCCAAAGGAAGCCCCCGCCCCCCAAAGGTTCCCCCGGGCTTCCAAAGGGTCCCCCGGGCCCCCCAAAGGGCCCCCGGAGCCCCAAAGGCCCCTGAACCCTCATTTTTTTATATTTTTTTAAGGCTATATTATATTTTTTCAGAACAAGTTCCTTTCTTAATGTCATTCCTTAACCATTTTCCAACTTGAAGTACCCATCCATTTCACCCACAACTTTACTATAAGGCTTTTTGGATACCTCAACACCATGAAATACCTTTCAAAAGACATTTCAGAGCAACTTCTTTTCTTAATGTTCCCTTCTAAACCCATTTTCCAACTTGAAGTACCTGTCCTTTTAACCCACAACTTTACTTTACAGCTTTTTAGATACCTCAACATCAAGAAATACCTTTCAAAAGGCATTTCAGAGCAAGTTCCTTTCTTAATGTCCCTCCTAAACCCATTTTCCAAGTTGAAGTACCCATCTTTTTCAACCACAACTATACTTTACAGGTTTTTGGATACCTCAACACCAAGAAATACCTTTCAAAAGGCATTTCAGAGCAACTTCTTTTCTTAATGTCCCTTCTAAACCAATTTTCCAACTTGAAGCATCCATCCTTTTCACCTAGAACTATACTTTACAGCTTTTTGGATACCTCAACACCAAGCAATACTTTTCAAAGGCTTTTCAGAACAAGTTCTTTTCGTAATGTCCTTCCTAAACCAATTTTACAAGTTGAAGCATCCATCCTTTTCACACAAAACGTTAAATTACAGCTTTTTGGATACCTCAACACCAAGAAATACTTTTCAAAAGGCATTTCAGAGCAAGTTCCTTTCTTAATGTCCCTTCTAAACCCATTTTCCAACTTGAAGTACCCATCCTTTTCACCCACAACTTTACTTTATAGCTTTTTGGATACCTCAACACCAAGAAATACTTTTCAAAAGGCACTTCAGAGCAAGTTCCTTTCTTAATGTCACTCCTAAACCCATTTTACAAGTTGAAGTACCCATCCTTTTCACCCACAACTTTACTTTACAGCTTTCTGGATACCTCAACATCAAGAAATACTTTTCAAAAGACATTTCAGAGCAAGTTCCTTTCTTAATGTCCCTCCTAGACCAATTTTCCAACTTGAAGTACCCATCCTTTTCACCCACAACTTTACTTTACAGTTTCTTGGATACCTCAACACCAAGAAATACTTTTCAAAAGGCATTTCAGAGCAAGTTCCTTTCTTAATGTCCCTCCTAAACCCATTTTCCAACTTGAAGAACCCATCCTTTTCACCCACAACTTTACTTTACAGCTTTTTGGACACCTCAACACCAAGAAATACTTTTCAAAAGACATTCAGAGCAAGTTCTTTTCTTAATGTCCCTCCTAAACCCATTTTACAAGTTAAAGCACCCATGCTTTTCACCCAGAACTTTACTATACAGCTTTTTGGATGCCTCAACACCAAGAAATACTTTTCAAAAGACATTTCAGAGCAAGTTCTTTTCTTAATGTCCCTCCTAAACCCATGTTACAAGTTAAAGCACCCATCCTTTTCACCCACAACTGCACTTTTCACCTTTTTGGTTACCTAACCACCAAGAAATACCTTTCAAAAGGCATTTCAGAGCAATTTCCTTTCTTAATGTCCCTTCTAAACCCATTTTCCAACTTGAAGTATCCATCCTTTTCACCCACAACTTTACTTTACAGCTCTTTGGATACCTCAACACATAGCAATACTTTTCAAAGGCTTTTCAGAACAAGTTCTTTACGTAATGTCCTTCCCAAACCAATTTTACAAGTTGAAGCATCCATCCTTTTCACCCACGACTTTAAATTACAGCTTTTTGGATACCTCAACACCAAGAAATACTCTTCAAAAGGAATTTCAGAGCAAGTTCCTTTCTTAATGTCCCTCCTAAACCCATTTTACAACTTGAAGTACCCATCCACTTCACCCACAACTTTACTTTACAGCTTTTTGGTTACCTCAACACCAAGAAATACCTTTCAAAAGGCATTTCAGAGCAATTTCCTTTCTTAATGTCCCTTCTAAACCCATTTTCCAACTTGAAGCATCCATCCTTTTCACCCACAACTTTACTTTACAGCTCTTTGGATACCTCAACACCAAGCAATACTTTTCAAAGGCTTTTCAGAACAAGTTCTTTACGTAATGTCCTTCCTAAACCAATTTTACAAGTTGAAGCATCCATCCTTTTCACCCACAACTTTAAATTACAGCTTTTTGGATACCTCAACACCAAGAAATACTTTTCAAAAGGCATTTCAGAGCAAGTTCCTTTCTTAATGTCCCTTCTAAACCCATTTTACAACTTGAAGTACCCATCCATTTCACCCACAACTTTACTTTACAGCTTTTTGGTTACCTCAACACCATGAAATACCTTTCAAAAGGCATTTCAGAACAAGTTCCTTTCTTAATATCCTTCTTAAACCAATTTTACAAATTCTAAATTTTTTCTTAGGAATATTTCAGTAGTGTTTTGTTATGGTTTACAGTGTCACAGTTACATTCTCTTGATTTTTCAAAGTTCATTTTGAATTTCTTTCATTGAAATGCAAGAGTTGGAATATTTCAGTAGTGTTTTGTCGTGGTTTACCTTATCATAGTTACATTTTATTGATTTGTCAAAGTTTATTTTGAATTTCTTTCATTGAAATGCAAAAGTTGGAATATTTCAGTAGTGTTTTGTTATGGTTTACAGTGTCACAGTTACATTCTCTTGATTTTTCAAAGTTTATTTTGAATTTCTTTCATTGAAATGCAAGAGTTGGAATATTTCAGTAGTGTTTTGTCGTGGTTTACCTTATCACAGTTACATTTTATTGATTTGTCAAAGTTTATTTGAATTTCTTTCATTGAAATGCAAAAGTTGGAATATTTCAGTAGTGTTTTGTTATGTTTTACATTGTCACAGTTACATTCTCTTGATTTTTCAAAGTTCATTTTGGTTTTCTTTCGTTGAAATGCAAGAGTTGGAAAATTTAGTAGTGTTTTGTCATGGTTTACCTTGTCACAGTTACATTCTCTTAATTTTTCAAAGTTCATTTTGATTTTCATTCGTTGAAATGCATGAGTTGGAATATTTCAGTAGTGTTTTGTTGTGGTTTACCTCGTCACAGTTACATTTTCTTGTTTTTTCAAAGTTCATTTTGGTTTTCTTTCGATGAAATGCAAGACTTGGAATATTTCAATAGTGTTTTGTCGTGGTTTACCTTGTCAAAGTTACATTCTCTTAATTTTTCAAAGTCCATTTTGAATTTCTTTCATTGAAATGCAAAAGTTGGAATATTTCAGTAGTGTTTTGTTATGTTTTACCTTGTCACAGTTACATTCTCTTGATTTTTCAAAGTTCATTTTGGTTTTCTTTCGTTGAAATGTAAGATTTGGAATATTTCAGTAGTGTTTTGTTGTGGTTTACCTTGTCACACTTACATTCTCTTAATTTTTCAAAGTTCATTTTGGATTTCTTTCGATGATATGTAAGAGTTGGAATATTTCAATAGTCTTTTGTTGTGGTTTACCTAATCATAGTTACATTCTCTTAATTTTTCAAAGTTCATTTTGGATTTCTTTTGTTGAAATGCATGAGTTGGAATATTTCAGTAGTGTTTTGTTGTGGTTTACCTTATCACAGTTACATTCTCTTGATTTTTCAAAGTTCATTTTGAATTTCATTCGTTGAAATGCAAGAGTTGAAATATTTCAGTAGTGTCTTGTCGTGGTTTACCTTGTCAGAGTTACATTTTCTTGATTTTTCAAAGGTCATTTTGGTTTTCTTTCGTTGAAAGGCAAGAGTTGGAATATTTCAGTAGTGTTTTGTTGTAGTTTACCTTGTCACAGTTACATTCTCTTAATTTTTCAAAGTTCATTTTGGATTTCTTTCGATGAAATGCAAGAGTTGGAATATTTCAATAGTGTTTTGTCGTGGTTTACCTAGTCACAGTTACATTCTCTTGATTTTTCAATGTCCATTTTGGTTTTCTTTCATTGAAATGCAAGAGTTGGAATATTTCAGTAGTGTTTTGTCATGGTTTACCTTGTCACAGTTACACTCTCTAGATTTTCAAAGTTCATTTGGTTTTTTTCGTTGAAATGTAAGAGTTGGAATATTTCAGTAGTGTTTTGTTATGTTTTACATTGTCACAGTTACATTCTCTTGATTTTTCAAAGTTCATTTTGGTTTTCATTCGTTGAAATGCATGAGTTGGAATATTTCAGTAGTGTTTTGTCATGGTTTACCTTGTCACAGTTACACTCTCTAGATTTTCAAAGTTCATTTTGGTTTTTTCGTTGAAATGTAAGAGTTGGAATATTTCAGTAGTGTTTGTTATGTTTTACATTGTCACAGTTACATTCTCTTGATTTTTCAAAGTTCATTTTGGTTTTCATTCGTTGAAATGCATGAGTTGGAATATTTCAGTAGTGTTTTGTTGTGGTTTACCTCGTCACAGTTACATTTTCTTGTTTTTTCAAAGTTCATTTGGTTTTCTTTCGATGAAATGCAAGACTTGGAATATTTCAATAGTGTTTTGTCGTGGTTTACCTTGTCAAAGTTACATTCTCTTAATTTTTCAAAGTCCATTTTGAATTTCTTTCATTGAAATGCAAGAGTTGGAATATTTCAGTAGTGTTTTGATGTGGTTTACCTTATCACAGTTACATTTCTTGATTTTTCAAAGTTCATTTTGGTTTTCTTTCGTTGAAATGTAAGAGTTGGAATATTTCAGTAGTGTTTTGTTGTGGTTTACCTTGTCACACTTGCATTCTCTTAATTTTTCAAAGTTCATTTTGGATTTCTTTCGATGAAATGCAAGAGTTAGAATATTTCAATAGTCTTTTGTTGTGGTTTACCTAATCATAGTTACATTCTCTTAACTTTTCAAAGTTCATTTTGGATTTCTTTCGTTGAAATGCATGAGTTGGTATATTTCAGTAGTGTTTTGTTGTGGTTTACCTTTTCACAGTTACATCTCTTGATTTTTCAAAGTTCATTTTGAATTTCTTTCGTTGAAATGCAAGAGTTGGAATATTTCAGTAGTGTTTTGTCGTGGTTTACCTAGTCATATTTACATTCTCTTAATTTTTCAAAGTTCATTTGGATTTCATTCATTAAAATGCATGAGTTGGAATATTTCAGTAGTGTTTTGTTGTGGTTTACCTTATCACAGTTGCATTATCTTGATTTTCAAAGTTCATTTTGGATATCTTTCGTTGAAATGCAAGAGTTGGAATATTTCAATAGTGTTTTGATGTGGTTTACCTTGTCACAGCTACATTATCTTGATTTTTAAAAGTTCATTTTGGTTTTCTTTCGTTGAAATGCAAGAGTTGGAATATTTCAGTAGTGTTTTGGTGTGGTTTACCTTTTCACAGTTACATCTCTTGTTTTTCAAAGTTCATTTTGAATCTCTTTCGTTGAAATGCAAGAGTTGGAATATTTCAGTAGTGTTTTGTCATGGCTTACCTTGTCACAGTTACATTCTCTTGATTTTTCAAAGTTCATTTTGAATTTCTTCCATTGAAATGCAAGAGTTGGAATATTTCAGTAGTGGTTTGTTTTGGTTTACCTTGTCACAGTTACATTCTCTTGATTTTTCAAAGTTCATTTTGAATTTCTTTCATTGAAATGCAAGAGTTGGAATATTTCAGTAGTGTTTTGATGTGGTTTACCTTGTCAGAGTTACATTCTCTTGATTTTTCAAAGTTCATTTTGGTTTTCTTTCGTTGAAATGCAAGAGTTGGAATATTTCAGTAGTGTTTTGTAGTGGTTTACCTTGTCACACTTACATTCTCTTAATTTTTCAAAGTTCATTTTGGAATTTCTTTCGTTGAAATGCAAGAGTTGGAATATTTCAATAGTGTTTTGTCATGGTTTACCTTGTCACAGTTACATTCTCTTAATTTTTCAGAGCTCATTTTGAATTTCTTTCATTGAAATGCAAGAGTTGGAATATTTCAGTAGTGTTTTGTCGTGGTTTACCTTGTCACAGTTACATTCTCTTAATTTTTCAAGTTCATTTTGAATTTCTTTCGATGAAATGTGAGAGTTGGAATATTTCAATAGTGTTTTGTTGTGGTTTACCTTGTCACAGTTACATTCTCTTAATTTTTCAAAGTTCATTTTGAATTTCTTTCATTGAAATGCAAGAGTTGGAATATTTCAGTAGTGTATTGTCATGGTTTACCTTGTCACAGTTACATTCTCTTAATTTTTCAAAGTTCATTTTGAATTTTTTTCGTTGAAACACAAGAGTTGGAATATTTCAGTAGTGTTTTGTTGTGGTTTACCTCGTCACAGTTACATTTTCTTGATTTTTCAAAGTTCATTTTGAATTTCTTTCGTTGAAATGCAAGAGTTGGAATATTTCAGTAGTGTTTTGCTGTGGTTTAACTTGTCATAGTTACATTCTCTTAATTTTTCAAAGTTCATTTTGGATTTCTTTCGTTGAAATTCAAGACTTGGAATATTTCAGTACTGTTCTGTTGGGCTTTACCTTATCACAGTTACATTTTCTTAATTTTTCAAAGTTCATTTTGAATTTCTTTCGTTGAAATGAAAGAGTAGGAATATTTCAGTAGTGTTTTGTCATGGTTTACCTTGACACAGTTATATTTTCTTGATTTTTCAAAGTTCATTTGGATTTCTTTCCTTGAAATGCAAGAGTTGGAATATTTCAGTAGTGTTTTGCTATGGTTTACCTTGTCACAGTTACATTCTCTTGATTTTTCAAAGTTCATAGTTGCAATATTTCAGTAGTGTTTGTTGTCGTTTACCTTGTCACAGTTACATTCTCTTGATTTTTCAAAGTTCATTTTGAATTTTTTTCGTTGAAATGCAAGAGTTGGAATATTTCAGTAGTGTCTTGTCGTGGTTTACCTTGTCACAGTTACATTTTGTAGATTTTTCAAAGTTCATTTTGGTTTTCTTTCGTTGAAAGGCAAGAGTTGGAATATTTCAGTAGTGTTTTGTTGTAGTTTACCTTGTCACAGTTACATTCTCTTGATTTTTCAAAGTTCATTTTGGATTTCTTTCGATGAAATGCAAGAGCTGGAATTTTTCAATAGTGTTTTGTCGTGGTTTACCTAGTCACAGTTACATTCTCTGATTTTTCAATGTCCATTTTGGTTTTCTTTCCTTGAAATGCAAGAGTTGGAATATTTCAGTAGTGTTTTGTCATGGTTTACCTTGTCACAGTTACATTCTCTAGATTTTCAAAGTTCATTTTGGTTTTTTTCGTTGAAATGTAAGAGTTGGAATATTTCAGTAGTGTTTTGTTGTGGTTTACATTGTCACACTTACATTCTCTTAATTTTTCTTGACACAGTTACATTTTCTTGATTTTTGTTAGGTTAGGTTAGGTTAGGCTAGATCAAATTAGGTTAGGTTAGGTTAAGTTAGGTTAGGTTAGGTTATCTTACGTACGCGCGCGTACGTAGGCTAAAAATCAAGAGGCGTACGTAGGCTAACCTAACCTAACCTAACCAAACCTAACCTAATTTGATCTAACCTAACCTAACCTAACAAAAATCAAGAAAATGTAACTGTGTCAACGTAAAGCACAACAAAACACTACTGAAATATTCCAACTCTTGCATTTCAACGAAAGAAAACCAAAATTATCTTTGAAAAATCAAGAGGCGTACGTAGGCTAACCTAACCTAACCTAACTTAACCTAACCTAACCTAATTTGATCTAGCCTAACCTAACCTAACAAAAATCAAGAAAATGTAACTGTGTCAAGGTAAAGCACAACAAAACACTACTGAAATATTCCAACTCTTGCATTTCAACGAAAGAAAACCAAAATTATCTTTGAAAAATCAAGTGAATGTAACTGTGACAAGGTAAACCATGACAAAACACTATTGAAATATTCCAACTCTTACATTTCAACAAAAGAAATTCAAAATGAACTTTGAAAAATCAAGAGAATGTAACTGTGACCAGGTAAACTACAACAAAACACTACTGAAATATTCCAACTCTTGCATTTCAACGAAAAAAATTCCAAAAAGAACTTTGAAAAATCAAGAGAATGTAACTGTGACAAGGTAAACCACAACAAAACCCTACTGAAATATTCCAACTCTTGCATTTCAACGAAAGAAATTCAAAATGAACTTTGAAAAATCAAGAGAATGTAACTGTGACAAGGTAATCGACAACAAAACACTACTGAAATATTGCAACTATGAACTTTGAAAAATCAAGAGAATGTAACTGTGACAAGGTAAACCATAGCAAAACACTACTGAAATATTCCAACTCTTGCATTTCAAGGAAAGAAATCCAAATGAACTTTGAAAAATCAAGAAAATGTAACTGTGTCAAGGTTAACCATGACAAAACACTACTGAAATATTCCAACTCTTGCATTTCAACGAAAGAAATTCAAAATGAACTTTGAAAAATCAAGAAATGTAACTGTGATAAGGTAAAGCCCCAACTGAACACTACTGAAATATTCCAAGTCTTGCATTTCAACGAAAGAAATCCAAAATGAACTTTGAAAAATTAAGAGAATGTAACTATGACAAGGTAAACCACAACAAAACACTACTGAAATATTCTAACTCTTGCATTTCAACGAAAGAAATTCAAAATGAACTTTGAAAAATCAAGAAAATGTAACTGTGACGAGGTAAACCACAATAAAACACTACTGAAATATTCCAACTCTTGTATTTCAACGAAAGAAATTCAAAATGAACTTTGAAAAATTCAGAGAATGTAACTGTGACAAGGTAAACCATGACAATACACACTGAAATATTCCAACTCTTGCATTTCAATGAAAGAAATTCAAAATGAACTTTGAAAAATTAAGAGAATGTAAACTTGTGACAAGGTAAACCACAACAAAACACTATTGAAATATTCCAACTCTCACATTTCATCGAAAGAAATTCAAAATGAACTTTGAAAAATTAAGAGAATGTAACTGTGACAAGGTAAACCACGACAAAACACTACTGAAATATTCCAACTCTTGCATTTCAATGAAAGAAATTCAAAATGAGCTCTGAAAAATTAAGAGAATGTAACTGTGACAAGGTAAACCATAACAAAACACTAGTGAAATATTCCAACTCTTGCATTTCAACGAAAGAAATTCCAAAATGAACTTTGAAAAATTAAGAGAATGTAAGTGTGACAAGGTAAACCACTACAAAACACTACTGAAATATTCCAACTCTTGCATTTCAACGAAAGAAAACCAAAATGAACTTTGAAAAATCAAGAGAATGTAACTGTGACAAGGTAAACCACATCGAAACACTACTGAAATATTCCAACTCTTGCATTTCAATGAAAGAAACTCAGAATGAACTTTGAAAAATCAAGAGAATGTAACTGTGACAAGGTAAAACCACAACAAACCACTACTGAAATATTCCAGCTCTTGCATTTCAATGGAAGAAATTCAAAATGAACTTTGAAAAAATCAAGAGAATGTAACTGTGACAAGGTAAACCACAACAAACCACTACTGAAATATTCCAGCTCTTGCATTTCAATGGAAGAAATTCAAAATGAACTTTGAAAAATCAAGAGAATGTAACTGTGACAAGGTAAGCCATGAAAAAACACTACTGAAATATTCCAACTCTTGCATTCCAATAAAAGAAATTCAAATGAACTTTGACAAATCAATAGAATGTAACTGTGACAAGATAAACCACGACAAAACACTACTGAAATATTCCAACTCTTGCATTTCAGTGAAAGAAATTCAAAATAAACTTTGACAAATCAATAAAATTAAACAGAAGGCTGGTGAAAATAATTCAGACGGCCTTTTTCTTCCTTTTTCTGCAATTTCCGGAAGTGAAGATACTTTTGCTGAAGAATCTGATTAAACTGAGGCAGTGTCTACGGAAGAGGGCGGCGAAACTGATGGAGAAGAACAGTGGGGAGCTGGGAGACTGTCAGAAAGCGAGGTTGCAGCCCAGGCTATCCGATGACCTTTTAGACTTGCTAGAAAACTTAAAGTTTCAGCTGTCCAGCATGGTACCTTTAAAAGATGTTGCAAAGAGAGTGTCCTTCATTTAATATCCCTCTTGACGTAAAAGTGCGATGGAATGCCACATTGGAAGCGATTGAGTCTAGAATAAAACTTAGAAAGCCTGGAAATAGTTTTTACATTTGACAAATGCAACAATTGTATTAGGAGTCTCTGGCTTATGTCTAATAGCTGGACTGTACTATAAGCTGCTATTACCGTACTTTCTACCAATTACAATACCACTGTAATGTTAAGGGCCTCTTCATGTCCAACTGGCAGTCGAGCACAAACAATCTTAGATGGGTTTGAGCTCTTTTGTAATGCTAGAGCCAGCAATAGTCCTATTTTGCACCCCTCAAAGAATTCATAATCGTGAACTTAAAAAAGGATTTTACCATTTGAAAGGTTTTAACATTTGAAAGGTTTTCACTTGGGGATTGTTCTCTGGTTTCTCATCCTCGTCACCATTACTGTACGGCACATTAAATAATGGTGCAGAGACAACAAGACAGGCCACTCCAAATTGTCTTTGTACTGCTGAAGTCCTTGAGGCTATGGTAGAGTCCGATGAGGAAAGCTGATTCCAGTCGTTTTGGATACAATAGGTTTCAAAATTGTTAAACGCTCCTGCGGTTTTAGCAAACTCTGCCGTAAATGCCTTAGAATCTTATGAGGAGGAACTGCTAGTCTATCTTTTAGAGTGTCGTGGAGCTCTCTCGTGAAATTTTTTTTTCATTAATTTACCTATATACAGCAGTGCAAATATACATAAATCCGGGGGGTAAGGGAAGTAAATTTTTCTTATACTACACCTTTGCAACATTGGTAGATCCAAATTTTCTGGGGGCAGGGGGTTGGGCTCGGCTAAGAAATAAAATTCTCCTTTGGGAATGGACCATGAAAACGTGCCTACATAATCAAGAGCATGTTCGCTCGTATTCTTAAAACCAAAGATTAAAACAGTATCAATTTCTATGATAGAGCAAGTGCATGCATTGGAGAAAGTATTTTTTGCCACAAAGCAACGAAAATTTTAAAAATGAGTTGTCAAAAAGCACAATTGTCCTATATTTGCATCCCTTTGAAAACCTATATAAGAGAAGAAAATACTTAAAGAAAGTATTATGTAGCAAAGAGTAAATTTTTTCGAAATTCAGAATTTGAGAAATTTCATATTACTTATTTATTTACGAATGAATTTGGTCGGGAGCCTAGAACCAGATTTTCTAGCGCAGAGCACCGTAAAATATGCGAAGTACCCTTAAACCATTAGTTTTTCTTCAGAAAAACTTTCACACAAATTGGCTAGGAAACAATCATAGGCAGCGCAATCATAGGCACTTCGTATCGAAGGAGTTGTCGTAGAAACTTCGAAAAGGGCTCATTCGATTGGAAATTGGAGTGGCTAGTGCCCTTTTTAATAGTCGAAAGTGATTGGAGCCCCCCCCCCCTTACGCCCATCATTCCCCAAACACATCCAATCAAAATTTTGAGATATCCATTTTGTTCAGCTAAGTTGATTTCCAGATAGAAAATTTGTTTTTGAGGAGGACACTCCACCACAACCCTCGAGGCAAGGGTTTTAAGTTAGCCCTGAAGACATGTAAGAACGAAAACTGCACAATGTATCATTTATTATTTTTTCCTTTAGAGCAGGGCACTTCGTATCGAAGAAGTTGTCGTAGAAACTTTGAAAAAAGGCTCATTCAATTGGAAATTGGAGTGGTTTGTGCCTTTTTAATAGTCAAAAGTGATTGGAAGGCAACTACCACCCCTTCCATGCCCACCATTTCCCGAAACACATCCAATAAAAATTTGAGATAGCCATTTTGTTCAACCTAGTTGATTTCCAGATATAAATTATGTTTTTGAGGAGGACACTCTCCCACAGCCTTCAGGGCAAGGGTTTTAAGTTATGCCCTGGGGGGCATATAAGGTTTTTATAGAAGGCGTTGTCGTAGAAGCTTCAAAAAAGGCCCATTCGATTGGAAATTCAAAGGGCTAGTGCCCTTTGAAAGTGATTGGAGTGATTGGAGGGCAACTAACCCCCCTCTCTCGCCCACCTTTTCCCAAACACATCCAGTCAAAATTTTGAGATAGCCATTTTATTCAACGTAGCTTTAAGTTCCGTAAATTAGGTCTTTGAGGATGACAACCCCCTCACAGCCCTCAGGACAAGGGTTGTAAGTTATGCTCTGGGGGAATATACTGTTTGTATAGAACGCATTGTCATAGAAACTTCAAAAAGAGCTCATTCGATTAGAAATTGAAATGGCTAGTGCCCTTTTTAATAGTCGAAAGTAATTGGAAGTCAACTAACACCCCTTCCACGCCCACCATTTCCCCCAAACACATCCAATCCAAATTTTGAGATAACCATTTTGTTTCACGCAGTTTAAAGTTCAGGATATTATATATTTCAGCAGGACACTCCCCCCACATTCTTCAGGGCAAGGGTTATAAGTTATGCCCTGGGGGCATATAAGTTTTATTGAAATATTTGTCGTAGAAAGTTCAAAAAGGGCTCATTTGATTGGAAATTCAAAGGTCTAGTGCCCTTTTTAATAGTCGGATGCGATTTGAGGACAACTAATCCCCCTCTCACGCCCACCTTTCCCCAAACACATGCAATCAAAATTTTTAGATAGACATTTTGTTCAGCGTAGTTGATTTCCAGATAGAAATTATGTTTTTAGGAGGACACTCCCCCACATTCCTCAGGGCAAGGGTTGTAAGTTGTGCCCTGGGGGTTTATAAGGTTTTTATAGAAAGCGTTGTCGTAAAAACTTCAAAGAGGGCTCATTTGATTGGAAATTGAAATGGCTAGTGCCCTTTCTAATAGTCGAAAGTGATTGGAAGGCAACTAACATCCCTTCCACGCCCACCATTTCCCCAAACATATCCAATCAAAATTTGAGATAAAACCGACTATGCCTTCCGAAGGCCAGAACATAATTTGCACTTTACTGAAAAAATACAAATGAATGTGCATTGTCAGTTTAATATATATTTACTTATATTTTGTAATCAAAATGTTAATATTGTTTGATTTATTAAAGTTATAAACGAAAGAACATTTATGTTTTTTTTCACTAAAGTGCAAATTATGTTCTGGCCTTGGGAAGGCATAGGGGTTTTTAGCCCAACTTATGTTAATTTCTGCTCGTTTTGAGTTTGAATCGGTTATTTATTGTAATTTCTGTTCGTTTTGGGTTTCATTTATTTATCGATGCTGATTTCGGTAGTTTCAGATTATTTGATTTTATTTTGCTCATTTTTTGTTTAATGGAGTTCTTTACTTGTCTTTGAAAAACTTATTTTGTGGAAAAATTTTTTTTTAATTAATTCTAATTAAACGACCCTTCTGTTTCAGGATTTGTTCTTAAAGAATTGGGACAAAAAGTCAGACTTTTTGCCCGGACAAAAAGTCAGACTTTTTCCGGGGCATAAACATTGCCCCGGAAACAATTCTCCAAGAAACTCTGGCGAATGTTTTGATCTTAGAGATGAAGATATTAACGCGGGAAAAGGGTTTCTTAGTAATTTTAAATGTGACAGCGCAGGGATGCCAAAAACAAAAGGAACATGCAGAAATTACGTTTAGGGATTATTTGGGCGAAACCCTTTTAGATATTTTATGGAATTATTCGGCGAAACAGTTAAAGACATTTTAGAAGATGATTTTAGAAGATGTTTTAGAAGAGGTGTTGAGTGTGGTCGTTATAATACACAAGTTTCATTTGAACAGTGTCGTGAGGTCCCCTACCCCAACCCCAAAGGGCTCCGAACCCCCTACCCCAACCCCGAAGGAAGCCCCCGCCCCCCAAAGGTTCCCCGGGCTCCCAAAGGGTCCCCCGGGCCCCCCAAAGGGCCCCCGGAGCCCCAAAGGCCCCTGAACCCTCATTTTTTTATATTTTTTTAAGGCTATATTATATGTTTTCAGAACAAGTTCCTTTCTTAATGTCATTCCTTAACCATTTTCCAACTTGAAGTACCCATCCATTTCACCCACAACTTTGCTATAAGGCTTTTTGGATACCTCAACACCATGAAATAACTTTCAAAAGACATTTCAAAGCAACTTCTTTTCTTAATGTTCCCTTCTAAACCCATTTTCCAACTTGAAGTACCCATCCTTTTCACCCACAACTTTACTTTACAGCTTTTTGGATACCTCAACACCAAGAAATACTTTTCAAAAGGCATTTCAGAGCAAGTTCCTTTCTTAATGTCCCTCCTAAACCCATTTTACAAGTTGAAGTACCCATCCTTTTCACCCACAACTATACTTTACAGGTTTTTGGATACCTCAATACCAAGAAATACCTTTCAAAAGGCATTTCAGAGCAACTTCTTTTCTTAATGTCCCTTCTAAACCAATTTTCCAACTTGAAGCATCCATCCTTTTCACCTAGAACTATACTTTACAGCTTTTTTGGGTACCTCAACACCAAGCAATACTTTTCAAAGGCTTTTCAGAACAAGTTCTTTACGTAATGTCCTTCCTAAACCAATTTTACAAGTTGAAGCATCCATCCTTTTCACACAAAACTTTAAATTACAGCTTTTTGGATACCTCAACACCAAGAAATACTTTTCAAAAGGCATTTCAGAGCAAGTTCCTTTCTTAATGTCCCTTCTAAACCCATTTTCCAACTTGAAGTACCCATCCTTTTCACCCACAACTTTACTTTATAGCTTTTTGGATACCTCAACACCAAGAAATACTTTTCAAAAGACATTTCAGAGCAAGTTCCTTTCTTAATGTCCCTCCTAAACCCATTTTACAAGTTGAAGTACCCATCCTTTTCACCCACAACTTTACTTTACAGCTTTCTGGATACCTCAACATCAAGAAATACTTTTCAAAATACATTTCAGAGAAAGTTCCTTTCTTAATGTCCCTCCTAAACCAATTTTCCAACTTGAAGTACCCATCCTTTTCACCCACAACTTTACTTTACAGCTTCTTGGATACCTCAACACCAAGAAATACTTTTCAAAAGGCATTTCAGAGCAAGTTCCTTTCTTAATTTCCCTCCTAAACCCATTTTCCAACTTGAAGAACCCATCCTTTTCACCCACAACTTTACTTTACAGCTTTTTGGATACCTCAACACCAAGAAATACTTTTCAAAAGACATTTCAGAGCAAGTTCTTTTCTTAATGTCCCTCCTAAACCCATTTTACAAGTTAAAGCACCCATGCTTTTCACCCAGAACTTTACTATACAGCTTTTTGGATGCCTCAACACCAAGAAATACTTTTCAAAAGACATTTCAGAGCAAGTTCTTTTCTTAATGTTCCTCCTAAACCCATTTTACAAGTTAAAGCACCCATCCTTTTCACCCACAACTGCACTTTTCACCTTTTTGGTTACCTCACCACCAAGAAATACCTTTCAAAAGGAATTTCAGAGCAATTTCCTTTCTTAATGTCCCTTCTAAACCCATTTTCCAACTTGAAGTACCATCCTTTTCACCCACAACTTTACTTTACAGCTCTTTGGATACCTCAACACATAGCAATACTTTTCAAAGGCTTTTCAGAACAAGTTCTTTACGTAATGTCCTTCCCAAACCAATTTTACAAGTTGAAGCATCCATCCTTTTCACCCACAACTTTCAATTACAGCTTTTTGGATACCTAAACACCAAGAAATACCTTTCAAAAGGAATTTAAGAGCAAGTTCCTTTCTTAATGTCCCTTCTAAACCCATTTTACAACTTGAAGTACCCATCCACTTCACCCACAACTTTACTTTATAGCTTTTTGGTTACCTCAACACCAAGAAATACCTTTCAAAAGGCATTTCAGAGCAATTTCCTTTCTTAATGTCCCTTCTAAACCCATTTTCCAACTTGAAGCATCCATCCTTTTCACCCACAACTTTACTTTACAGCTCTTTGGATACCTCAACACCAAGCAATACTTTTCAAAGGCTTTTCAGAACAAGTTCTTTACGTAATGTCCTTCCTAAACCAATTTTACAAGTTGAAGCATCCATCCTTTTCACCCAAAACTTTAAATTACAGCTTTTTGGATACCTCAACACCAAGAAATACTTTTCAAAAGGCATTTCAGAGCAAGTTCCTTTCTTAATGTCCCTTCTAAACCCATTTTACAACTTGAAGTACCCATCCTTTTCACCCACAACTTTACTTTATAGCTTTTTGGATACCTCAACACCAAGAAATACTTTTCAAAAGGCACTTCAGAGCAAGTTCCTTTCTTAATGTCACTCCTAAACCCATTTTACAAGTTGAAGTACCCATCCTTTTCACCCACAACTTTACTTTACAGCTTTCTGGGTACCTCAACATCAAGAAATACTTTTCAAAAGACATTTCAGAGAAAGTTCCTTTCTTAATGTCCCTCCTAAACCAATTTTCCAACTTGAAGTACCCATCCTTTTCACCCACAACTTTACTTTACAGCTTTTTGGATACCTCAACACCAAGAAATACTTTTCAAAAGGCATTTCAGAGCAAGTTCCTTTCTTAATGTCCCTCCTAAACCCATTTTCAACTTGAAGAACCCATCCTTTTCACCCACAACTTTACTTTACAGCTTTTTGGATACCTCAACACCAAGAAATTCTTTTCAAAAGACATTTCAGAGCAAGTTCTTTTCTTAATGTCCCTCCTAAACCCATTTTACAAGTTAAAGCACCCATGCTTTTCACCCAGAACTTTACTATACAGCTTTTTGGATGCCTCAACACCAAGAAATACTTTTCAAAAGACATTTCAGAGCAAGTTCTTTTCTTAATGTTCCTCCTAAACCCATGTTACAAGTTAAAGCACCCATCCTTTTCACCCACAACTGCACTTTTCACCTTTTTGGTTACCTCACCACCAAGAAATACCTTTCAAAAGGCATTTCAGAGCAATTTCCTTTCTTAATGTCCCTTCTAAACCCATTTTTCCAACTTGAAGCACCATCCTTTTCACCCACAACTTTACTTTACAGCTCTTTGGATACCTCAACACATAGCAATACTTTTCAAAGGCTTTTCAGAACAAGTTCTTTACGTAATGTCCTTCCCAAACCAATTTTACAAGTTGAAGCATCCATCCTTTTCACCCACAACTTTAAATTACAGCTTTTTGGATACCTCAACACCAAGAAATACCTTTCAAAAGGAATTTAAGAGCAAGTTCCTTTCTTAATGTCCCTTCTAAACCCATTTTACAACTTGAAGTACCCATCCACTTCACCCACAACTTTACTTTACAGCTTTTTGGTTACCTCAACACCAAGAAATACCTTTCCAAAGGCATTTCAGAGCAATTTCCTTTCTTAATGTCCCTTCTAAACCCATTTTCCAACTTGAAGCATCCATCCTTTTCACCCACAACTTTACTTTACAGCTCTTTGGATACCTCAACACCAAGCAATACTTTTCAAAGGCTTTTCAGAACAAGTTCTTTACGTAATGTCCTTCCTAAACCAATTTTACAAGTTGAAGCATCCATCCTTTTCACCCAAAACTTTAAATTACAGCTTTTTGGATACCTCAACACCAAGAAATACTTTTCAAAAGGCATTTCAGAGCAAGTTCCTTTCTTAATATCCCTTCTAAACCCACTTTACAACTTGAAGTACCCATCCATGTCACACACAACTTTACTTTACAGCTTTTTGGTTACCTCAGCACCAAGAAATACCTTTCAAAAGGCATTTCAGAGCAATTTCCTTTCTTAATGTCCCTTCTAAACCCATTTTCCAACTTGAAGTACCCATCCATTTCACCCACAACTTTACTTTACAGCTTTTTGAATGCCTCAACACCATGAAATACCTTTCAAAAGGCATTTCAGAACAAGTTCCTTTCTTAATATCCTTCTTAAACCAATTTTACAAGTTCTAAATTTTTCTTAGGAATATTTCAGTAGCGTTTTGTTATGGTTTACAGTGTCACAGTTACATTCTCTTGATTTTTCAAAGTTCATTTGAATTTCTTTCATTGAAATGCAAGAGTTGGAATATTTCAGTAGTGTTTTGTCGTGGTTTACCTTATCATAGTTACATTTTATTGATTTGTCAAAGTTTATTTTGAATTTCTTTCATTGAAATGCAAGAGTTGGAATATTTCAGTAGTGTTTTGTCGTGGTTTACCTTATCACAGTTACATTTTATGATTTGTCAAAGTTTATTTTGAATTTCTTTCATTGAAATGCAAAAGTTGGAATATTTCAGTAGTGTTTTGTTATGTTTTACATTGTCACAGTTACATTCTCTTGATTTTTCAAAGTTCATTTTGATTTTCATTCGTTGAAATGCATGAGTTGGAATATTTCAGTAGTGTTTTGTTGTGGTTTACCTCGTCACAGTTACATTTTCTTGTTTTTTCAAAGTTCATTTTGGTTTTCTTTCGATGAAATGCAAGACTTGGAATATTTCAATAGTGTTTTGTCGTGGTTTACCTTGTCAAAGTTACATTCTCTTAATTTTTCAAAGTCCATTTTGAATTTCTTTCATTGAAATGCAAGAGTTGGAATATTTCAGTAGTGTTTTGATGTGGTTTACCTTATCACAGTTACATTTTCTTGATTTTTCAAAGTTCATTTTGGTTTTCTTTCGTTGAAATGTAAGAGTTGGAATATTTCAGTAGTGTTTTGTTGTGGTTTACCTTGTCACACTTACATTCTCTTAATTTTTCAAAGTTCATTTTGGATTTCTTTCGATGAAATGCAAGAGTTGGAATATTTCAATAGTCTTTTGTTGTGGTTTACCTAATCATAGTTACATTCTCTTAATTTTTCAAAGTTCATTTTGGATTTCTTTTATTGAAATGCATGAGTTGGAATATTTCAGTAGCGTTTTGTTGTGGTTTACCTTATCACAGTTACATTCTCTTGATTTTTCAAAGTTCATTTTGAGTTTCTTTCGTTGAAATGCAAGAGTTGGAATATTTCAGTAGTGTCTTGTCGTGGTTTACCTTGTCAAAGTTACATTCTCTTAATTTTTCAAAGTCCATTTTGTTTTTCTTTCATTGAAATGCAAGAGTTGGAATATTTCAGTAGTGTTTTGATGTGGTTTACCTTATCACAGTTACATTTTCTTGATTTTTCAAAGTTCATTTTGGTTTTCTTTCGTTGAAATGTAAAAGTTGGAATATTTCAGTAGTGTTTTGTTGTGTTTACCTTGTCACACTTACATTCTCTTAATTTTTCAAAGTTCATTTTGGATTTCTTTCGTTGAAATGCATGAGTTGGAATATTTCAGTAGTGTTTTGTTGTGGTTTACCTTATCACAGTTACATTCTCTTGATTTTTCAAAGTTCATTTTGAATTTCTTTCGTTGAAATGCAAGAGTTGGAATATTTCAGTAGTGTTTTGTCGTGGTTTACCTAGTCATAGTTACATTCTCTTAATTTTTCAAAGTTCATTTTGGATTTCATTCATTGAAATGCATGAGTTGGAATATTTCAGTAGTGTTTTGTTGTTGTTTACCTTATCACAGTTGCATTCTCTTGATTTTCAAAGTTCATTTTGGATTTCTTTCGTTGAAATGCAAGAGTTGGAATATTTCAATAGTGTTTTGATGTGGTTTACCTTGTCGCAGCTACATTCTCTTGATTTTTCAAAGTTCATTTTGGTTTTCTTTCGTTGAAATGCAAGAGTTGGAATATTTCAGTAGTTTTTTGTAGTGGTTTACCTTGTCACAGTTACATCTCTTGATTTTTCAAAGTTCATTTTGAATCTCTTTCGTTGAAATGCAAGAGTTGGAATATTTCATTAGTGTTTTGTCATGGCTTACCTTGTCACAGTTACATTCTCTTGATTTTTCAAAGTTCATTTTGAATTTCTTCCATTGAAATGCAAGAGTTGGAATATTTCAGTTGTGGTTTGTTGTGGTTTACCTTGTCACAGTTACATCCTCTTGATTTTTCAAAGTTCATTTTGAATTTCTTTCATTGAAATGCAAGAGTTGGAATATTTCAGTAGTGTTTTGATGTGGTTTACCTTGTCAGAGTTACATTCTCTTGATTTTTTAAAGTTCATTTTGGTTTTCTTTCGTTGAAATGCAAGAGTTGGAATATTTCAGTAGTTTTTTGTAGTGGTTTACCTTGTCACACTTACATTCTCTTAATTTTTCAAAGTTCATTTTGGAATTTCTTTCGTTGAAATGCAAGAGTTGGAATATTTCAATAGTGTTTTGTCATGGTTTACCTTGTCACAGTTACATTCTCTTAATTTTTCAGAGCTCATTTGAATTTCTTTCATTGAAATGCAAGAGTTGGAATATTTCAGTAGTGTTTTGTCGTGGTTTACCTTGTCACAGTTACATTCACTTAATTTTTCAAAGTTCATTTTGAATTTCTTTCGATGAAATGTGAGAGTTGGAATATTTCAATAGTGTTTTGTTATGGTTTACCTTGTCACAGTTACATTCTCTTAATTTTTCAAAGTTCATTTTGAATTTCTTTCATTGAAATGCAAGAGTTGGAATATTTCAGTAGTGTATTGTCATGGTTTACCTTGTCACAGTTACATTCTCTTAATTTTTCAAAGTTCATTTTGAATTTTTTTCGTTGAAATACAAGAGTTGGAATATTTCAGTAGTGTTTTGTTGTGGTTTACCTCGTCACAGTTACATTTTCTTGATTTTTCAAAGTTCATTTTGAATTTCTTTCGTTGAAATGCAAGAGTTGGAATATTTCAGTAGTATTTTGCTGTGGTTTACCTTGTCATAGTTACATTCTCTTAATTTTTCAAAGTTCATTTTGGATTTCTTTCATTGAAATGCAAGAGTTGGAATATTTCAGTAGTGTTTTGTCGTGGTTTATCTTGTCACAGTTACATTCTCTTAATTTTTCAAAGTTCATTTTGAATTTCTTTCGATGAACTGTGAGAGTTGGAATATTTCAATAGTGTTTTGTTGTGGTTTACCTTGTCAGAGTTACATTCTCTTAATTTTTCAAAGTTCATTTTGAATTTCTTTCATTTAAATGCAAGAGTTGGAATATTTCAGTAGTGTATTGTCATTGGTTTACCTTGTCACAGTTACATTCTCTTAATTTTTCAAAGTTCATTTTGAATTTCTTTCGTTGAAATACAAGAGTTGGAATATTTCAGTAGTGTTTTGTTGTGGTTTACCTTGTCACAGTTACATTTTCTTGATTTTTCAAAGTTCATTTTGAATTTCTATCGTTGAAATGCAAGAGTTGGAATACTTAAGTAGTGTTTTGTTGTGGTTTACCTTGTCATAGTTACATTCTCTTAATTTTTCAAAGTTCATTTTGGATTTCTTTCGTTGAAACGCAAGAGTTGGAATATTTCAGTAGTGTTCTGTTGGGGCTTTACCTTATCACAGTTACATTTTCTTGATTTTTCAAAGTTCATTTTGAACTTCTTTCGTTGAAATGCAAGAGTAGGAATATTTCAGTAGTGTTTTGTCATGGTTTACCTTGGCACAGTTACATTTTCTTGATTTTTAAAAGTTCATTCGGATTTCTTTCCTTGAAATGCAAGAGTTGGAATATTTCAGTAGTGTTATGCTATGGTTTACCTTGTCACAGTTACATTCTCTTTATTTTTCAAAGTTCATAGTTGCAATATTTCAGTAGTGTTTGTTTTCGTTTACCTTGTCACAGTTACATTCTCTTGATTTTTCAAAGTTCATTTTGAATTTCTTTCGTTGAAATGCAAGAGTTGGAATATTTCAGTAGGGTTTTGTTGTGGTTTACCTTGTCACAGTTACATTCTCTTGATTTTTCAAAGTTCTTTTTGGAATTTATTTCGTTGAAATGCAAGAGTTGGAATACTTCAGTAGTAGTTTGTTGTAGTTTACCTGGTCACAGTTACAGTCTCTTGATTTTTCAAAGTTCTTTTTGGAATTTCTTTCGTTGAAATGCAAGAGTAGGAATATTTCAGTAGTGTTTTGTCATGGTTTACCTTGACACAGTTACATTTTCTTGATTTTTCAAAGTTCATTTGGATTTCTTCCCTTGAAATGCAAGAGTTGGAATATTTCATTAGTGTTTTGCTATGGTTTACCTTGTCACAGTTACATTCTCTTGATTTTTCAAAGTTCATAGTTGCAATATTTCAGTAGTGTTTTGTTGTCGTTTACCTTGTCACAGTTACATTCTCTTGATTTTTCAAAGTTCATTTTGAATTTCTTTCGTTGAAATGCAAGAGTTGGAATATTTCAGTAGGGTTTTGTTGTGGTTTACCTTGTCACAGTTACATTCTCTTGATTTTTCAAAGTTCATTTTGAATTTCTTTTGTTGAAATGTAGAGAGTTGGATTATTTCAATAGTGTTTTGTCATGGTTTACCTTGTCACTGTTACATTCTCTTGATTTTTCAAAGTTCATTTTGAATTTTTTTCGTTGAAATGCAAGAGTTGGAACATTTCAGTAGTGTTCTTTCGTGGTTTACCTTGTCACAATTACATTCTCTTGATTTTTCAAAGTTCATTTTGAATTTCACTCATTGAAATGCAAGAGTTGGAATACTTTAGTGGTGTTTTGTAATGGTTTACCCTGTCACAGATACATTCTCTTGATTTTTCAAAGTTCATTGAAATTTCTTTCAATGAAATGCAAGAGTTGGAATATTTCAGTAGTGTTTTGCTTTGGTTTACCTAGTCACTGTTACATTCTCTTGATTTTTCAAAGTTCATTTCGGATTTCTTTCATTGAAATGAAGGAGTTGGAATATTTCAATAGTGTTTTACCGTGGTTTACTTTCTCACAGTTACATTCTCTTAATTTTTCAAAGTCCATTTTGAATTTCTTTCATTGAAATGCAAGAGTTGGAATATTTCAGTAGTGTTTTGATGTGGTTTACCTTATCACAGTTACATTTTCTTGATTTTTCAAAGTTCATTTTGGTTTTCTTTCGTTGAAAGGCAAGAGTTGGAATATTTCAGTAGTGTTTTGTTGTAGTTTACCTTGTCACAGTTACATTCTCTTAATTTGTCCAAGTTCATTTTGGATTTCTTTCGATGAAATGCAAGAGTTGGAATATTTCAATAGTGTTTTGTCGTGGTTTACCTAGTCACAGTTACATTCTCTTGATTTTTCAATGTCCATTTTGGTTTTCTTTCATTGAAATGCAAGAGTTGGAATATTTCAGTAGTGTTTTGTCGTGGTTTACCTTGTCACAGTTACATTCTCTAGATTTTCAAAGTTCATTTGGTTTTTTCGTTGAAATGTAAGAGTTGGAATATTTCAGTAGTGTTTTGTTATGTTTTACATTGTCACAGTTACATTCTCTTGATTTTTCAAAGTTCATTTTGGTTTCATTCGTTGAAATGCATGAGTTGGAATATTTCAGTAGTGTTTTGTTGTGGTTTACCTCGTCACAGTTACATTTTCTTGTTTTTTCAAAGTTCATTTTGGTTTTCTTTCGATGAAATGCAAGACTTGGAATATTTCAATATGTTTTGTCGTGGTTTACCTTGTCAAAGTTACATTCTCTTAATTTTTCAAAGTCCATTTTGTTTTTCTTTCATTGAAATGCAAGAGTTGGAATATTTCAGTAGTGTTTTGATGTGGTTTACCTTATCACAGTTACATTTTCTTGATTTTTCAAAGTTCATTTTGGTTTTCTTTCGTTGAAATGTAAGAGTTGGAATATTTCAGTAGTGTTTTGTTGTGTTTACCTTGTCACACTTACATTCTCTTAATTTTTCAAAGTTCATTTTGGATTTCTTTCGATGAAATGCAAGAGTTAGAATATTTAAATAGTCTTTTGTTGTGGTTTACTTAATCATAGTTACATTCTCTTAATTTTTCAAAGTTCATTTTGGATTTCTTTCGTTGAAATGCATGAGTTGGAATATTTCAGTAGTGTTTTGTTGTGGTTTACCTTATCACAGTTACATTCTCTTGATTTTTCAAAGTTCATTTTGAATTTCTTTCGTTGAAATGCAAGAGTTGGAATATTTCAGTAGTGTTTTGTCGTGGTTTACCTAGTCATAGTTACATTCTCTTAATTTTTCAAAGTTTATTTTGGATTTCATTCATTGAAATGCATGAGTTGGAATATTTCAGTAGTGTTTTGTTGTGGTTTACCTTATCACAGTTACATTCTCTTGATTTTCAAAGTTCATTTTGGATTTCTTTCGTTGAAATGCAAGAGTTGGAATATTTCAATAGTGTTTTGATGTGGTTTACCTTGTCGCAGCTACATTCTCTTGATTTTTCAAAGTTCATTTTGGTTTTCTTTCGTTGAAATGCAAGAGTTGGAATATTTCAGTAGTTTTTTGGTGTGGTTTACCTTTCACAGTTACATCTCTTGATTTTTCAAAGTTCATTTTGAATCTCTTTCGTTGAAATGCAAGAGTTGGAATATTTCATTAGTGTTTTGTCATGGCTTACCTTGTCACAGTTACATTCTCTTGATTTTTCAAAGTTCATTTTGAATTTCTTCCATTGAAATGCAAGAGTTGGAATATTTCAGTTGTGGTTTGTTGTGGTTTACCTTGTCACAGTTACATCCTCTTGATTTTTCAAAGTTCATTTTGAATTTCTTTCATTGAAATGCAAGAGTTGGAATATTTCAGTAGTGTTTTGATGTGGTTTACCTTGTCAGAGTTACATTCTCTTGATTTTTTAAAGTTCATTTTGGTTTCTTTCGTTGAAATGCAAGAGTTGGAATATTTCAGTAGTTTTTTGTAGTGGTTTACCTTGTCACACTTACATTCTCTTAATTTTTCAAAGTTCATTTTGGAATTTCTTTCGTTGAAATGCAAGAGTTGGAATATTTCAATAGTGTTTTGTCATGGTTTACCTTGTCACAGTTACATTCTCTTAATTTTTCAGAGCTCATTTTGAATTTCTTTCATTGAAATGCAAGAGTTGGAATATTTCAGTAGTGTTTTGTCGTGGTTTACCTTGTCACAGTTACATTCACTTAATTTTTCAAAGTTCATTTTGAATTTCTTTCGATGAAATGTGAGAGTTGGAATATTTCAATAGTGTTTTGTTATGGTTTACCTTGTCACAGTTACATTCTCTTAATTTTTCAAAGTTCATTTTGAATTTCTTTCATTGAAATGCAAGAGTTGGAATATTTCAGTAGTGTATTGTCATGGTTTACCTTGTCACAGTTACATTCTCTTAATTTTTCAAAGTTCATTTTGAATTTTTTTCGTTGAAATACAAGAGTTGGAATATTTCAGTAGTGTTTTGTTGTGGTTTACCTCGTCACAGTTACATTTTCTTGATTTTTCAAAGTTCATTTTGAATTTCTTTCGTTGAAATGCAAGAGTTGGAATATTTCAGTAGTATTTTGCTGTGGTTTACCTTGTCATAGTTACATTCTCTTAATTTTTCAAAGTTCATTTTGGATTTCTTTCATTGAAATGCAAGAGTTGGAATATTTCAGTAGTGTTTTGTCGTGGTTTATCTTGTCACAGTTACATTCTCTTAATTTTTCAAAGTTCATTTTGAATTTCTTTCGATGAACTGTGAGAGTTGGAATATTTCAATAGTGTTTTGTTGTGGTTTACCTTGTCAGAGTTACATTCTCTTAATTTTTCAAAGTTCATTTTGAATTTCTTTCATTTAAATGCAAGAGTTGGAATATTTCAGTAGTGTATTGTCATTGGTTTACCTTGTCACAGTTACATTCTCTTAATTTTTCAAAGTTCATTTTGAATTTCTTTCGTTGAAATACAAGAGTTGGAATATTTCAGTAGTGTTTTGTTGTGGTTTACCTCGTCACAGTTACATTTTCTTGATTTTTCAAAGTTCATTTTGAATTTCTATCGTTGAAATGCAAGAGTTGGAATACTTAAGTAGTGTTTTGTTGTGGTTTACCTTGTCATAGTTACATTCTCTTAATTTTTCAAAGTTCATTTTGGATTTCTTTCGTTGAAACACAAGACTTGGAATATTTCAGTAGTGTTCTGTTGGGGCTTTACCTTATCACAGTTACATTTTCTTGATTTTTCAAAGTTCATTTTGAATTTCTTTCGTTGAAATGCAAGAGTAGGAATATTTCAGTAGTGTTTTGTCATGGTTTACCTTGGCACAGTTACATTTTCTTGATTTTTAAAAGTTCATTTGGATTTCTTTCCTTGAAATGCAAGAGTTGGAATATTTCAGTAGTGTTTTGCTATGGTTTACCTTGTCACAGTTACATTCTCTTTATTTTTCAAAGTTCATAGTTGCAATATTTCAGTAGTGTTTTGTTTTCGTTTACCTTGTCACAGTTACATTCTCTTGATTTTTCAAAGTTCATTTTGAATTTCTTTCGTTGAAATGCAAGAGTTCGAATATTTCAGTAGGGTTTTGTTGTGGTTTACCTTGTCACAGTTACATTCTCTTGATTTTTCAAAGTTCTTTTTGGAATTTATTTCGTTGAAATGTCAAGAGTTGGAATACTTCAGTAGTAGTTTGTTGTAGTTTACCTGGTCACAGTTACAGTCTCTTGATTTTTCAAAGTTCTTTTTGGAATTTCTTTCGTTGAAATGCAAGAGTAGGAATATTTCAGTAGTGTTTTGTCATGGTTTACCTTGACACAGTTACATTTTCTTGATTTTTCAAAGTTCATTTGGATTTCTTCCTTGAAATGCAAGAGTTGGAATATTTCATTAGTGTTTTGCTATGGTTTACCTTGTCACAGTTACATTCTCTTGATTTTTCAAAGTTCATAGTTGCAATATTTCAGTAGTGTTTTGTTGTCGTTTACCTTGTCACAGTTACATTCTCTTGATTTTTCAAAGTTCATTTTGAATTTCTTTCGTTGAAATGCAAGAGTTGGAATATTTCAGTAGTGTTTTGTTATGGTTTACCTTGTCACAGTTACATTCTCTTGATTTTTCAAAGTTCATTTTGAATTTCTTTGTTGAAATGTAAGAGTTGGAATATTTCAATAGTGTTTTGTCATGGTTTACCTTCTCACTGTTACATTCTCTTGATTTTTCAAAGTTCATTTTGAATTTTTTTCGTTGAAATGCAAGAGTTGGAACATTTCAGTAGTGTTCTTTCGTGGTTTACCTTGTCACAATTACATTCTCTTGATTTTTCAAAGTTCATTTTGAATTTCACTCATTGAAATGCAAGAGTTGGAATACTTTAGTGGTGTTTTGTAATGGTTTACCCTGTCACAGATACATTCTCTTGATTTTTCAAAGTTCATTGAAATTTCTTTCAATGAAATGCAAGAATTGGAATATTTCAGTAGTGTTTTGCTTTGGTTTACCTAGTCACTGTTACATTCTCTTGATTTTTCAAAGTTCATTTCGGATTTCTTTCATTGAAATGAAGGAGTTGGAATATTTCAATAGTGTTTTACCGTGGTTTACTTTCTCAAAGTTACATTCTCTTAATTTTTCAAAGTCCATTTTGTTTTTCTTTCATTGAAATGCAAGAGTTGGAATATTTCAGTAGTGTTTTGATGTGGTTTACCTTATCACAGTTACATTTTCTTGATTTTTCAAAGTTCATTTTGGTTTCTTTCGTTGAAATGTAAAGTTGGAATATTTCAGTAGTGTTTTGTTGTGTTTACCTTGTCACACTTACATTCTCTTAATTTTTCAAAGTTCATTTTGGATTTCTTTCGATGAAATGCAAGAGTTAGAATATTTAAATAGTCTTTTGTTGTGGTTTACTTAATCATAGTTACATTCTCTTAATTTTTCAAAGTTCATTTTGGATTTCTTTCGTTGAAATGCATGAGTTGGAATATTTCAGTAGTGTTTTGTTGTGGTTTACCTTATCACAGTTACATTCTCTTGATTTTTCAAAGTTCATTTTGAATTTCTTTCGTTGAAATGCAAGAGTTGGAATATTTCAGTAGTGTTTTGTCGTGGTTTACCTAGTCATAGTTACATTCTCTTAATTTTTCAAAGTTCATTTTGGATTTCATTCATTGAAATGCATGAGTTGGAATATTTCAGTAGTGTTTTGTTGTTGTTTACCTTATCACAGTTACATTCTCTTGATTTTCAAAGTTCATTTTGGATTTCTTTCGTTGAAATGCAAGAGTTGGAATATTTCAATAGTGTTTTGATGTGGTTTACCTTGTCACAGCTACATTCTCTTGATTTTTCAAAGTTCATTTTGGTTTTCTTTCGTTGAAATGCAAGAGTTGGAATATTTCAGTAGTGTTTTGCTTTGGTTTACCTAGTCACTGTTACATTCTCTTGATTTTTCAAAGTTCATTTCGGATTTCTTTCATTGAAATGAAGGAGTTGGAATATTTCAATAGTGTTTTACCGTGGTTTACTTTCTCAAAGTTACATTCTCTTAATTTTTCAAAGTCCATTTTGTTTTTCTTTCATTGAAATGCAAGAGTTGGAATATTTCAGTAGTGTTTTGATGTGGTTTACCTTATCACAGTTACATTTTCTTGATTTTTCAAAGTTCATTTTGGTTTTCTTTCGTTGAAATGTAAAAGTTGGAATATTTCAGTAGTGTTTTGTTGTGTTTACCTTGTCACACTTACATTCTCTTAATTTTTCAAAGTTCATTTTGGATTTCTTTCGATGAAATGCAAGAGTTAGAATATTTAAATAGTCTTTTTTTGTGGTTTACTTAATCATAGTTACATTCTCTTAATTTTTCAAAGTTCATTTTGGATTTCTTTCGTTGAAATGCATGAGTTGGAATATTTCAGTAGTGTTTTGTCGTGGTTTACCTTATCACAGTTACATTCTCTTGATTTTTCAAAGTTCATTTTGAATTTCTTTCGTTGAAATGCAAGAGTTGGAATATTTCAGTAGTGTTTTTCGTGGTTTACCTAGTCATAGTTACATTCTCTTAATTTTTCAAAGTTCATTTTGGATTTCATTCATTGAAATGCATGAGTTGGAATATTTCAGTAGTGTTTTGTTGTTGTTTACCTTATCACAGTTGCATTCTCTTGATTTTCAAAGTTCATTTTGGATTTCTTTCGTTGAAATGCAAGAGTTGGAATATTTCAATAGTGTTTTGATGTGGTTTACCTTGTCGCAGCTACATTCTCTTGATTTTTCAAAGTTAATTTTGGTTTTCTTTCGTTGAAATGCAAGAGTTGGAATATTTCAGTAGTTTTTTGGTGTGGTTTACCTTTTCACAGTTACATCTCTTGATTTTTCAAAGTTCATTTTGAATCTCTTTCGTTGAAATGCAAGAGTTGGAATATTTCATTAGTGTTTTGTCATGGCTTACCTTGTCACAGTTACATTCTCTTGATTTTTCAAAGTTCATTTTGAATTTCTTCCATTGAAATGCAAGAGTTGGAATATTTCAGTTGTGGTTTGTTGTGGTTTACCTTGTCACAGTTACATCCTCTTGATTTTTCAAAGTTCATTTTGAATTTCTTTCATTGAAATGCAAGAGTTGGAATATTTCAGTAGTGTTTTGATGTGGTTTACCTTGTCAGAGTTACATTCTCTTGATTTTTTAAAGTTCATTTTGGTTTTCTTTCGTTGAAATGCAAGAGTTGGAATATTTCAGTAGTTTTTGTAGTGGTTTACCTTGTCACACTTACATTCTCTTAATTTTTCAAAGTTCATTTTGGAATTTCTTTCGTTGAAATGCAAGAGTTGGAATATTTCAATAGTGTTTTGTCATGGTTTACCTTGTCACAGTTACATTCTCTTAATTTTTCAAAGTTCATTTTGAATTTCTTTCATTGAAATGCAAGAGTTGGAATATTTCAGTAGTGTTTTGTCGTGGTTTACCTTGTCACAGTTACATTCACTTAATTTTTCAAAGTTCATTTTGAATTTCTTTCGATGAAATGTGAGAGTTGGAATATTTCAATAGTGTTTTGTTATGGTTTACCTTGTCACAGTTACATTCTCTTAATTTTTCAAAGTTCATTTTGAATTTCTTTCATTGAAATGCAAGAGTTGGAATATTTCAGTAGTGTATTGTCATGGTTTACCTTGTCACAGTTACATTCTCTTAATTTTTCAAAGTTCATTTTGAATTTTTTTCGTTGAAATACAAGAGTTGGAATATTTCAGTAGTGTTTTGTTGTGGTTTACCTCGTCACAGTTACATTTTCTTGATTTTTCAAAGTTCATTTTGAATTTCTTTCGTTGAAATGCAAGAGTTGGAATATTTCAGTAGTATTTTGCTGTGGTTTACCTTGTCATAGTTACATTCTCTTAATTTTTCAAAGTTCATTTTGGATTTCTTTCATTGAAATGCAAGAGTTGGAATATTTCAGTAGTGTTTTGTCGTGGTTTATCTTGTCACAGTTACATTCTCTTAATTTTTCAAAGTTCATTTTGAATTTCTTTCGATGAACTGTGAGAGTTGGAATATTTCAATAGTGTTTTGTTGTGGTTTACCTTGTCAGAGTTACATTCTCTTAATTTTTCAAAGTTCATTTTGAATTTCTTTCATTTAAATGCAAGAGTTGGAATATTTCAGTAGTGTATTGTCATTGGTTTACCTTGTCACAGTTACATTCTCTTAATTTTTCAAAGTTCATTTTGAATTTCTTTCGTTGAAATACAAGAGTTGGAATATTTCAGTAGTGTTTTGTTGTGGTTTACCTCGTCACAGTTACATTTTCTTGATTTTTCAAAGTTCATTTTGAATTTCTATCGTTGAAATGCAAGAGTTGGAATACTTAAGTAGTGTTTTGTTGTGGTTTACCTTGTCATAGTTACATTCTCTTAATTTTTCAAAGTTCATTTTGGATTTCTTTCGTTGAAACGCAAGACTTGGAATATTTCAGTAGTGTTCTGTTGGGGCTTTACCTTATCACAGTTACATTTTCTTGATTTTTCAAAGTTCATTTTGAACTTCTTTCGTTGAAATGCAAGAGTAGGAATATTTCAGTAGTGTTTTGTCATGGTTTACCTTGGCACAGTTACATTTTCTTGATTTTTAAAAGTTCATTTGGATTTCTTTCCTTGAAATGCAAGAGTTGGAATATTTCAGTAGTGTTTTGCTATGGTTTACCTTGTCACAGTTACATTCTCTTTATTTTTCAAAGTTCATAGTTGCAATATTTCAGTAGTGTTTTGTTTTGGTTTACCTCGTCACAGTTACATTTTCTTGATTTTTCAAAGTTCATTTTGAATTTCTATCGTTGAAATGCAAGAGTTGGAATATTTCAGTAGGTTTTGTTGTGGTTTACCTTGTCACAGTTACATTCTCTTGATTTTTCAAAGTTCTTTTTGGAATTTATTTCGTTGAAATGCAAGAGTTGGAATACTTCAGTAGTAGTTTGTTGTAGTTTACCTGGTCACAGTTACAGTCTCTTGATTTTTCAAAGTTCTTTTTGGAATTTCTTTCGTTGAAATGCAAGAGTAGGAATATTTCAGTAGTGTTTTGTCATGGTTTACCTTGACACAGTTACATTTTCTTGATTTTCAAAGTTCATTTGGATTTCTTCCCTTGAAATGCAAGAGTTGGAATATTTCATTAGTGTTTTGCTATGGTTTACCTTGTCACAGTTACATTCTCTTGATTTTTCAAAGTTCATAGTTGCAATATTTCAGTAGTGTTTTGTTGTCGTTTACCTTGTCACAGTTACATTCTCTTGATTTTTCAAAGTTCATTTTGAATTTCTTTCGTTGAAATGCAAGAGTTGGAATATTTCAGTAGGGTTTTGTTGTGGTTTACCTTGTCACAGTTACATTCTCTTGATTTTTCAAAGTTCATTTTGAATTTCTTTTGTTGAAATGTAAGAGTTGGAATATTTCATAGTGTTTTGTCATGGTTTACCTTCTCACTGTTACATTCTCTTGATTTTTCAAAGTTCATTTTGAATTTTTTTCGTTGAAATGCAAGAGTTGGAACATTTCAGTAGTGTTCTTTCGTGGTTTACCTTGTCACAATTACATTCTCTTGATTTTTCAAAGTTCATTTTGAATTTCACTCATTGAAATGCAAGAGTTGGAATACTTTAGTGGTGTTTTGTAATGGTTTACCTTGTCACAGATACATTCTCTTGATTTTTCAAAGTTCATTGAAATTTCTTTCAATGAAATGCAAGAATTGGAATATTTCAGTAGTGTTTTGCTTTGGTTTACCTAGTCACTGTTACATTCTCTTGATTTTTTCAAAGTTCATTTCGGATTTCTTTCATTGAAATGAAGGAGTTGGAATATTTCAATAGTGTTTTACCGTGGTTTACTTTCTCAAAGTTACATTCTCTTAATTTTTCAAAGTCCATTTTGTTTTCTTTCATTGAAATGCAAGAGTTGGAATATTTCAGTAGTGTTTTGATGTGGTTTACCTTATCACAGTTACATTTTCTTGATTTTTCAAAGTTCATTTTGGTTTTCTTTCGTTGAAATGTAAAAGTTGGAATATTTCAGTAGTGTTTTGTTGTGTTTACCTTGTCACACTTACATTCTCTTAATTTTTCAAAGTTCATTTTGGATTTCTTTCGATGAAATGCAAGAGTTAGAATATTTAAATAGTCTTTTGTTGTGGTTTACTTAATCATAGTTACATTCTCTTAATTTTTCAAAGTTCATTTTGGATTTCTTTCGTTGAAATGCATGAGTTGGAATATTTCAGTAGTGTTTTGTTGTGGTTTACCTTATCACAGTTACATTCTCTTGATTTTTCAAAGTTCATTTTGAATTTCTTTCGTTGAAATGCAAGAGTTGGAATATTTCAGTAGTGTTTTGTCGTGGTTTACCTAGTCATAGTTACATTCTCTTAATTTTTCAAAGTTCATTTTGGATTTCATTTCATTGAAATGCATGAGTTGGAATATTTCAGTAGTGTTTTGTTGTTGTTTACCTTATCACAGTTACATTCTCTTGATTTTCAAAGTTCATTTTGGATTTCTTTCGTTGAAATGCAAGAGTTGGAATATTTCAATAGTGTTTTGATTGTGGTGTTACCTTGTCACAGCTACATTCTCTTGATTTTTCAAAGTTCATTTTGGTTTTCTTTCGTTGAAATGCAAGAGTTGGAATATTTCAGTAGTGTTTTGCTTGTGGTTTACCTAGTCACTGTTACATTTCTCTTGATTTTTTCAAAGTTCATTTCGGATTTCTTTCATGAAATGCAAGGAGTTGGAATATTTCAATAGTGTTTTACCGTGGTTTACTTGTCTCAAAGTTACATTCTCTTAATTTTTCAAAGTCCATTTTGTTTTTCTTTCATTGAAATGCAAGAGTTGGAATATTTCAGTAGTGTTTTGATGTGGTTTACCTTATCACAGTTACATTTTCTTGATTTTTCAAAGTTCATTTTGGTTTTCTTTCGTTGAAATGTAAGAGTTGGAATATTTCAGTAGTGTTTTGTTGTGTTTACCTTGTCACACTTACATTCTCTTAATTTTTCAAAGTTCATTTGGATTTCTTTCGATGAAATGCAAGAGTTAGAATATTTAAATAGTCTTTTGTTGTGGTTTACTTAATCATAGTTACATTCTCTTAATTTTTCAAAGTTCATTTTGGATTTCTTTCGTTGAAATGCATGAGTTGGAATATTTCAGTAGTGTTTTGTCGTGGTTTACCTTATCACAGTTACATTCTCTTGATTTTTCAAAGTTCATTTTGAATTTCTTTCGTTGAAATGCAAGAGTTGGAATATTTCAGTAGTGTTTTTCGTGGTTTACCTAGTCATAGTTACATTCTCTTAATTTTTCAAAGTTCATTTTGGAATCATTCATTGAAATGCATGAGTTGGAATATTTCAGTAGTGTTTTGTTGTTGTTTACCTTATCACAGTTGCATTCTCTTGATTTTCAAAGTTCATTTTGGATTTCTTTCGTTGAAATGCAAGAGTTGGAATATTTCAATAGTGTTTTGATGTGGTTTACCTTGTCACAGCTACATTCTCTTGATTTTTCAAAGTTCATTTTGGTTTCTTTCGTTGAAATGCAAGAGTTGGAATATTTCAGTAGTGTTTTGGTGTGGTTTACCTTTTCACAGCTACATCTCTTGATTTTTCAAAGTTCATTTTGAATCTCTTTCGTTGAAATGCAAGAGTTGGAATATTTCAGTAGTGTTTTGTCATGGCTTACCTTGTCACAGTTACATTCTCTTGATTTTTCAAAGTTCATTTTGAATTTCTTCCATTGAAATGCAAGAGTTGGAATATTTCAGTTGTGGTTTGTTGTGGTTTACCTTGTCACAGTTACATCCTCTTGATTTTTCAAAGTTCATTTTGAATTTCTTTCATTGAAATGCAAGAGTTGGAATATTTCAGTAGTGTTTTGATGTGGTTTACCTTGTCAGAGTTACATTCTCTTGATTTTTCAAAGTTCATTTTGGTTTTCTTTCGTTGAAATGCAAGAGTTGGAATATTTCAGTAGTTTTTTGTAGTGGTTTACCTTGTCACACTTACATTCTCTTAATTTTTCAAAGTTCATTTTGGAATTTCTTTCGTTGAAATGCAAGAGTTGGAATATTTCAATAGTGTTTTGTCATGGTTTACCTTGTCACAGTTACATTCTCTTAATTTTTCAGAGCTCGTTTTGAATTTCTTTCATTGAAATGCAAGAGTTGGAATATTTCAGTAGTGTTTTGTCGTGGTTTACCTTGTCACAGTTACATTCACTTAATTTTTCAAAGTTCATTTTGAATTTCTTTCGATGAAATGTGAGAGTTGGAATATTTCAATAGTGTTTTGTTATGGTTTACCTTGTCACAGTTACATTCTCTTAATTTTTCAAAGTTCATTTTGAATTTCTTTCATTGAAATGCAAGAGTTGGAATATTTCAGTAGTGTATTGTCATGGTTTACCTTGTCACAGTTACATTCTCTTAATTTTTCAAAGTTCATTTTGAATTTTTTTCGTTGAAATACAAGAGTTGGAATATTTCAGTAGTGTTTTGTTGTGGTTTACCTCGTCACAGTTACATTTCTGATTTTCAAAGTTCTTTGAATTCTTTCGTTAATGCAAGAGTTGGATATTCAGAGTGTTTGTCTGGTTCCTGCACAGTACATTCTCTTATTTTTCAAGTCATTTGAATTTTTTCGTTGAAATACAAGAGTTGGAATATTTCAGTAGTGTTTTGTTGTGGTTTACCTCGTCACAGTTACATTTTCTTAATTTTTCAAAGTTCATTTTGAATTTCTTTCATTGAAATGCAAGAGTTGGAATATTTCAGTAGTGTTTTGTCGTGGTTTACCTTGTCACAGTTACATTCTCTTAATTTTTCAAAGTTCATTTTGAATTTCTTTCGATGAACTGTGAGAGTTGGAATATTTCAATAGTGTTTTGTTGTGGTTTACCTTGTCAGAGTTACATTCTCTTAATTTTTCAAAGTTCATTTTGAATTTCTTTCATTTAAATGCAAGAGTTGGAATATTTCAGTAGTGTATTGTCATGGTTTACCTTGTCACAGTTACATTCTCTTAATTTTTCAAAGTTCATTTTGAATTTCTTTCGTTGAAATACAAGAGTTGGAATATTTCAGTAGTGTTTTGTTGTGGTTTACCTCGTCACAGTTACATTTTCTTGATTTTTCAAAGTTCATTTTGAATTTCTATCGTTGAAATGCAAGAGTTGGAATATTTAAGTAGTGTTTTGTTGTGGTTTACCTTGTCATAGTTACATTCTCTTAATTTTTCAAAGTTCATTTTGGATTTCTTTCGTTGAAACGCAAGACTTGGAATATTTCAGTAGTGTTCTGTTGGGGCTTTACCTTATCACAGTTACATTTTCTTGATTTTTCAAAGTTCATTTTGAATTTCTTTCGTTGAAATGCAAGAGTAGGAATATTTCAGTAGTGTTTTGTCATGGTTTACCTTGACACAGTTACATTTTCTTGATTTTTCAAAGTTCATTTGGATTTCTTTCCTTGAAATGCAAGAGTTGGAATATTTCATTAGTGTTTTGCTATGGTTTACCTTGTCACAGTTACATTCTCTTGATTTTTCAAAGTTCATAGTTGCAATATTTCAGTAGTGTTTTGTTTTCGTTTACCTTGTCACAGTTACATTCTCTTGATTTTTCAAAGTTCATTTGGATTTCTTTCCTTGAAATGCAAGAGTTGGAATATTTCAGTAGTGTTTTGCTATGGTTTACCTTGTCACAGTTACATTCTCTTGATTTTTCAAAGTTCTTTTGGAATTTATTTCGTTGAAATGCAAGAGTTGGAATACTTCAGTAGTAGTTTGTTGTAGTTTACCTGGTCACAGTTACAGTCTCTTGATTTTCAAAGTTCTTTTTGGAATTTCTTTCGTTGAAATGCAAGAGTAGGAATATTTCAGTAGTGTTTTGTCATGGTTTACCTTGACACAGTTACATTTTCTTGATTTTTCAAAGTTCATTTGGATTTCTTCCCTTGAAATGCAAGAGTTGGAATATTTCATTAGTGTTTTGCTATGGTTTACCTTGTCACAGTTACATTCTCTTGATTTTTCAAAGTTCATAGTTGCAATATTTCAGTAGTGTTTTGTTGTCGTTTACCTTGTCACAGTTACAGTCTCTTGATTTTTCAAAGTTCTTTTTGGAATTTCTTTCGTTGAAATGCAAGAGTTGGAATATTTCAGTAGGGTTTTGTTGTGGTTTACCTTGTCACAGTTACATTCTCTTGATTTTTCAAAGTTCATTTTGAATTTCTTTTGTTGAAATGTAAGAGTTGGAATATTTCAATAGTGTTTTGTCATGGTTTACCTTCTCACTGTTACATTCTCTTGATTTTTCAAAGTTCATTTTGAATTTTTTTCGTTGAAATGCAAGAGTTGGAACATTTCAGTAGTGTTCTTTCGTGGTTTACCTTGTCACAATTACGTTCTCTTGATTTTTCAAAGTTCATTTTGATTTCACTCATTGAAATGCAAGAGTTAGAATACTTTAGTGGTGTTTTGTAATGGTTTACCCTGTCACAGATACATTCTCTTGATTTTTCAAAGTTCATTGAAATTTCTTTCAATGAAATGCAAGAATTGGAATATTTCAGTAGTGTTTTGCTTTGGTTTACCTAGTCACTGTTACATTCTCTTGATTTTTCAAAGTTCATTTCGGATTTCTTTCATTGAAATGAAGGAGTTGGAATATTTCAATAGTGTTTTACCGTGGTTTACTTTCTCACAGTTACATTCTCTTGATTTTTCAAAGATAATTTTGGTTTTCTTTCGTTGAAATGCGAGAGTTGGAATATTTCAGTAGTGTTTTGTTGTGCTTTACCTTGACACAGTTACATTTTCTTGATTTTTGTTAGGTTAGGTTAGATTGGCTAGATCAAATTAGGTTGGGTTAGGTTATGTTAGGTTAGGTTAGGTTAGGTTAGCCTACGTACGCCTCTTGATTTTTCAAAGATAATTTTGGTATTCTTTCGTTGAAATGCAAGAGTTGGAATATTTCAGTAGTGTTTTGTTGTGCTTTACCTTGACACAGTTACATTTTCTTGATTTTTGTTAGGTTAGGTTAGGTTAGGCTAGATCAAATTAGGTTAGGTTAAGTTAGGTTAGGTTAGGTCATCTTACGTACGCGCGCGTACGTAGGCTAAAAATCAAGAGGCGTACGTAGGCTAACCTAACCTAACCTAACTTAACCAAACCTAACCTAATTTGATCTAACCTAACCTAACCTAACAAAAATCAAGAAAATATAACTGTGTCAACGTAAAGCACAACAAAACACTACTGAAATATTCCAACTCTTGCATTTCAACGAAAGAAAACCAAAATTATTTTTGAAAAATCAAGAGGCGTACGTAGGCTAACCTAACCTAACCTAACTTAACCTAACCTAACCTAATTGGATCTAGCCTAACCTAACCTAACAAAAATCAAGAAAATGTAACTGTGTCAAGGTAAAGCACAACAAAACACTACTGAAATATTCCAACTCTTGCATTTCAACGAAAGAAAACCAAAATTATCTTTGAAAAATCCAGTGAATGTAACTGTGACAAAGTAAACCATGGTAAAACACTATTGAAATATTCCAACTCTTGCATTTCAATGAAAGAAATCCGAAATGAACTTTGAAAAATCAAGAGAATGTAACAGTGACTAGGTAAACCATAGCAAAACACTACTGAAAAATTCCAACTCTTGCATTTCATTGAAAGAAATTTCAATGAACTTTGAAAAATCAAGAGAATGTATCTGTGACAGGGTAAACCACTACAAAACACCACTGAAGTATTCCAACTCTTGCATTTCAATGAGTGAAATTCAAAATGAACTTTGAAAAATCAAGAGAATGTAACTGTGACAAGGTAAACCAGGACAAAACACTACTGAAATATTCCAACTCTTGCATTTCAACGAAAAAAATTCAAAATGAACTTTGAAAAATCAAGAGAATGTAACAGTGACAAGGTAAACCATGACAAAACACTATTGAAATATTCCAACTCTTACATTTCAACAAAAGAAATTCAAAATGAACTTTGAAAAATCAAGAGAATGTAACTGTGACCAGGTAAACTACAACAAAACACTACTGAAATATTCCAACTCTTGCATTTCAAAGAAAAAAATTCCAAAAAGAACTTTGAAAAATCAAGAGAATGTAACTTTGACAAGGTAAACCACGACAAAACACTACTGAAATATTCCAAGTCTTGCATTTCATCGAAAGAAAACAAAATGAACTTTGAAAAAACAAGAAAATGTAACTGTAACGAGGTAAACCACAACAAAACACTACTGAAATATTCCAACTCATGCATTTCAACGAATGAAAACCAAAATGAACTTTGAAAAATCAAGAGAATGTAGCTGTGACAAGGTAAACCACATCAAAACACTATTGAAATATTCCAACTCTTGCATTTCAACGAAAGAAAACCAAAATGAACTTTGAAAAATCAAGAGAATGTAACTGTGACAAGGTAATCCACGAACATACTGAAATATTCCATTTGCATTTCAACGAAAGAAATTCAAAATGAACTTTGAAAAATCAAGAGAATGTAACTGTGACAAGGTAATCGACAACAAAACACTACTGAAATATTGCAACTCATGAACTTTGAAAAATCAAGAGAATGTAACTGTGACAAGGTAAACCATAGCAAAACACTACTGAAATATTCCAACTCTTGCATTTCAAGGAAAGAAATCCAAATGAACTTTGAAAAATCAAGAAAATGTAACTGTGTCAAGGTTAACCATGACAAAACACTACTGAAATATTCCAACTCTTGCATTTCAACGAAAGAAATTCAAAATGAACTTTGAAAAATCAAGAAAATGTAACTGTGATAAGGTAAAGCCCCAACTGAACACTACTGAAATATTCCAAGTCTTGCATTTCAACGAAAGAAATCCAAAATGAACTTTGAAAAATTAAGAGAATGTAACTATGACAAGGTAAACCACAACAAAACACTACTGAAATATTCTAACTCTTGCATTTCAACGAAAGAAATTCAAAATGAACTTTGAAAAATCAAGAAAATGTAACTGTGACGAGGTAAACCACAATAAAACACTACTGAAATATTCCAACTCTTGTATTTCAACGAAAAAAATTCAAAATGAACTTTGAAAAATTAAGAGAATGTAACTGTGACAAGGTAAACCATGACAATACACTACTGAAATATTCCAACTCTTGCATTTCAATGAAAGAAATTCAAAATGAACTTTGAAAAATTAAGAGAATGTAACTGTGACAAGGTAAACCACAACAAAACACTATTGAAATATTCCAACTCTCACATTTCATCGAAAGAAATTCAAAATGAACTTTGAAAAATTAAGAGAATGTAACTGTGATAAGGTAAACCACACCAAAACACTACTGAAATATTCCAACTCTTGCATTTCAACGAAAGAAAACCAAAATGAACTTTGAAAAATCAAGAGAATGTAGCTGTGACAAGGTAAACCACATCAAAACACTATTGAAATATTCCAACTCTTGCATTTCAACGAAAGAAATCCAAAATGAACTTTGAAAATCAAGAGAATGTAACTGTGATAAGGTAAACCACAACAAAACACTACTGAAATATTCCAACTCATGCATTTCAATGAATGAAATCCAAAATGAACTTTGAAAAATTAAGAGAATGTAACTATGACTAGGTAAACCACGACAAAACACTACTGAAATATTCCAACTCTTGCATTTCATCAAAAGAAATCCAAAATGAACTTTGAAAAATTAAGAGAATGTAAGTTTGACAATGTAAACCACAACAAAACACTACTGAAATATTCCAACTCTTACATTTCAACGAAGAAACCAAAATGAACTTTGAAAAATCTAGAGAATGTAACTGTGACAAGGTAAACCACGACGAAACACTTCTGAAATATTCCAACTCTTGCATTTCAATGAAAGAAAACCAAAATGGACATTGAAAAATCAAGAGAATGTAACTTTGACAAGGTAAACCACGACAAAACACTATTGAAATATTCCAAGTCTTGCATTTCATCGAAAGAAAACCAAAATGAACTTTGAAAAAACAAGAAAATGTAACTGTAACGAGGTAAACCACAACAAAACACTACTGAAATATTCCAACTCATGCATTTCAACGAATGAAAACCAAAATGAACTTAGAAAAATTAAGAGAATGTAACTGTGACAAGGTAAACCATGACAAAACACTACTGAAATATTCCAACTCTTGCATTTTAACGAAAAAAAACCAAAATGAACTTTGAAAAATCAAGAGAATGTAACTGTGACAATGTAAAACACAACAAAACACTACTGAAATATTCCAACTCTTGCATTTCAACGAAAGAAAACCAAAATGAACTTTGAAAAATTAAGAGAATGTAACTGTGACAAGGTAAACCATGACAAAACACTACTGAAATATTCCAACTCTTGCATTTCAGTGAAAGAAATTCAAAATAAACTTTGACAAATCAATAAAATAAAAAAAATTAAACAGAAGGCTGGTGAAAATAATTCAGACGGCCTTTTTCTTCCTTTTTCTGCAATTTCCGGAAGTGAAGATACTTTTGCTGAAGAATCTGATTAAACTGAGGCAGTGTCTACGGAAGAGGGAGGCGAAACTGATGGAGAAGAACAGTGAGGAGCTGGGAGTCTGTCAGAAAGCGAGGTTGCAGCCCAGGCTATCCGATGACCTTTTAGACTTGCTAGAAAACTTAAAGTTTCAGCTGTCCAGCATGGTAACTTTAAAAGATGTTGCAAAGAGAGTGGCCTTCATTTTAATATCCCTCTTGACGTAAAAGTGCGATGGAATGCCACATTGGAAGCGATTGAGTCTAGAATAAAACTTAGAAAGCCTGGAAATAGTTTTTACATTTGACAAATGCAACAATTGTATTAGGAGTCTCTGGCTTATGTCTAATAGCTGGACTGTACTATAAGCTGCTATTACCGTACTTTCTACCAATTACAATACCACTGTAATGTTAAGGGCCTCTTCATATCCAACTGGCAGTCGAGCACAAACAATCTTAGATGGGTTTGAGCTCTTTTGTAATGCTAGAGCCAGCAATAGTCCTATTTTGCACCCCTCAAAGAATTCATAATCGTGAACTTAAAAAAGGATTGTATGACAAGCCTTCATTTTGAAATTAATCTTTTCCAAAAGACAGCTTATCCGGATCCTTTAACATTTGAAAGGTTTTCACTTGGGGATTGTTCTCTGGTTTCTCATCCTCGTCACCATTACTGTACGGCACATTAAATAATGGTGCAGAGACAACAAGAGAGGCCACTCGAAATTGTCTTTGTACTGCTGAAGTCCTTGAGGCTATGGTAGAGTCCGATGAGGAAAGCTGATTCCAGTCGTTTTGGATACAATAGGTTTCAAAATTGTTAAACGCTCCTGCGGTTTTAGCAACTCTGCCGTAAATGCCTTAGAATCTTATGAGGAGGAACTGCTAGTCTATCTTTTAGAGTGTCGTGGAGCTCTCTCGTGAAAATTTTTTTTTTCATTAATTTACCTATATACAGCAGTGCAAATATATATAAATCCGGGGGGTAAGGGAAGTAAATTTTTCTTATATTACACCTTTGCAACATTGGTAGATCCAAATTTTCTGGGGGCAGGGGGTTGGGCTCGGCTAAGAAATAAAATTCTCCTTTGGGAATGGACCATGAAAACGTGCCTACATAATCAAGAGCATGTTCGCTCGTATTCTTAAAACCAAAGATTAAAACAGTATCAATTTCTATGATAGAGCAAGTGCATGCATTGGAGAAAGTATTTTTTGCCACAAAGCAACGAAAATTTTAAAAATGAGTTGTCAAAAAGCACAATTGTCCTATATTTGCATCCCTTTGAAAACCTATATAAGAGAAGAAAATACTTAAAGAAAGTATTATGTAGCAAAGAGTAAATTTTTTCGAAATTCAGAATTTGAGAAATTTCATATTACTTATTTATTTACGAATGAATTTGGTCGGGAGCGTAGAACAATATTTTCTAGCGCAGAGCACCGTAAAATATGCGAAGTACCCTTAAACCATTAGTTTTTCTTCAGAAAAACTTTCACACAAATTGGCTAGGAAACAATCATAGGCAGCGCAATCATAGGCACTTCGTATCGAAGGAGTTGTCGTAGAAACTTCGAAAAGGGTTCATTCGATTGGAAATTGGAGTGGCTAGTGCCCTTTTTAATAGTCGAAAGTGATTGGAGCCCCCCCCCCCTTACGCCCATCATTCCCCCAAACACATCCAATCAAAATTTTGAGATAGCCATTTTGTTCAGCTAAGTTGATTTCCAGATGGAAAATTTGTTTTTAACGAGGACACTCCACCACAACCCTCGAGGCAAGGGTTTTAAGTTATGCCCTGAAGACATATAAGAACGAAGTCTGCACAATGTATCATTTATTATTTTTTTCCTTTAGAGCAGGGCACTTCGTATCGAAGAAGTTGTCGTAGAAACTTTGAAAAGGGCTCATTCAATTGGAAATTGGAGTGGCTTGTGCCTTTTTTAATAGTCAAAAGTGATTGGAAGGCAACTACCACCCCTTCCACGCCCACCATTTCCCGAAACACATCCAATAAAAATTTTGAGATAGCCATTTTGTTCAACCTAGTTGATTTCCAGATATAAATTATGTTTTTGAGGAGGACACTCTCCCACAGCCTTCAGGGCAAGGGTTTTAAGTTATGCCCTAGGGGGCATATAAGGTTTTTATAGAAGGCGTTGTCGTAGAAGCTTCAAAAAAGGCCCATTCGATTGGAAATTCAAAGGGCTAGTGCCCTTTGAAAGTGATTGGAGTGATTGGAGGGCAACTAACCCCCCTCTCTCGCCCACCTTTTCCCCAAACACATCCAGTCAAAATTTTGAGATAGCCATTTTATTCAACGTAGCTTTAAGTTCCGTAAATTAGGTCTTTGAGGATGACAACCCCCTCACAGCCCTCAGGACAAGGGTTGTAAGTTATGCTCTGGGGGAATATACTGTTTGTATAGAACGCGTTGTCATAGAAACTTCAAAAAGAGCTTATTCGATTAGAAATTGAAATGGCTAGTGCCCTTTTTAATAGTCGAAAGTAATTGGAAGTCAACTAACACCCCTTCCACGCCCACCATTTCCCCAAACACATCCAATCCAAATTTTGAGATAACCATTTTGTTTCACGCAGTTTAAAGTTCAGGATATTATATATTTCAGCAGGACACTCCCCCCACATTCTTCAGGGCAAGGGTTATAAGTTATGCCCTGGGGGCATATAAGTTTTTATTGAAATATTTGTCGTAGAAAGTTCAAAAAGGGCTCACTTGATTGGAAATTCAAAGGTCTAGTGCCCTTTTTAATAGTCGGATGTGATTTGAGGACAACTAATCCCCCTTTCACGCCCACCTTTCCCCCAAACACATCCAATCAAAATTTTTAGATAGACATTTTGTTCAGCGTAGTTGATTTCCAGATAGAAATTATGTTTTTAGGAAGACACTCCCCCACAGTCCTCAGGGCAAGGGTTGTAAGTTGTGCCCTGGGGGTTTATAAGGTTTTTTATAGAAAGCGTTGTCTTAAAAACTTCAAAGAGGGCTCATTTGATTGGAAATTGAAATGGCTAGTGCCCTTTCTAATAGTCGAAAGTGATTGGAAGGCAACTAACATCCCTTCCACGCCCACCATTTCCCCAAACATATCCAATCAAAATTTTGAGATAAAACCGACTATGCCTTCCGAAGGCCAGAACATAATTTGCACTTTACTGAAAAAATACAAATGAATGTGCATTGTCAGTTTAATATATATTTACTTATATTTTGTAATCAAAATGTTAATATTGTTTGATTTATTAAAGTTATAAACGAAAGAACATTTATGTTTTTTTTCACTAAAGTGCAAATTATGTTCTGGCCTTGGGAAGGCATAGGGGTTTTTAGCCCAACTTATGTTAATTTCTGCTCGTTTTGAGTTTGACTCGGTTATTTATTGTAATTTCTGTTCGTTTTGGGTTTCATTTATTTATAGATGCTGATTTCGGTAGTTTCAGGCTTCGTAGATTATTTGATTTTATTTTTGCTCATTTTTTGTTTAATGGAGTTCTTTACTTGTCTTTGAAAAACTTATTTTGTGGAAAAAGTTTTTTTTAATTAATTCTAATTAAACGACCCTTCTGTTTCAGGATTTGTTCTTAAAGAATTGGGACAAAAAGTCAGACTTTAGCGTAAAGAGCAAGGTATTTAGGATGGGGCGACCCCCTCAAGGTATTAGGAGGGGCCAAACACGCTGTGATCACTTTTATTCAAGCCACTCTTTATTGTTGAGGCCACATGCCTTGTCATCCTTTCATACTGTTACATAACGTCATTGCAAATTTATTCAAAATATTTTTATGTATCCCGATTTAAATTTTACTCTGACTTCATTTATAGTTGTAGCCTACGACGTATGATGTCATTTGCCAACTTGCAAATAAACATGCACTTTTTATCAAAAATCGATTTTATTTTAATCGTATTTTATTAATACTGACAAAAGACATTACACATAGCAACTTTCTTTCAAAAGATTCATTAAAAATCTCTGTATATGGTTCCAGTGCTCTGTCAGTGGCTACGAAAAAAAAATGAATAAAACAAAAAGTGACACATCAGTACCTCTCATGCAAAAAAGTGATTTTTATTCTTCTTCATGGTGGGTAGCAGTAACTCGGGTTTTTGATAATGGCATTTCCAATGTTGCAGTTTTCACCTTGATCCGATAGCATTTTTGAGGGTTTTCAGTCTTACGAAATCCCCATAAGTTTGCTTTCGTAATGAACTTTTACCATTAAAATTACTCGAAATAATAGTACCATTCTTGATTTAACTTTGCATGGCGATTTTCTTTCACTTGATATTTTTTTTGCAAACCGTTTTTATTTTTTGGTTACTATGGGCTAGAGTTTGCTCTTGATAACGAGTTAATTGAGTATCAAGTCTTAGTTCCAGTTGGCATTGTGATAGTATTAGGTAACAGCTACTGATAAAACCTTGGAGGCGACTGTAAATCTCCAATTAGGAGTTTCTAGCTATGGCAAGTGCCGATTTCCACTGCTCGGCACTTTTCTGTTTTAAGGCACAAAATGACAGCAATCAGCGATTTTCTCTGGCACGATTTCCTTAAATCGAATGAGCCCTTTTCGATTTTCCTACGACAACTCCTTCGACACATAGTGCCCGGGTCTAAACAACAACAACAACAACAAAATAATATATTATACCCACATCGAACTTTACTATAAAAATGTCAAGCCTTCCAATCACTTTCGACTATTAAAAAGGGCACTAGGCTTTTCGATTTCCAATCGAATGATCCTTTTTTGGTTTCTACGACAACACTTTCTATAAACACTTTATGCGCCCCCAGGGCATAAATTACAACCCTTACCCTAAGGGCTGTGAGGGTGGTTGTCATCCTCTAAGACCTAATTTCCAGAACTCTCAACTACGTTAAACAAAATGGCTTTCTCAAAATTTTGATGTGATTGGGAAAATGGTGGGCATGAGAGGGGCGTTTGTCGCTCTCCAATCACTTTTAACTATTAAAAAGGCACTAGCCTTTCAATTTCCAATCAAATGAGCCCTTTTGAAGTTTCTACGACAACGCTTTCAATAAAAACCTTATATGCCCCTAGGGCATAACTTACAACCCTTACCCTAAGGGTTTGCGGGAGGGGTTAAAGACCTAATTTCATCCTTAAAGACCTAATTTCGAGAACTTTCTGCAATGTTGAACAAAATGGTCATCTGAAAATTTTGATTTGATGTGTTTTGGGGATTGTGGGTGCGAGAGGGGGTTAATTACCCTTCAATCATTTTCAACTATTAAAAAGGGCATCAGCCCTCTCAATTTCCAATTGAATGAGCCCATTTTGAAGTTTTTACTACAATTCTATCTATGAGAACCTTATATGCTCCCAGGGCATAACTTACAACCTTTGCCCTGGGGGCTCTGGGGGGTTTGTCATCCTTAAATACATAATTTCCAGAACTGTACACTACGTTGAACAAAATGGCTATCTCTAAATTTGATTGAATGTGTTTGGGGAAATGGTGGGCGTGAGAGGGGGGGTTAATTACTCTCCACTCACATTCGACTATTAAAAAGGGCAATTTCAATTTCCAATCCAATGAGCCCCTTTTGACATTTCTACAACAACTTTCTATATAAACCTTATATGCCCCAGGGCATAACTTACAACCCTTGCACTGACGGTCTGACGGGGTTATCATCCTAAAAGACCTAATTTCCAGAACTTTCGACTACGTTGAACAAAATGGATATCTCAAAATTTTGATTGAATGTGTTTGGAGAAATGGTGGGCGTGAGAGGGGTTTTGTTGCCCTTCAATCACTTTTGACTATTCGAAAGGCACTAGCCCTTTCAATTTCCAATAGAATGAGCCCTTTTTGAAATTTCTACAACATCGCATTTCTAAAAAAACCTTTTATGCGCCCAGGGAATAACTTACGACCCTTGCCCGGAGGGCTGTGGGGGTGGAGGGGTTGTCATCCTTAAAGACCTAATCTCCAAAACTTTCAACCACGTTGAATAAATTGGCTATCTAAAAATTTTGATTGGATGTGTTTGGGGAAAATGTAGGCGTGAGAGGGGGGTTATTTGCCCTCAAATCACTTTTGAGAATATCAAAAAGGGCACTAGTCCTTTGAATTTCCGATCGAATGAGGCCCTTTTCAAGTTTTTACGACAAAGATTTCAATAAAAACTTATATGCCCCCAGGGAATAACTTATAACCCTTGCCCTGAAGACTGTGGGGGGAGTGTTCTAATCAAAGGTATAATTTCCTGATCTTTACACTGTGTGGGACAAAATGACTATCTAAAATTTTGATTGGATATTTTTGGGGAAATGGTGGGCGTGGAAGGGGTGTTAGTTGTCTTCCAATCACTTTCGACTATTAAAAAGGGCACTATCCATTTCAATTTCCAATCGAATGAGCCATTTTTGAAGTTGCTACGACAACACGTTCTATAATAACCTTATATGCCCCAAGGGCATAACTTACAATCCTTGCCCTGAGAGCTGTGGGGGGGGGGTTCTCATCCTCAAAGATCTAATTTCCAGAACTTTCAACTACGTTGAACAATATAGCTATCTTAAAATTTTCATTACATGTGTTTGGGGAAAAGGTGGGCGTGAGAGGAGGGTTAGTTGCCCTCCAATCACTTTCGACTATTAAAAAGGGCACTATCCCTTTGAATTTCCAATCGAATGAGCCTTTTTTGAAGTTTCTACGACAACACTTTCTATAAAAATCTTATATGCCCCCAGGGCGTAACTTACAACCCTTGCCGTGAGAGCTGGGGGGGGAGTGTCCTCCTCAAAAACATAATTTCTATCTGGAAATCAACTACGCTGAACAAAATTGCTAACAAAAATTTTGATTGGATGTGTTTGGGGAAAAGGTGGGCGTGAGAGGGGGGTTAGTTGCCGTCAAATCACTTTTGACTATTGAAAAAGGCACTAGACCTTTGAATTTCCAATTGAATGAGCCCTTTTTCAAACTTCTACGGCAAAGATTTCAAAAAAAACCTTATACGCCCCCAGGGCATAACTTATAACTGTTGCCATGAAGACTGTGGGGGGAGTGCCCTGCTCAAAGGTATAATTTCCTGAACTTTAAACTGCGCGGAACAAAAATGCTACCTCAAAATTTTTATTGAATGATTTTGGGGAAATGGTGGGTGTAGAAGGGGTGTTAGTTGCCTTCCTATCACTTTCGACTATTAAAAAGGGCACTAGCCATTTCAATTTCTAATTGAATGAGCCCTTTTTGAAGTTTCTACGAAAATGCGTTCTATAAAAACCTTATATGCCCCCAGGGCATAACTTACAACCCTTGCCCTGAGGGCTGTGGGGGAGTGTCCTCCTCAAAAACATAATTTCTTTCTGTAAATCAACTACGCTGAACAAAATGGCTATCTCAAAATTTTGATTGAATGTGTTTCGGGAAATGGCTGTGGGCATTAAAGTCTCCACAAATAATCATATTTTTCAACATATTATGAATATTTATATAACTGAAGAAATCCATGACATCTGTAGTTTGGCCATTAGGGTTGTAAAAGCTTATTATGTAAGTTTTTGTATTATTCAGCCAAACACTGATACCAATTGCATCAACATCATTTACAAAATCTGGAAAGTTGATGCCACAGAATTTTAGATTATTATTAATTATTAAGGCTACTCCACCTCCTTTTCTCTCTGATGATCTATCCTTTCTCAGGATAGTATATCCCAGAGACTAAATTTGTTGATTTTGGTTTAAATGAGTTTCCTGGACGCAAGCAATTTCAATGGAATTATTATTCATAAAAGATATTAGTTCATTTAGCTTATTTACTGTAAGTGATCTTACATTCCGAGTGTTGATATGTGTTGTGTTGTTGATTTAATTTTCATATGACTGTGTATCAATGTTCAGCTTTGTTAATAGTAGAGAAAGATCTTTTTTTGCTTGAATGAGCATATGATTAGGGATGTAAATTTTTGCCAATTCAGCAATGATTTTTGTTTTCTGTTGTTGTTGTATATTCATGGCCTGAACTGCATTGCAGTTTAGAATGAATAAGCATGTATTTGGGTTTTGCATGTTTGGTTGTGCATCCAGTTTGTCAGTTAAGGGATTAATTCCTGGTAGTGTTTCTGGTTTTTTCTTGTTGGGAGGGGGTGCCAGGCCGACCTCATCTCACTAGGCAAGGAGGCCTGTTGGCTTGGTGATTCTTTCTGATAGAGATGTGAGCTTGGGGGCTTAAAGGAGGGTGTTTTGTAAGGGGTACTTGATGCATTGGGAGTGTTTGACTTGGGAGTTTTATTATATTTCAATATAGGTTTTATTTGGTGTGATTGGGCAGCATTTGCTTCCATAGCTGCAAAAGGGTATGGAATGGCCTTCTCTGTTGCTATTTGGAGTGTTATTGCTCTTTTCTTATATGCAGGGCATTGTGATTTATTGGTGGATTCATGTGGGCCTTTACAATTGACACATGTAGGCTGAGTGTTGTTGCAAGTTGTCAACTCTTTAGGATGGGAGCCTTTGCAATTACTACAGGCTAGGAGAATTTCATTGCATTTATTTGTTGTGTGTCCCAGTTTCAGACACTTCTGACACTGGATAGGCTTTGGCTTGTATTCCTTGTGCGGTTTGATTTGCCCAAATAGGAATAACTTTTCTGGGATATTAATTTTTTCCTTCAGTGTAAATAAGAAAGATCTACTTGTTTTTAATCCATTAGAGTTTGGTTTACCCAGTTGAGTGACATCTTCTACAGGGATTGTGTTACCAGCCCTATCTGAGAGCCCTTCTTTTAACTCCTGAATTGGTATTTCTAGGGGAACATTATATACTACTATTTTTGTTGGGGATTGTTTTGGGTTCCATTTAGATGAATTAATTGGGGTATTCAGAAGAGATTTTAGATTAAGTATTATATCTGCTGATTTCTGATCTTGGACAACTATTAGCAAAGATCTATCACGGTGAATGTTAAGAGAAAACATTGATTTTAACATTTTGAAAAATGCAACCCTTATTGTACTAATCTTTGTTATTTCAAAGGGGGTATTAGGAGAAATTTTGAGGTAAATTCCTAAGTTTTGAGAAGGAGAAACTTGGACAGGGGGAGGGGAAATACTTTTGATTGGGGACGTTTTTTTCCTTTTTTTGGAGCTCCTAGAAAGACCTCTTGAAATCCATTATCATCTATGGTGACATTAGCTCCAATTCTCAGAATTTTCCAATTCACTGATCATTGTCCTATTCTCAGAATTTGAGCTTTCATGTGAGCTTTGTGATAGAGAGCTTGACCAGCTAAGATGGGGCAAAAATGGATCAATTCAATTAGTATTTAGGGTGGGATCCGGAGGGACTTTTTTTTAGGGGGAGTTCTTTGCATTGCCTATTGGAATAAGCTTTAAGCTAAACAGGAAAGGATAGTATTATGATACAAGACCGTCTGCACTCTACTGTGGGGAAAACTTCACCATCCACAAAAGAAACACCACAGTATGGCCGTGAGGAGGATTTTGAGCACGATTGGTTCGGTACAACTACTGATGAATCGAGACAATAATTCACAAGGAATTTATTTTTAAATTTCTTAAAGTGTTGCTGTTATGTGATATATTTTGTCTAAATTACAGAATTCACGATTTCTTAAGAAAAAGTATATTTCTTTATTCCTACTGCCGCCCTATCTATTTATTACACGGTGATGTCTACCTCACTATTTCGGTGAACTTTTATAATGGGTAATCCTGTCAGTCTAGAGTCCTGTCAGTTTAGATCTCTTCATTAGTATTTCGTCTTCTATTCATCATAAAATAGTCAATGCAGATGCATGTATATGAGTCGAAGTACTCCTTAAGAAAAAAAAATATGTGCTTGTTATTTTAGTATTTGATAGGTGTAGAGTGGTAACTTAAATTCTAAGGGTTTCAAGCTGGATACATTTCTAATTATTATTTTTTTTTTTTTTTTTTTTTCAATCTTGAGATTTTCAGATATTCAATTCAGACATTTAAATCTCGATATGTCTGTTGAGCACAAAAATAAAAAATAAATGATATTCGGCTCAGATTTAGCATTAAGTAAGAGAACTGTCCTGTAAAAATTTTGATTTATAAACAACTAATCGTGGAAATATTATTGGATGGAATGTATCAAAATAAGCATAAAAATAGTCAGTGGTATATATAGCAGCTTATACAATCTTATGGACAAATATATGCAACCCCTATACAAAAACATGATATGTCATACAATGCAGAGCATTACTTAGATGAAATAGGCAATAAAGTGGCCGCCATTTACTCGCCGAAGTCCAAAACATAAATTAATAATATGTTTGCACTTCTCATACATTTACTTTCTATTATAAAAGTTCCTAAAAAACAACAAGTTTGTAAAAACCACCCCGCTTCGCAAAAAAAGCAAACTCAAATTTTATGACAGTAAAAACAAGGTTAAATATTACGTTTTTCAGCCCCGTTATGACAATACAATCCTGAAATATCATTTTGACAGCTTAAAGAAGTTAGGATCTTAAATTTCCTCTCCTTATTATTACAAAACGAAGATTGTCGCCTCCCAGTTGGCTTTTGTGATAATACAGAAAGATTAAATACTTTTAGGCGGTATGCGTTATCAGTAAAATCTAACAGAAACCACGCAAAGTAACTGAAACCTTGTTTCAAATTTGTTTGCAGAAAGAAACAGGCTTAACAATTAAAAACTTATTAATAATTCAACTAATAAAAACCATTTACAAAAAATAACTTGCATCCCAACCCCAAACAGAGCAAGGGGTCCGAACCCCAAATCCACCCCTACGCTAGGGGGGGGGCACCCCCTGGATCCGCCACTGTTCATTAATGTCACATAGGATGTCAAATCGACATTCCAAATCGAAAGACATCTATCTAAAAGTTTAGTTTACAGGGATGTTTCATTTGAGATGTTTAGACAGAGGTGACAAAACACGATAGTTCTTTTTTTTTTGGGGGGGGGGAGGGCAAAATATTTGTTTTTGAAACATAGAGCGACGAGGGATTTTGGTTTTTCAATTTTTTGTACAAAATACCAAAAAGGGGTTTTTTCAATGGCAATACATCAAAAAGGCATTTCCCAAAATCTAGGGGGTGAAGGGGACCAAAAAATTTAGGGGGTAAAATGGCCTCCCTCATTGTTGCCATTGTACTTAAAGCGTCTAAATTATTTTAAGAAGGATGAGGCTGTGAGTTCAAAATAAATGTATTATATTTTTTTGCACCTTCTCAAGAGAAAATTCGAGCTTTTTACATGTTACAATTGAAAGGAAGACTCGCCCATTGTCAATGCAATAATATTGACCTAGGAAGATATATGTCTCTTTTTTCTTGTATATTCATTATATATAAGAATAAAACATAAAATTTTAGTCTTTCATATGGCTAAACTAACGAGAAGGCAATTCCTCAGCACCCCATTAGCCTTTGTCTTGTCCTGTAGGGTCAAATAAAAACTTCAAAAAAGATATTTCAATCAGAATGCCTGAAATGAATTCTTGCCCATGGATATGACATAGTAAGTGCTCTCACAGGGGCAAGGGCCCAAATTTTCAAACAGCAGACATAAAAAAAGAGTCCATAGTCTTATTTTAATAGAAGGATGGAAGTTGGAGTCACAAGAACATGTTCAATCAGTATGATTTGTTTTTTGTTCCCAAGGGTGTTTGTATTCATCCAGTGTCCTGGTCATTCGACCAGGAATTTGAAGTTCGAGTGTCCCTTTGAAGTAACAAAAGCAAGCATACCCCAGAAAAATGTTAAGTTCTACCATTCTATGTCACACAAAAACAATTCCGGTTCAGGTATGGCCAAAAATCTATCAAACCAAAATTCTAAGACAGCCAGTCGTTTCAGAAAAATCGAAAAGTTACTTATGTAACGTCCTATTTTCGGAGGTCATGCTACAGCACTGAAGCACACTTGTCTAAATGCGCATACAGTTCATATAAATGAACGATAAAGCTTGTCCAGTAATATTAACAGTTATAGAATATTGCACTGCTAAACACAAGGCATTGGACGAGAGTCGGTGAATCTTGTCGATGGTGAAATAGGTAGGGGGATGGAGAGTGTACCTAGAGTCAAAAAAGTTTATTTTAGACACAAAATTTTCAGCTTCCGATAGGTCTTCAGATCAATCCACAAGAATACATCTTTTAAAATCCCTGCATTAGGAGGATTATACTTTTACTAAGGGTGGAATAGAGATTTTGACAGGGGGTATTTTATTTAGAGTCCCAACGATATGGATTTTTGGGTCCGATACCGATATATCGGAATCACCGATACGATACCGATATAATTTGCCGATAAATTCCCCTTCAGAAAAAAACCTTACCTAAAATTTACATCTCCCGATTCTCTGCCCATATTCATACTCACATGTTTGTCCCTGGTCTATTACACAACAAAGAACAACATCAATAATTCACTGTGGCTTCAAAAAATTAGGCCATTTACAAGAATTGTTAGATTTTCTTTACCTATTCTGATCAGCAGCTTCTGAGCACACAAACAAAATGGCGGATATTTTCAGAAGTGACAAATAAGAAAAAAAAATAATCCTGGTTAAAATTAAGCTGGTTTAGTTACATAAACACAAGTACGAGAAAATCTGACTGAAAGAAGCTAAGATATTTATTAAAATTGATTATTCAAAACCCAAATTTCAATAGCGGGACTTTGAATTTTTATCTTTCAAATATTAATATGAAAACTTTACTTTCCATTCAAATGATATGGTCTCTTACCAACAAATCTATGCTAGGCACACTGAATACAGGGGTGCAGGTAGAGTTTTAAGCTTGGAGGAGGATTTAAAGAATGTGTCGACAAAATTGTCCAGTATGCCGACTAACAAGCGAAATTTCCAAGGTAAATAGGTAAATTTTGCAAGGTTTTGATACGCGGAGGCAACACCTTGCCCCCCCCCCACAAACACCTCATAACAGCCCCCTCCCCCTTAGCTGTGCCCCTGACTGGATATCATCATTTCACTGATTGAATTTTGGATCTTTCACCCACGCAAGTGAGCATTCATTACACAGAAATGTATGGTTTATTGTATTTTTTTTTTTATTGGTTTTGGCAGAAGATGTACGTTCTCGAAGTCACCATACCCATGGTCAGACTTAGCTGGTGGCTCCGCCCCAAAGGACTGGACAAGCAAAATTACCTGAGAAAATATGGTGCCATTTTCTGGACAGGTTGATCATTTAAAATATATATATATATATATATATATATATATATATATATATATATATATATATATATATATATATATATATATATATATATATATATATATATATATATATATATATATATATATATATAATATATATATATATATATATATATATATATATATATATATATTATATATATATATATATATATATATATATATATATATATATATATATATATATATATATATATATATATTATATATATATATATATATATATATATATATATATATATGTATATATATATTATCTGTCGGGCCCTAATTTGATGCCCCCCTCTAATTGTGAAAAAGTTAGTTTCTGAGGACAAATATCGAAACGTTATGATAAAACATTGAACTTAAGCGTAAAGTACAGATTTCCAAGAAATCTTTGGTGTGAAGAGCAGGAGCAGGAGGCTGAGGATGACCGTAGCCACCTCGTATTTAGGATCACAGTAAATATGAAATTTAAAAACTCAAATTAAATCTAAAAAAATAAATTTTTAATGAAAGCAAAGATCGACACTAAAACTTAACAGGTATAAATTCTCGTTTTCTCTCATCTCTTTGCTTCAAGAACTAATGTCGAAACATAAGAGTTTAAAGTTTAGATTTGTAACACATTGGTTCGAGAATGAAAGGGTCGATTTATTGACAGTTGTATCAAAGAATAAAATTTTAGAGTTATACTGTTTTGAAGGCAAGCAGTAAACAAAATACTTGTAATTACCAACTGGCTGCAGTTTATGTTCTCTAAAATGCTTTCAGAAAAGCACTAGTCACACTTAAGCGCAAAGAGTGGAGAAGTTGAAGCATTCGGCAGCCTCCATTACATATTGGATAATTTCTGTTTGTTTTAATATCCAAATTCGCTCTTTATTTTCATCAAAAAAAAAAAAAAAAAAAAAAAAAAAAAAAAAAAAAATCACAAGCCCTTAATAATTTTTTCATCAAATCAATGAATTATTAGATTTATTATGACTGAAAAACACTTCACAGCGACAAATCAACTTCATACTATAAAATAAACTACAACAGCAGACCAATCAAAATACCACAAACAAAAAAAAAACAGAAAAAGTGAGATCTCAGCAGCAGAACAAATTAGGATTTTCATGGATATTTCAACGAAAGCCACAGGTAAACAGACACGTGCTTTTAGCTCCATTGGCGGAGTTGAACTTCAAGACTGTCCTCAATTGAAAATGGTTTATCAACAGAGCTGAAAAATAATAAATAAATTAAGATATTAAACGTTGGAGGCCACGGGTCTCATTGACAAATTTCAATGAAAGAAATCGGAAAGACACATTTGAGAAAATATGAATTTTCATGTCTTGGGATTTAAAAAAGAAACTGAATTATAAAATTTACAGAAGAGATGGATTAGATCAATCATACCACTTCAGTTACAACACATTTACAAAATAAATATGTTTGAAAAACTACATCTGGTTTTAGACTTCGGGCTCTTGTGTATTGTAATATCTATTAAATCTGCTCATCACCGTTTTTTCACCATCCATCTATTTTTTTACAGTTTCTGTTTTGAGAAAATTCGTAACTTTTTGCGAAAATTTTGGATAGCTCCAAAAACGGTGCCCCAAAAAAATTCAGAGTATACGCCAAGCCTGGTAGCAAATCCTAGCGAAAGGGGAACATTCCAATTAAATCAATCACAAAAATTTCCGAAAAAGAAGTTTTCGAAAAAAAAATAAAGGCCATATTAAACTTAGGTTCAGAAGAAATAGAAACCTACAATTACTCAAACTCAAAACGACCTGAAATTAAATAAACAATCATAGCAAAAAGACATACAACATGTAGTAATATAAATGAATAAATAAATCCTAAAACGAGTAAAGCTTAAGTTGAATATGCAAATCAAGCTTAAAACGAACAAAAATATTTGGCTATTGAAGTATAAATAAAACCCAAAACGAACAGAAATTAAATAAACAATCATAGTAAACAAAGATACAATAGGTACTAATATAAATGAGTAAATAAATATTAAAACGAGTGAAACTTAAATTGAATATGCAACTCAAGCTTTGAAACTAACAACATTTCTACAAACAAGAGTTTGGGCTTTGCCTCCTTCTCTCACTGTAAAAGTATAAAACCTACTGCGTCATTGGTGCTTTACTGAAAACTATATGTGTCTTGAACAGTCTTGGAAAGTACAAATAAAATCAAACTGAATGTTTGATATATAATGCTATTAATTGTTGAAAGATCATCAATTCAAGATTTTATTTCACTGTAATTTTATTTTCATTTTCAATGCTGCAATAACTGAAAAAGAAAATATTTTTAATATAAATCGTTTTCAGTGAAGCACTAATGACGCAGTAGGCTTTAGACTTTTACAGTTAGGGAAAGGGGCAGTATCCATGCTCTTGTTTGAAGTGAAACTATATTTGTTTTCAACAGTTTTGTCAAGAACTAATAAAATCAAACTGAATATTTGATATAGAATGATATTAATTGCTGAAAGCTCACCAACTCAAGATTTTGTTTCACCCAGGGCCGGATTTAAATCTTTGATGCTTCTAGGCCCAAGCGTTTTTGCAGCTCCGTTTTTGCAAGATTTTCTGGGAATCCTCAAGATTTCCGGAATAGTGAAAACCGCAGGGCCTAGTGGGCATATTGGTAAATCTTGGTCTGGTTTCACTGCAATTTTCATTTTATTTTCAATGTTGTAATAAGCACAAAAGAAAATATTTGTCATATAATTGGTTTTAGTAAAGAGCGAAATACGCAGTAAGCCTTATGCTTTTACCGTTAGGGAAACGGGCAGTAGCCATGCTCTTGTTTGTAGTGAAGACTATAGGTGTCTTGAACAGTTTTTGAAAGAGCTAAAATTAAATTGGATCCCTATGATTTCTGGAATAGAATATGGTTAATAAGTTTTTTTGGTTGGAGGGGGGGCATGGAGGAATGGCCAGGGGTTACCTCTGGGGGGCTATATTGACCCCTGAGTTTTTTTTTTAATTGATCTATAAATTATTTTGAACAAAGTTGTTATCTCAAAATTTTGATCAAAAGCAATTGGAAAAAAAGACCTTAGGGGGGGGGGGGGGGGGGTAGTTGCCTTCCGATCACCTTTGAATCTTAAAAAGGACACTAGAAACTCCAATTTACGACTGAATGAGTCCCCTCCGAAGTTTATAATACCATTTCTTCCATTAAAGCCTTCTATACCCCAGGGCATAATTTACGACAGTTGCCCCAGGTTCTGGTGGGCTGTGTTATCCCTGGAGTCTTTGTTATAGACCTTTCATTATAGGCATAAGTTACAACCCTTCCCCCCGGCTCAGGGGGGGGGGGTATGTTGACCCCAATGTTTTTGTTATCTGATCGTTGGACTGTTTCAAACAAACTGGCGACCCCAGAATTTTGATCGGATGCATCTGGGGAAAAGAGTGTGTATATAGGGGGGGGGGGTGGTTGATGCCCTCCGATCCCTTTTGACTGAAAAAAGGTAACTAGAGCTTTCAATTTTTAACCAAATGAGCCACCTCTGAAGTTTATACGACCTCCCTTTACATAAAAAACCTTATATGCTCCCTGGGCATAACTTAAAGCACTTGACCCTGAGCTATGAAGGGGGGGGGGAGTGTCGATCCTCGGAGTTTTTATTATCTGATTTTTAACTATTTTTAACAGAATGGCTATCTCAAAATTTTTATTGGATGGGTTTGGGGAAAAAGGGCGTTGGGGGGGGGGGGGAGGGGATCAATCAAATGAGCCCTTTCTGAAGCTTATACGAGCATCCCTTCTATAAGAAAAATATATACACCCAGGGCATACCTTACAACGCCTACCCTCGGGCCCTAGGGGGTTGCTTCTACCCCAGAGTTTTCGTTATATGATCTTTGAAATGTTTTTGATAAAATAGTTATCTTAAATTTTTATCGGATGTATTTGGGGAAAGAAGGGCGTAGGGGGGGGGGGGTCTAGTTTCCTTACGATCTCTTTTGAATCTTAAAAAGTGAACTAGAACTTTCAATTTCCAATTAAATGAGCCCTCTGAAGTTTATACATCCCTTCTATAGGAACCATATATGCCCCCAGGGCATAACTTAAAATGCCTGCCCCCGGGTCCTAGTTTCATTCCGATCACTTTTGACTCTTAAAAAGAGCACTAGAACTTCCGATTCCCAATCGAATGAGCCCCCTCTGAAGCTTATACGACGACCCCTTCCATATGAAGTGCCCCTGAAATAAAATAATAAATAATAAAACATTGGAGCCGTATGACCTTTACTATAGGCAACGCTATAGCGTTGCCTCTGATACCACTAGATTTCACCATCTAAGCCATGGTTAAGCAATGTTACAAGATGAAAGCCAGGCACTGCGTAGCAGTAGGAACAAGAAAACCTCCCTAACAGCAAATGCGACCTAGACTATATTATATAAAGACATGACCAACAGTAGAGGTTGGTCATGAGATCATAAAATGAGATTTCTTCGAACTTCAAATATTACTGAGGAAGCATGATACTGCTCGTGATTTATGAGCAAGGATTCAATATAATCAACACGGGGAAACAAAATTAGCACGTGTCCCTCACCAGCTTCCATATTTTCCATCAAAGTAATTCCTAGGTAGGTTGGCCGAAATCATTCAACAAAATTGGGCTAACGACTACAGCCTTGGGCTTGGGTTTCCGTTTTTAGTCAAAACTCGGTGAAGAAAGGCCTATATTGTCATCCACATTCATAAGAAGGGTCTATTAGATCTCAATTAAAGTTGGTATGGATTAATATCTGGGACTTTAAATGTGCGTTTATGGTTAACCATAATTTTACATAATAGTTATAGGTGTGATAAAGTGCTCCAGTTATAGTACTATAGCTATAGTTGCGTATAATTATAATAGTTCTCCATATATCTTCAAATGATTTGTCAATAATATCCTGTCATCCACTGAATACCCATTTCCTTGTTTTTGTATTTAGGAGCTTGAAACCTCATAAATAGGGTTATTACACACCCTGAAATTGATAGAGTAATTTCCATTAAGATTGATAATTTATCTGCAAGATTTTTCCCTATTTCTAAAACAATGCAAATCTTCTAATGCTATAAGCGTTTCTTAATATCTGCCTTCTGTCAAATCCCTTCTGTGCATGTATCTCATCAAGAAAAAAGCTGACCTTAGTTCCCAATATATCTGCAAATGATTTGACCATCATATCCTCTTCAAAGTAAGTATTCTTCGAAGGTCCTTTTATACCTTCAAATGGTTAGGATTTCATTTATCATAACTCTTTGTTGAGGATCACGTTATAGACAACGAGACCACGACCAAGTTTTGAGGACCATATTTTTAAGACTCCAACTTCAGTCAAATTCCCTTTCTCTACATGTACCTCATCAAGAAAAATGCTGACCTTAGTTCCCCATATATCTGCAAATGATTTGTCTATCATATCCTCTTCAAAGTAAGTATTCTTCGAAGGTCTTTTTATACCTTCAGATGTTTAAGATTTCATTTATCATAACGCTTTGTTGAGGACCACGTTATAGAAAACGAGACCACGACCAAGTTTTGACGACCACGTTTTTAGGCTCCAACTTCAGTCAAATCCCCTTTCTGTGCATGTATTTCATCAAGAAAAATGCTGACCTTAGTTCCCCATATGTCTGCAAATGATTTGTTCATATCTTCTTCAAATTAAGGACTCTTTGAAAGTCTTTTTGTACCTTTAAACGGTTAAGATTTAATTTATCATAACTCTTATGTTATTTTTTTGTTTTGTTTTTTATTACAGGCTTCACGGCTCCATCACAGATGATGATTTGCCGCTAGTCTTGGTAGTTACCTCATTTTCTAACACTGAGGTACTTGTTATACCTTCTCTTGAACACGTCAAGGGAAGGATTTTCCGGGATTACCTCTGCCGGCAATCTATTCCATATAGCAACCGATCGCCGGGGGACTCGTTTTTCAGATATTCTTGGCGGGGAGTACCCTGCTCAAGGTAGTCTTGACGAGCTGTACTTCGGCGAGTTGATCACAAGGGCTTTGCTTTATCAGGAACGAGCTTTGATAGCTCCTCTGATGAAGGTTTATACAAGTACTTATAGAAAACCGACGTAGACGCCACATCGAAACGTTCCTGGATCAGCTGTGGGGTTTTAGCTTTCATGTTGCCAGAGATTGCTGCACACACTGCTCTATTTTGAATAACTTGGAGTGGAGCGATGTGGCTTTTTGGTGCACTAGCAAAGAGGACATGCATATTCCATGACAGGTCTGATGTACGAATGGAAAAGTGGCAGAATAGAATCATCAGGGAGAAGACTTTTGCATCTTAGGATAACTCCTAACTTCTTGCAAGAGGATCTAATTTTACTGAGATGCTCAGTCCATGAGAGATCCGAAGAGAAATTAACTCCAAGTAGGCGCAGTGTATCAACTCGCGTTATTACCTCTCCTTTGAAGACGAAATCAGGATGAGCCCTCATATTACGCGCCTTAGAAATTAGCAGCTCTTTCGTTTTCAATGTGTTAAAACTTACAAGCCATGCATCTGCCCACGCCTCAATTTTCTCCAGGTCAGCCTGAAGTTTCTTGTGGGGTTCACTGGGATCTTCGTCTTTTGCGATTGATGTTTTTGTTGTTGTTTCTTCCTTAAAGTGGTGAGGTTTTTTCGCAGGTTGTCCCCTAGGTCGTTTATGAACACCAAGAAAAGAGTTGGCCCAAGAATTCTTCCTTGTGGTACTCCTGATAAAAGTGGGTGTTCTTTTGATATGAAGCCATCGAGGACAACTTGCAACGATCGTTGACGAAGAAAGTCAGCAAGCACGTCAAATAGTCGACCATGAATTCCATAGACTTTAAGTTTACAAAGAAGTCCCTCGTGCCATACACGATCAAAGGCTTTTGCGATGTCAAAGGAGAAAAGGCGAATATCGTGCCCCTGAGAAAGAGGCTCAAGCCACTCTTGATACTGTGCAATCATACAGTCTAACGTAGACCGTTTTCTGTGAAAACCATATTGCGTGTCTGCCAACAACAGATGTGACTCCAGGTTTTGGTAAAGGGTCTTATTAATGAAGCTTTCATGAACTTTACCTACGCAGGACAGCAGACTTATTGGACGATATGATCCTACATTAGTAAAGTCAGACTCTGCCTTTGGAACAGGGAACACATAAGCAGTTTTCCAGGCTTTCGGGAATAATCCCGCTGCAAAGCATTTTCTATAGAGAGAGGCGAGAGGACCAGCAAGTTCAGAAGCACATCTTTTAACGATGTGATTGGGAATCTTGTCAGGTCCTGAAGCTTTGGTGACATCCAGCTGGCTTAGTGTTCTGAGCACCTTCTTAATAGTTATGTTAACACTGGTGATTTTTACATCTGTTCGTGGGGGAAAGGGGGGAGGGAAGAGTCCGTCCTCCATCAAGTTGGAAGACCTTTGAAAAGGCTTGTGCAAGATCATCTGCTTTTTCCTGGCCTGACTGGATCATCGTCCCTTCAACATGAAGCGAGGGAATTGATGTTGATTTAGATGACGGTAGGGCTTCTTTGACGACCCTCCATCACCACTTTGCAGGGACACTTTTCAGTTTGTCTACAAACTTGTGCTTGTAATCGGCTCTAGCTTGACGTACAGCTTTAACAGACTCGTTTCGAGCGCTAATAAAAGCAGTCCCATCCTCGTCGGATTCAGTTGAATACCATTTCTTGTGAGCCTTCTTTCTGGCCCTGATTACCTTTCTACAACCAGCATTGAACCATGGCTTATCTCGAGATGAGACTTTTACTGTTTTTTGGTGGGACGAATTGCTCAATAGCCTCTGTAATCACTTTTTCGTAGAGTGCCGCTGCTTTATCCCAGTCTGTGCGGTGATACTGCCCGATGATCTGCTCGTGCTTTACAGGTGGAGGTATTTTGAGATTTCCACGAGTTATAACTGCCAAATGGTCACTAGCAAAAGGATAGCTTTCAACACTAAAAGAATCCGAATGATCAGTTAAGAAGAGATCAAGCCTGGATGATCCATGAGGGGCGATGTCAGTGTCAAATTCAACAAGTTGTTCTAGGCCGTAGGCAAGATTCAGGTCTGGCAGAGCTAAGCCCTCCGCATCAGTCGTACGACTTTTCAGCCAGTGGCCATGATGAATGTTCAAGTCTCCTTGGATTATTATACCTGATTTAGGGAACTTTTACTTCACAAATTCCAAGCAATCTTCCAGACGTTCGGTGATTTTCATCTTTGGTGGGTTATAGACTTTATCAATAACAAACGATTTGTTTGATAGGTTTAATTTAACCCAAAGGACCTCCTTATCGCTAAGAATCGAAAGTGCCAAAAAAAGGGATATTATTTTTAAGGTACATAGCAACATCACCTCCACCAAAAGTCGAGCTTCTTGGGTTTTTGCTATCCAGCCTGAGCAGAGTGTGACCAGGAATACTGATCTCACTATCAATGACGCTAGAATTCAGGTTGGTCTTGGATACACACATGACAGGAGGGGAGACCTCATTCATCATGTGCTGTAGGTGATCCAACTTGGATCAGAGACCACGTACATTGCAGTGGGTAACAATAAACGTATCCGAAAGAATTGTCTTGGGGAACGCATTTGGTCGTCTACTGGAAGGAAGTCCGATCCGAGGCTGTTTTTTCCGTTTGAAAACTTGGTAAATACCGACTGGATGGGTAGTTTGCCCAAACAGCGGACAAAAGAACTCCTAAGACAGACTTTGCCTCATCAGATAAGGAGCTCACTTCAGGCTCTGACTTCAGTCAAATCCCTTTTATGTACATGTACCTCATCAAGAAAATGCTGACCTTAGTTCCCAATATATCTAGAAATGATTTGTCCATCATATCCTCTTCGAAGTAGGTATTCTTCGAAAGTATTTTCATACCTTCAGATGGTTAAGATTTCATTGATCACAACCCTTTATTATTGTTAAGGACCATGTTATAGATGATAGGACCACGACCACGTTTTGAGGACCTCGTTATAGAATTTACTGTTAATTATTTAGTTCAAAAATACCCTACAAACTTTGCATTTTATTCTCTCACAAAGATAAAAAAAAGACAAATGAAGTATCAAACGGATTTGAGATTCAAGCCTTTGATTCTGAGGTTTAGACCGTAAGAACTCTGATCAAGTCTAGAATATGCTCCTTAAGAAATTTTAAAGATTCATGAAATTATCAATATGTTTTCGGTGATGTTTATAAGAACCGTATTTTTTCAAATTTCAATATAATTTTGCAAAAAAAAAAGAAAAACAGAAGAAAAAACAAACGAAAAGAGTGAAAACCCTATAGATTTGAACAAACTAGAGCAGGTCGAAAATCCCCATTACAGTTTTATATCAATAAGTGTCTTCACAATTTTCACAAATGAACAAAGAGAAATTAAGTGCATTTCCATCCTAACGTTAGGGGCCCCCCCCCCTAACGTAGTGACGGATTTGGGGATGGGACCGCTTGCTCTGGTTGAGGCTGGGACGAAGTTAATTTTTTTGTAATTGGTTTTTAATAGTTGAATTAGTAATGTTTTTAATTGTTAATAACAAAGTTTCAGTTACTTTGTGTGGTCTCTGTTAGATTTTACTGATGACGCATACCGCCTAAGAGTATTTAATTAAATGCAGATTTATCAAGGGAGTCTGTCTGTATTACCACAAAAGCCAAGTAGGAGGCGAAAATCTTCGTTTCGTAATAACAAGGAGGGGTAATTTTAAATCATAACTTCTTTTCGCTCTAGAAATGATATTTCAGGATTTTACTGTCACAACGGGGCTGAAAAAATTAATATTTAAATTTCTTTTTACTGTCAAAAATTTGTTTTTGAGTCTTGCTGTGGCACAGAGGCGAAGAAATTGATATCACTTTTTTTGGCTGTCATAAAATTTGGGTTTGCTTTTTTTTGCGAAGCGGGGTGATTTTTACAATATTGTTGTTTTTTAGGGGATCTCTATAATAGAAAGTAAATGTATGAGAAGTGCAAACATATTATTGTTTTATGTTTTGGATATGTTTAGGAGCAAATGGTGGCCACTTTACTGCCTATTTTCATCTAACTAAAGTTCTGCGTTATATGACATATCACCTCCTCTAAAACATTAAAATAAAGGCCAAAAACTAAGTATATGAGTCGAAATACTCCTTCAAAGGTCGGAGTAATCATTTAAGAAAAATAGATATAGAGTCATATAAAATAGAATAGATATAGAATCAGAAAAAATAGAATAGAAAAAATAATCGTTTAAGATACCTAAATGCATCTTTATTAGAGTTCATCTTTTTCTGACGATTTTGGTTTTTATTCGAATATTTTAGGATGAAAAGAAGAGGAAAAACTAACGAAGAGCTTTAAACTGATAGGACTAGTCATTATAAACGTTCACCGAAATGTTGAGGTAGACATCAACCGTCTAATAAATAGATATGGCGGGGGTAGAAATAAAGAAATAGACTTTTTCTTATAAAATTGTGAATTCTGTAATTTAAGTAGAATCTATCGAACTTTAAAAAGTGGAGACACGCTACGTTTGTTATGAAAAGTGAAATTTTGATTAGTAAATTTTTGAGATTTCGTCAAAGTTCACACTGTTTATTATAAAACACAATTAAAAAAAAATAGTGATTAGTTAATGATTTATTGCCTATACTTAAAACCCTCGTTTTAAAGGGCTTCTATGTGTTTCTATCTTTTTGTTTTATTTTTCCTGTTACACCCCTAAAAGAACTAGTATTTAATGTTTAATACATCTTTAATGAGTATACAAGTTGTATCTTAATCCTCATTTCCTACTCTTCTTTACTATCAGGGCCGTATCCAGGCTCTTTTTTTCGGGAGGGGTTTTGCAAAAGGATTTTTTTTTGTTCGGCGGGGGGGGGGGGTTACACACAAAATAACTAAAATAACACACAAAAAAAATTATATTCGTTTTGTTACCTTTTTACGATTCAGAAAGACATTCTTTTTTTGGGGGGGGGGGAGGGGAGGGGGTTCAAACCTGACGCCCCCTGGATACGGCCTTGATTACTATCATTTTTACTAAGTGATAAGTTTTGACCTATACAAATAGTCACAAAGAATGCATGACCCCCAAAAGATGGTTCAAGACCAATTTTTCTTTTGACAGTACAAAGCTTAACTCACTCGCTATAGTGGTCAGAAGTGCAAAGGCAAAAAATTATGCAGAAAATATCAAGTGTCATATTTTTTATAGATGGTGAACAGCTTTTTATTTTTTTTGGCGGTGTGGTTTTTATAATTTACTACTTTTTTTATCAATATTTTTATACCATTTTAATTTCAATAGATTAATAGAACCTTAACCCTCACCAGATTTTAGATTAAATTTACGACGATTTCCAATGCCTGCCTACGACGCATAATTTTCGAGGTTCCCTTTAAATTGCTGGTATTAAGTTTAAAAAACTGGCTACATGCTAAGAAAAATATCAACTTGATCTCCCTCTGTTTCAAGCCTTTGAAATTTCTAAGGTGTGAAAAAATGTTAATTCAAAATATAATCTTTATCAGCACCCATAATTCTTATGTACAGATCTAATAAGATTTGTTTGAAACACCCAAAAATCTAACATAAAACTCCCAAAATCATGATCGTTGAAAAAACGAAAAAAAATAATCTAATTACATTCTTAAAATTAGCATAAAACACTGCATAATAAAAATTCCCTAAACAAAAACATCCCCCTTTTACTAAAGAAAGAAAAACCTGAAGCCATGAAAACCTAACAATTTAGAAAGTGATGTTAATAAAATCAAAAGGCCACGTAGAACTTTTTACCATGAGACTTACTTCAAGGGTCTCAAACAAGTGTTTTAGTTAAGTATCTAGACGCAAAGACTACCAAACAATGAAATAAAAAACCAGTATTCTTGCACAAAACTAGAAAACAAAACTTTGTCTGTAATTGAATATACTCAAAATTTGAAAAGTAATATTTCCTAAACACTTTTCAAAAAAATGGGATCTGGGGATTGGAGTTCCCCCTCCGAAATTTTTGACCGACTTGTAAAAATGTAACAATGCACATAAACTAATTTTGATGTGATTTTAAAAAACTCTTTTTGTTGTTCTTTTTGGTAGTCTACTATTTTCGTCTTGCATCTGGGAGATCGAGGCAAAATTGAGAGATCGAGGCAAAATCTTGCATCTGGGAGATCGGGAAGTACTATTGGAGAAGGGGGGGGAGAGGGGAATTAAAAATTTCCAAGTTTTATCTACGCCTATTTGCTCGCAGCACATACGTAGGGGAGGCAGGCAATCTTAGACCTAAGCGAACAAATGACGGATTGATGGGAAAGCCAGCAACAAAGAAGAAAGCAACATGAAGAAACATGAAGAAGAAGAAAGCATCAGCAACATGAGACAAAATTCAGGAAATAAGAGTGAAAACCAAAAAGTGAGCGAAACTTCTAGAAGTTCCTAGTAGTTGTATCTTGCAACTGGAATACAAGAGTAGGCACTGACAAGCTACGTCTAGATGATACAAAATTCAGATGAGAAAATAGCTTAATTGCTTAATATTTCTCGCGGAAAAAGCTAACACTTCCAATTCTGAAGATTTTGGCAATTTTTTATTTTTTTTATATATACTCACCCCCTGCTTTAGCTGTTTCCCCCACGTGTCTCTAGTCTCTTGAAGATGCTAACATTATCACCGTTCCTTATAATATTACAACAAGTATTAGAATGAAAAGATTTTGGAAAAAAAAAAATTCCGAAAACTTAGTGCTCAGTAGTTTTTATGATAAATGTTACCATCATAGGTTAGCCTCATCACCTTCGACCTCGAATAACTTGTAACACAGACACGAGATTTTATTACACTTATGAAACGACTTTTAAACCAACAAAATGGAGGTGTATAAGCATTTCCAGTTTGTTATTTCTCATTCCGAAGCGAAACCCTAGTTTTAGTGGAATATTGCTTGACTTCTGAGGAAGTGATCATGGACCTTAATAGAAGAAGCAAAAGAAAAGCGTAAAAAAAAACAAAGATACCCCAACATTTTTAGATCAACCTTTTG